>CM069897.1:4657734-4669997 GCA_036034705.1 Thielaviopsis punctulata
TTTTTTTTCTGAACCCCCTTCAACAGCTCCTTGGTTTTTGTATTAATCAGCCAGAATTGGAATCTCCGAAGTCGACGCTTAACGACAAATTTGAGCTGTCATTTTGTATCTTGCAACTCCCATTTCCGCTAACATCACATACTCTGCTTCTGCTTCTGCTTCTTTTTCTTTTTCTTTTTCTTTTTTATTCCTTTGCTCTGCGCTATTTTCTCTCAATCTATGTATATATTTTCTTCTATCACTAACCCCTCTTCAAGTTTCGTTGCCCCTCTCTAAAGTGCGAGATGAGTCTGCCTGCTGCGTACCCCCCGGCACTGAGTGCAGCGGAAGAAGAAAATATTGTGACGATTGTCAAGGACTGGACAATCTCCAATGGATTGTGCATTCGGCCTCCGCCGTCGGTTTTCCCGCTGGCGAATGATCCGAACCAGATTCTCGGGTGCCATGTGCCGGTGACACTGTTTCCGAGCCGGTTCCCGCGCGAGTGCTTTGAGCAGGCGCGGGGGGTGCAGAAGGCGTACAATGAGCTGTACATCAACATCAGCCGGGACGAAAAGTTCTTGAGTGAGATTGTGAAGGAGTGAGTACTGCTGTGCGGGAGAAAGAGAATGTGCGTGTGGAATGGGAGAGAGAGAGAGAAAGGAAAACTAATTAGGGTGGTTTAGGGTTGAGGGCGACGAGTTCACGGTCAACTTGTGGAAGGTGCATGAGCGGGTTAAGGCTGAGGGCTACGTTCAGGTAAGACTCGAGCATGAACTCGGCGTGTATTTGAGTATGTGCTAAGATGTTGGGTACAGTCGCTCTCTCTGGGTCTTTTCCGCTCAGACTACATGGTCCATGAGCACACTGAAGATGGCAAGACGTCGCTTCAGGCGAAGCAGGTTGAATTCAACACCATTTCCGTGTCTTTTGGTGGACTTTCCACCAAGACATCTCAACTCCACAGGTACTTGATGCCATTACTTATCCTCCGCTCAACCTGCTAACCCTTTCTAGATTCCTTGCGACTACTCAGTACCCCCTGATCAAAAACGCTCTTGCTCAGGGCTCCGTTGACACGCCGCTCAGCGACAGTGCCCCGGGGCTTGCTGCCGGCATCCGCGCAGCGTATGACGCGTACAATGCCACCGAAGCCGTCGGCGACCTGCGGCGCTGCGTGCTCTTCATCACGCAGGACGGAGAGCGCAACGTCTTTGACCAGCGCTACCTCGAGTACTTCTTGACCGACGGCGCCGCCAACCCTGTGCCGACGTTCCGCCTGCCGATTTCGCAGATCCTGCAGCACACGGCTCTCGACGGCTCGCCCAAGCGGCGGCTCGTGTACACGCTCCCGCACAACCGCGACGTGCAGTACGAAGTTGCCGTCGCGTACTTCCGCTCCGCGTACGACCCTAGTGACTACCCCGTGCCCGAAGTCTGGGAGGCGCGGTACCACATCGAACGGTCCAACGCCATCAAGTGCCCGACGGTACTGACACAGCTGGCAGGCTGCAAGAAGGTGCAACAGGTGCTGGCGACGCCGCACTTCTCGAGCTCGGAGAAGACTGCGCTGGGCGCTTACATGGATGAGCAGGCGCAACAGACAAAGCTACTGCGCAACACATTTACTAACATCTACCCGATGGACACTTCGGCGGCCGGTCTGGCGGCGCGCAAGATGGCGCTGGATCCCGAAAAGTGTCTCAAGTTTGTGCTGAAGCCGCAGCGCGAAGGCGGTGGAAACAACATCTACCGCGCGGCGATTCCAGGTTATCTAAAGACGGTGTCCGAGGAGCTGTGGGGGTCGTACATCCTGATGGAGCTGATTACGCCGCCGCCTGTGACAAATATGATTCTGCGCAACGGCAATGTGGAAAAGGGCGGAGTTATCTGTGAGTTGGGCGTATACGGTACGGCAGTGTGGAATCAGGATACGGGCAAGGTGGTGCACAATGAGCAGGCGGGATACCTCCTGAGAACAAAGGGCGACAAGAGTGAGGAGGGTGGTGTGGCTGCCGGGTTTGGTTGCATGGACAGTGTGGCGCTGGTCTAGAAAGGCGGGGTTCTAGAATGCCACTGTAGATAACATGGATAATATCACGTGCAAAAACCTTCTCAAAGAAAATACCTCCAAGGCTTCAAAGCCATTCTTCGTTCAGTGTAAGGAGCATTTGTGACAAAGCAAAAACAACGTATCGTATCGGTACATAGAAGATAATAAATACAAAGGCGGTATCATAGCCAGAACAATCAAGGAACCACACGGATTTTGGGTAATGAGCCAAACGACAAAGAAGGGCAACCATCCATCTACTGCTCAATCTCCTCAGTCTTGGGACGCTTGAGGACCTCCAGAGAGCCTACAATCTTGTTAGACAGGGAAGACAGATCAGAGGGGAGGAATATTGTATTTTCTTACGCTGGACAATGTTAAGAGAGGTGCGGTTCTTGCCCTCGTTGTCTTTGTACGAAGCCATGGAAGCGTCAGCATCGACGTGAACCATGGTGCTAAAATAGAAGTGGTTAGCAAGGGTCAGTCCTATTACACAATCAAGCTGATAGTAGCCATAAGGTCACACTGAGTGTTTTGAATGGCGCCAGTGGCGAAAGAGCTGGCCAGCTCTGCCAGGTACATGGTGAAAATCCCAGGCAGGATTTGACACATGATGAATATTTTTGTGCCTTTCTACTTTTAAATTCTTGCCTCTTATGCTTGCGCTCTTCTAAAAAGCCACAAGATAGCAGATAATATGAAGTTTAAACACATGTAGATAAAAGGTGGGAGAAACAACTCACCCCTTGGCCAAACCCAGCAAAAAGTCCTTCTTCTTGCTCTGCTCAGGCGACACCAGCGCCGTCACGTTGAACCAGCTGGGCGGCTTGTCCTTGCCGTTGCTGATAGCCACGGAGTAGCGGATGACCTCGGTGTTGGGGTTGCTCGTGGCCGTGGCCTCGGGCGTGCCGGCCAGGTGGCCAATGAGGTTCATGCGGGCCAGGTTGTTGGGCGCGGTGGTGGAGAAGGCGCGGGCGCTAATCGACGCGATGACGGAGCGGCGGGCAATGAAGGACGACATGTTTTGGTTGATCGTTCGGGAGAGATTGTTTTGTTGTGAGAAGGGCGTTAGAGGGGGAGGGGGAGAGAGAATGTAGAGAGAGACGAGGCTGAAGATGCGAAAAAGAGAAAGTATAAATTTGACTAACTAAATTCTTTTCTGTTTTTTTTTTTTTTGTTTTTTTTTACTGTGGTTTAAAAGTTATGGGGCACAAGGCTGACAAACTTTTGTTGCTCCTTCAACGCGAAGATTTTTTTTTTTTTCCTGTACTACATATGGTTACTGGTATGTATGTAGGAATTTTTCCACTTATACGGGCATTTTTCAATGTGCGCTTGATTTTTGGTGGGGCCAACTGACAAGGATTAGAGAGCTTCAAGGTAACATGTATTTAGGGTCACTACTAACCCTAGGATCTAGATTAGAACGCAACAATACATGCATGTCAACTACTGAATTATCTATACTCTTACTCACTCAGGAAATACTAGCCGCCACTCCCAGCATCTAGGGCACTATCTCTCCATATAAAACACAAAGTCCTGTGTATGGAAAGACATTAGATCAAAATTATCACATTTTCGCCCTGTTCGCCAACACTGACCCAAGATGGTCTAGACAATAGCAGCAAATAGATTCTTTGCAGTAGCCCCAACTCAAAAATGCGGCTGCCGCCATTGCAACATGCGGCAGTGGTGTGTTATTAACGATTGGCGGGCTAGCCTCTTTGTGGGCGTAGATGTATCTAATAACAACTTATATCTTGGATGAGTCCGTACAAGTACATAAAATTTGATTCTTGTTAGCAAGATTCCAAGCCATTTCTCTGAGAAGACAAGGGCTTGCCAAACCTATATAGTTTGGTCTTATTCCTTATTTCAAGCAACACAGATTCAAACGCCAGTCTCTGACATTGACTTGCACCATTCACCACGGCCAAAGTACAGTGCCATCTGTGCCTTAACGAAAATACAGAAAGGGTTTGGGGACCTTTGTTCTGCACGATGTTGGGAATACCCCCGCACGCATCTCATCTCGGAATCCCAGGGTGTGGCTTGTGAAGCTTCTCACTTGAACTGTTCAAAGGCATCTCGGATCGAAGTATGGTGGCGCGGAACCTGGTGGGTTAACAACGCACAAACTCGCCTAGACAGCTACAAAACATGAGTGTGTGCTATACATCACGTTGCCAGATTGCTGCAACTTGCTACATCTGAACGTAGCTGATAAATGGGCATAGTTACATCTTCCGCCGGCCCCGCCCTTAAACGTCAGTTCTGGTGGATAGATGCAGAGGATCAAATGGGGGGTTGTACGTGTGAAAACGAGGCACAAGTCACGGAACATGGAGATATCAGTGATGTAAGACACTAGTGTGAGTTGCAGTGGAGTAGGAAGTACGTATAGATATATATGTATACATATATTGGCAGTAACTCTTTGATCAGGAAGGATTGTAGAAAGTAACACGGCAGCCGGGTGTCTCAATATCAAACCAGAACATTCCGACGGAGACAAATACATATGTACATAGAACGCATCTGCCAAAGCGAATATGGTATATCAGAAAAATCCCAAGCCTCCCAGAAAGTTGTGTGTGTGAATATCCTTTTCCTCTCATATCCCCTTGGTATATAATATATATATATATATAGTCCTTAGCATAATTACTTGTACATGTTCTGTTCTCTTGTTATTCTTGACATCTTACCAATCACAGTGCTGTGTTACAAAATTAGCAGTCTGGGTAGCTGTGACCCCGGCGACGCTAAGCCTATTTAGGACATCAATAGAGCCCCACATTGTACTTCTATTGACACCTGTTTTTGGTTAATTGATTGCTTGATAAGAATTGAACGAAGAAAGTTGTTAAAGTTGCAGTATTCTTATATATATGTACTAGTATGTACTTATACTTGTACGGGCAGGTTCCGTCAATTTTCAGTAGATCTCAGAGTGGTGCTGTTGAGGAGTGCCGTGTAAATACATACTTCTAACCCTAAAAATGAACCGCCACTGCACCTTGCCCTTAGGGTCCCACCAAGTCTGGAAAAGCCTCCAATACTTTTTCCTTCTTTTATGCTACCACTAAGCATCACGAAATAACTCGTACCTTAGTCATTGTTTCTACCTCCTTTAATCTACCACATCCAGCGTCACGCTCGCTTTCTCTCTCGCTTCGCTCCGGATCCATCCACTTCCCGACCTATCAAGGCAGACCGGCTTAAGCGCACAAATCGACATACCAATGTCTTGGTCTTCTTATAGCTGCAATATTCTTGTCTTCGTTAGACCTTAGCTTTAGGCATGGGACATTTTGAGCACACATAGCCGTAATTAACAAGCATGCCAGCTCCTTTCCCGCCGCCACATGTGCCAGGCCGGATAAGCTAGAGTATGTACTTATGTACTATGTACTTTTATATTCTCTCTTCTGCGAAATCTGCTGTGTGCAGATCTACTGCAGCTTTACGTGTGGTTGTTCTACTGAATTATACCCACCCCCCACCCCCATACTTATTCCAGACACTGTCCTACACAGACAAGTGGTTTCCCTCGGTCCTCTTGTCTCCATTTGGTCCATACAGAGGGAAGATACATGCCGAAAATGAGATGCTGGCGCCAACTTCTTCTGGCTTTGTTCCTTTATCTACCTCATAATATCCTCTTCAAATCCACGTTTTCTATCCGTCATGGCTTACGCACGTTCAAAGGAACCTTGTTGTTCTTGTGCTTTCTTCTTTAATCTCATCATCGCCTCTGCCCTGCGCGTTGCGCCCTCATATTCCTGTCATATTGATTGGCCCAGTTCAACACCACTACTGTTTCCCCTCCTTGTCATCACGAACCCTAGGCACACATCCTGTGGCCCCTAGTGTTTAGATGCACCTCTACAGCATGTCACTTGTCATGATTCATATGTCTTGCTCTTGCTCAGTCATATGGCCGGAACTTTCTTTGGAAAGCTAAGCAAGAGTTGCACGCCACTAGATTAATTTTTCCTTTGCGTTGTCATCACAAAAGTCGATATTATCTACCGTGGTGGTCCAAGAAAGCCTGGCTTCTTCTACATGTCGCACTTTGATTCTAACATATCTGGGCTGGGTTGAGCCATTATATCTTGAGCAAGAATCCCGTTGGCTTCATATCTTGTGTCGTTTGTTCTTCATTGCCAACTCATACTTTTGCATCAGACACTTGCAGAGGTTTCGGTGCCAGTCTGCCTTTCCCTCTGCCACCAGCTGTTGAATCAAGACATCTGCTTCCTTTGCATCCTTTATTCTTCATCTTAGACCCTTTCTTCTTCTTTCTACTATCAATCATGTCACCTCCAACCGTCTTCGATACTTCGTACTACGGCCAACTATCGGATGGCACTGTCACTCTTTCTTCTCGAAGGCTAGAGGTTCTCCCCACTAAGCTATTAGTCAACCTCATCTTCAGAGTCGTTGTTGGAACTTGGTCATTATCCGCTTGCATTGTGCCATTACGGCTTTTGTACCGCAATGGCGAGTTTGCGGCAGTAGTGTGCATCATAGCCATTATGATATTGACCGTCTTCTTTGTGCTCAATGCTTTGATATGGCACAATCAAGACACTTCTACTTGGTGGAACGGCGTGGGATACTGTGACATGAATATCTACCTCACCACAGCATGCCAGATGTCTGCTGTTGGGTCGGTCTTTGCCATTATGCGGAATCTTTCCATCAACATCAACGTCTTGCGAGCGAGCCCGCTCACCCACAGGGAGCGCAAACAGAAGAACCTTGTCCAAGCTTTGATTATCTTTGTTCCTGTCCTCATTCAGTTGGGATGGTTGTACCCTATCACTACTGAAAGATACAGCATTATGCCGCTGACTGGCTGCTATGCACGCACTGATCCGTCGTGGCCAGTCATGTTTTTCATCGTTCCTGAAGCTGTGTATCCAATTGGCACAGCCATATATGCCGGTAAGCATTGGATTAGTATGTCTTTGTTGGCATCGCTGACAGGTTTTTAACGCAGTCCTCATTTACGTCAACTTCCGGAAAATCCGCAAGAGTAACAGCGCCATCTCCAACTCCAGCAACCCTATTGTGTGCACTCGAAACGATCGTGCCAGCCGTAGGCTGTACTTGATGAGTCTGTCCATTCTTATCCCCTACCTGCCGTGTGCCTTGTACGTAGTAGCTTCCAATCTCCGAGCCATCATCCCCTTTCGGGAATACGACTTCAAAAAGCTTCATGGCGTGGGCGAACTTGGAACCTGGAACACGGTGATCTACTTTGTTGACGAGTGGGCCCTCTCGTTCCCCATGAACTACTGTTGGGTATATCCGCTTTTTGCACTGCCCATCTTCCTCTTCTTTGGCCTCAGTACGGATGCTATCAACGAGTATCGTGTGGCGTTGGTGAAGTGTGGGTTTGCCAAAATTTGGCCCGGGTTGTTGGAGGAGTACTCGCCGTATCGCACATATCAGCCCAGCTGGCTCGGCTCTATTTTGCGATCCAGGTAAGAGAGATTTTAATCTGGTGTTCTTGTCAGAGGCTTTACTAACACTCAAAAGAGTTAGTGCCACCTTTCCCAGTACTCAGCGTGGCCTGGTTGCAGAGTCTAGTTCGCCAGATACTCGTGGAAGTGTCAGCCCCGAAAAGAAGCATCAAATCAGCATGAGTGCTGTTTCAGGGTCACCATCCAGCTCTTTTTCTACCGTAGCCCAGCCATCCGAGGCGGCCAATCCTAGTGATGCTTCTAGGGGGCCTATGAGTGGCCAGTCCAAATGTCAAAATGATAGCTACGATAGTGCCAATGCTTTGTGGGAGGCAGACATTGAGAGAGGCATCCAGACTACCTGCTGGGGGAACGGGGATGACGAATCTGGTGTTGACAGACCAGATGATGCACAGAGACGCGGAGCTCAGGGTCATGTGCTGGACGGTGTCAATGTCTACACTGACATTGAGCGGTGTTCTGAGCCAGTCAAGAAATAGGCTGTCTCTCCCAAAGCTACCTGCAAACATACTACTACTTAATTCGCTAATTCACACTTCTATTCACTATTTTTATACAAAAAGACACACCGATAACGTATGCATGTACAATATAAGATGCACCACGGCAAGACGTTAGGCATCATAGGACACTGGAATGGAAGCGGGCTCAAGCTGTATAGAAATCAAGTTTTGTAGTCATTAAGCAAGAAAAAAAATAAGCAATTGCTACTACATCGTATCTGGCATGTATTAGTTTGGCTTTTGGGTAAACAAGACGTTGGTGTACTGTAGTAGGAATGATGAATATGTAAAGATCGTCAACTGCGTAGAAAGTGAAGAAAGAAAGCGGAAAATATTAGAAGATACGATGGAGAAAAGAAGGACAGGAAAAAAAGTAAAACAGAGGGAGTATCAAGAAAGAAAAACAAAAGAAGAAAAACAGAAACATCAAAGGGAGCTTAAATCGCAACTACGCTCTTGGGTGTGGACAGGCCGTCTCGTGGAACGCCGGAGCCGGGAGTTGTAGGCGAGAGCTGCGCAGGAGCGATTTCCGGGTCGGGGATTTGAATGTCAAGCTACAATGAGTCAGTACACAGATATAGATGGCATTGGTAATACGGCAACACAATCACATACACTCATGTATCCCGATAGCCGCAGCGGCAGAATCTTGGGCGCAGTTCCCTTGCCCTCAACTTCCATGGTGCGTTCCATGTTACGGTTCCATTCCTCGATCCAGCGCTCAATCTTGCGCAGACGCAGCTTGACGTTTGTGAGACCCACGTCCTCCCAGATCCAGCCCGTCACGAGACCCAGCACGGCGTCCAGCACATTGTGCAGACTGTACGGGTTGTATGTGTGCAGCAGGTCCGTGTTGATGCGCTCAATGATGCGCCGGAATTCGTGCTCGGGCAGTCCAGCGGGGTCCAGGATCTCGGGGTACAAGTTGGCAAATGTCGGGGCCACGTCGCCGGCGATCAAAAAGTCGCGGCGTACGCGGATGATGCGTGTCGTGGTGTACTCGTGCGAGTCGACGGGCACGTACGGGTTGAGGTGCGGATAGCACGGGTGCTGCGGGCCCCATTCTTCGCCGTCCGCGCCGTCAATGTCCTCGCCCATAATCGACGAGTCCGACGACAGCGGCGAGCCAATGCCTTCAAACGACAGCCGCAGGTCCAGCGCTGGTGTCGCGTCCGGTCCACGCTCCAGGTCGCGCGCAAACGCGCTGCTGGCATCTGTGCGCAGCACGTCGGCCGTGGCCGCGGCGGGTGAGCCGCTGGACAGCGCGCTGTCATGTAGGTGCTGAGAGTCGGTAGCCATGGGGTAGGCGGGGTTTTTGCCCTTGGCGGCAAAGGGTATGGGCGTGGAGGGTTCGGGGGTGGCGACGGGCGGGTAGCGCGGCGAGGGTGCGCGGGGGGAGGAGACGGGAGGAGCCAAGGCGCGCAATGATGAGCGCTTGTCGGTGTCGGAGAGGCGCAGGGAGAGCGAGCGCGGCAGTGAGCTGCGGTGAGGAGAGGGAGAGTCGCGCGCGAGGCTGGAGCGGGCGGAGACGTGCACGGGGGCAGGTGAGAGCAGCGGCGAGTCGAGCGGGACGGAGGCCGAGGGGAGGAGCAGGTGTAGTGGGTCTGCTGGAACGGGGACAGGTGGGGGCGGCGGGGTGGATGGGCGGCGTTTGCGGATAGACGAGGCGCGGGCGGGCGGGGAGCGCGGAGTAAAGTTTGCAGGGTTCCACAGACGGCGGGTGGGTCGACGGCTGGCAACGGAGCGGAATGAAGGAGAAGTAGCAGAGAGTGGCGGCGCGACAGTCGAAGATGCAGCAGCAGAGCGGGGCGAGTAGGTGGCAGCGACAGAGGGTGACGAGTATTCAAGGAGCGTCGCAGCGGTGGGCGAGGTTTGAGCAGGTGGGTGTGATTGAGCAAAGGCTTCAGGGCGGGTTGGGGTTTGGGGGCTGGCAGTGGTGGCGGCGCTTGTAGTGGCACCGGGACCACTAACACCAGGCGCTACGGGGGCTGGCACAGGGCACACAAAGGGTGGCAAGGCGTGGGAAGCCGTGGCAGAAATGCTAACGGGGCGACTGCCGGAGCACCAGCAGGCGCCTGGAGGGAGACAGCGGAACGGCCTGTAATTCCTACAGCTAACAGCGGCAGCAGTAGCAGCGGCAGCGGCAGTGGTGGTGGTGACAGTGGCAGAAGAGCGCTATACAGCACTGGTCGCAGCAGTAAAAGGGGCGTCGAAGCAGGCGCTAAAAGCAGAAAATAGCAGACAAACAAGCAAAATGTCAGTAGAGCGTTTTCAGGCCGACGCGCAAGCAATGTAAGAATGAAAAAAAGAGAGAAAATGAGGTGGAAAATACAAGACAGAGTCTGAAGCTGAGAAGAATGGTTGGGGTTGGGATGCGAGCACATCCAAGCAGCAGCAATCAGCGGCTGAGATGGGCGGCGACAGCCCTGTGTGAATTTTGGTGTTGGTTGAGAGTGTGGCTGGTAGTGTGGCGTCGGTTGGAAATGTGGCTGAGGTGCTGGCACCACAACACGTGCCGTCGATCTTGAAGACGAACACGAGAAAGCAAAGGACAGGGAATCAAGCGAGGGTAGAGCGGTAGTGGAAGTAGCAGAGGAAGAAGAAGCGCGGCTCGGCATTGCAGGCCGTTATGCGGCAACGCAAAGGTTGTTGTGATGGGAGGGGGGTTTCTGTGGTTTGACAGGTTGGGTTTTGCAGGTTTCTGGAGCCGAGAACCAAAGGACAGGGATTTCAGGCGATTTGGGGTTGCAACGGAATTTATGTTTTTTTTTTTTTGTTGTCCGCAGGATGAAGATGAAGAATGAAGATATGAATATGAGGAGAAGAGAAAGTAAGAAAACAATAAACTGTACCTGCGTCTCGTTATCACGCGAAAATTCAGGGTCTTGAGAGTCACGGAATGCAATAAAAGCCCGCCATTAAAAACAGCGTTTGACGTGTGGCACAATTTCAAGTTCCGTCTACGTACGCAATACACAACGCTGATAAGAGGAGTAAGATACACTCAATGTGACCGAATAGATTCAATATTGGCTTTTAGGCAAGAAACACTGTGCTTTGAATGTAAAGGGGATTAGCTACTGTTAAGTTATTTCCATCTACAAATTGGCCACTCACACTTAGGTCCTACATACTACATATGTACATATCTACATATGTACATATGTGATGCCTCTGCAGGCTACATCCTTGTGCTGAAGCTTCATTACGCGAGACTCTTCACATTTTAGTTATGAGGACATACTCGAATGCAAACAAAGTCAACATCCAATCTTGTTCGCATCTTTCTTCATTATTGGTAGGCTCCCTACTTTGGTAAGACCTGTGTTCATACCCTATCCAACCCTAATGGAAGTCATGTAAGTCGTCCAGAAAAGGATAAAAGTATGTATGTAGAACCAACCACTCTTGATTCATGTTTGGTTGGCGACGGCGTGGTTCCTCGTAAAGATTTTTCAAAGTGTAATATGTACTATTCCCATATCATCATCCCATTTCCTCTATCAGATGCACAGTGCTACACGTTTATCAAGTATTACAAGTATCGGGACTCGCTATTTGCTCCTGATAATCTTCACATCTCTATCCAACACCCACAACATGGGCCTTCCACGGCTTCGAAACCAGTCACCTGTAGCCCCGCCATCGCACTGGCTTACAAAGCCAGACAATGGAAAGTCTCTTGCCCGTCCTACGGCCCAGTATCTCCACCTCTGTCGACCCAACCGTTCTCACGATCCAGCCAAGAAGACGCATGCAGCGAATCTCCCGAACCCCGCACTAAATAGACGCGGTGTGTCCCCGTACAGATACCTCTCCTATAGAAAGAAAAACCGAAAAACACAAAAAGGGCCGCTGATTCCTGTCGTGTCGGGCCGGTTTTCTTATGTCCCGCGACAGACAAATAAGATATAGCGCTGGTGTTTAGCAGGGGAAGGTCCGAAGGAGTGGGCATAACATGCGATGGAATATATATATGTATATATTTATATACATCGATAGATTAGGAAACCCTGAGTTGAGAGCAAGCGAACAAGTTTTGTTAAAAAGTATACCAAGTTTATCTTTCTCTCGCTATGGAAGCGTAACAACAAAGTCTCGGGAGGTTCCAGAATGTCGGGAAATACTTGTATTTGGTATTTCACTTGTCTGTGCTTTTTCTTTTTCTTTTTTAACCGAGAATTCAAAATGTATTTTCAATTTAATGTATTCTCCAAAAAAGAAAAAAAA
>CM069897.1:4681743-4697886 GCA_036034705.1 Thielaviopsis punctulata
AAGGCCATTCTTATTTCTACTTCAAGGAAGGACAGCCTCGCGCTGGGCACGTTGTAGTGTCATTACACTTTGTTGGGTAGGGACGTATGCATGGTTCTGTTTGATAAGGCCCTGTACGTGCCGTCTCTTTGTATATAAAAATTTAGTTCAGAAAAGCTGTCGTATGTAGCATTAGGCTACGCGTAGACAGGATAATAAAGACTCAATCAATCAATCATTTAATAAACTGGCATTCGAGAAACTTCGGGGTGATGCCACTGTCTTCTTTTCGTTTATTCTATTCACAGACAGTCCCAACAAAGAAACTGGCATATAAGGAAATTGCAAGTTTGGTTTTTGTCGCCACTCGCCACTTAGGAAGACACGGCAGAGACAGGAACAATCGAGACAGGTTTATCACAAAAAAACAAAAAGGTGCTCTCTGCTGTCTCACTTTTTGGATTCCGTTCATGTCTTGATTTTCAAAAAAAAAAAGACCTCGTGTTCCTCCATTTTCATTTCATTCACTCCAATCTCTTATTTCCTAAATCGCTACCAATTTATCATCATCTTTTTGTGACGTCAATCATTGATAATTCAACAGCTCACGTTGTGACAGACCCTAGATAAAATGAACAACCCCCGGCCACTGCGTGGAAGCTGCCATTGTGGCAGATGCCGATACGTGATTGAGCCTCCACTTGGAACATCTGAGCTGGCACAAGTTTTCTTCGATTCAGACCGTTTACATGGTATGTAGGCACTCATCAACTTCACACATGAGCTACAACACAATATGTACTAACCTGCGCATCTGTCTACAGGAGCCTCGCTTGCGTCACCCCTTCCCGCTTTCCTGCGTGTCCCGCTGTCGTGGTACCATAGCAGCACACACGCACGCTTCCCCGACGAATCACACTCGATGATTTCGCGCTTCTACTCCACCCCCGAGACGTCGTGTCGACGCGGCTTCTGCGGGATGTGCGGCACCCCGCTGTCGTTTTGGAGCGAGCAGCCACGCTCCGAGGCCGATTACATCCAGCTAGCCCTGAACAGTCTGTTCAAGGACGACCTGCACGATCTGCAGGAGCTAGGGTACATTGAGACGTCAAACTCCGGGTGTTCGTCAGGCGTGGCTAGTCCGAGCGCAGAGGTCGCGCGACCCGTGAAGAGCGTGCCAACAGAGAAGGGAACCATGACACAGGAGGCCTTCCAGAAGTCTGTCAACGATGTGGCTCGCGGACAGTCGGCCGAACCTGCAGCGGAAAAGATAGCAGTGGAGAAAATGGATGTCGAAAAGTCGGACCAGGTGCCATGGCTGGATGAGTTCATCTACAAGGGCAAGGACTGGCACTTAAAGCGTCGGAAGGGCGAACATATGTCGTCAGATGGAACGAGTCGCGTGCGTTGGGAGATTACCGAGTGGACTCATGAGGGAAACGAGAACGACGAAGCCATGGCATCGTCAGCATCGACACCGACATCCAGCAAACGGAAACGCAGCCATGTCGATGTACAAGAAGAGTAGTTAATGGCTGACAATTAAAAGAGTACATTAAGCCAATATTGTATGAACCAGAAAGACTTAACTGTCGGAAATATAACAAGAAAATTGCACTTGTAATTATCCGTTCACAGCAGGACTTGTACGCGGTACGATGTACGATGATGTTGGAATGAATGGCGCATAACCCTTAGCAGGGTTTATTTTTCTTGGGAGGGTGAGATGAAAATAAGCGATTTCAAAAAGAGGAAGGTACATGTACCAATACATATTGATAAAGCTTGCCAAACTTGTACCCAAAAACCGGGAAAAACATGCACAAGGCTATCTAATCCGCCCGGCCGAGATAAGTTTACGTAGGACTTATGTATGGCATGGTTGATTGCAGACTAGGCAGATGCTCTGTTATCGCGACACATTGAAAGTACAGGTACTGTACTTGTACACAGCATGTGTACAGATATATGTACATATGTATATGTACACTGTACGTATAAGATATAGTGACTTGTACATACAAGTATGTACACTGCATATCATCGAGCGGTGAAGCAAGCGGAGCCAGGCACAAGACACTTATCAAGGATTCTGCATCGCACCACAATGCAACAACAGAAATTGCTCATGACTCCACAAAAGAAACCACCGACATGGACTCGGATGCGACGGCTCTCGCAAAACAGGAGCCTTTGAGAGCAAGTTTCAAGATAGAAGGATATAAGCGCCTAGATACTGCGCAGTAGTAAGCGCGGTACCTACTATGTAAGCAAATGAAGAAAGGAGCTGAGACTCAAGTGTTCATGTCCTGTACTCGTCAAACTACTGCAATGTCTTGGCTTTCACCCGCTCGCTTCTCAAAATCCTGGGCCTCGAACGCCACTCCAAGCAAAGTTATCGCCTGATGGAAAAGCCCCAGGATGCAAATCGTAGTCTACATACATATATAAACACATTGGCCCAATGACTCTCTCCTGTCATTATTCCATTGTTCCTTTCCCCTTTCCCCTCCTTCTAACCCCAAGGAGCTCTCCACCACAGCCTAGCCCTAACCCTAGACTCAAATGGCATCTCCCAAATTCGCCGTCATCGTCGGAGCGACGGGCAACCAAGGTGGCGCCGTAGCCCGGCGTTTTCTGCAAGCCGGCTTCCGCGTGCGCGGCATCTGCCGCAACGCCGAATCCGATTCAGCGCGGGCGCTTGCCGCTCTCGGCGCCGAGATTTACACTGCTGATCTAAACGAAGGCGGGGCCGCGCTGACGGCTGCATTTGCTGGGGCCAATGTGATTTTCTCCGTGACGCAGTACTGGGAGCCTTTTTTTGCGGGACGCGCGCGCGCGGCGCAGATGGGCGTCACGTGTCGGCGGTTCGCGTATGACGTGGAAGTGCAGCAGGGCCGTAACATTGCGGATGCGGCGGCGGCGACGGCTGGGTCGTTAGATGATAATGGGTTCCTGGTGTCGACGTTGAGCCATGCACGTACGTGTTCGAGCGGGCGATTGACGGAGTTGTATCATTTCGATGCCAAGGCTGAGGTGTTCCCGGGATATGTGCGGGACAAGTATCCGGAGCTGGCGGCCAAGATGTCATGTATCCATACCGGGTATTTCTACACAAGCTACAAGATACTGCCGACGTCGTGGCTAGGCAAGGTTTGTGCCTCTTTTTTTATGCAATGTAACAATGGCGATCGATACTGACTCATCAAACAGAAAGATGACGGCTCCATCGAAATGGCCTTCACGACTGACCCGGCCAAACGCGTGCCACACCTGATGCCCAACCTTGACATGGGCAACTTTACGTTTGCCGTATATCAGATGCCGCCGGGCAAGGCGTACATGGCTGCCGGTACAGTGTGCACGTGGCCCGAGTGGATTGCCGCGTGGAGCAAAGTCACAGGCGTATCGGCGACCTACCGGCAAGCCAGTCGCGAGGAAATGATTGCATCGACGAACGACCAGATGCTGGGCGAGGAAATCGAGGACATGTATTCCTACACGTCGGATCCTGGATATGATGGCGGCATGGACCTGCTGTATGCGGAAGATTTGGTCAAGGTATGTTGTGTCCACGTACTTGTATTATGAACTTGCGAGTTGGTAGTATAAAAGAAACAAGAAAACGCAAACTAACGAATGCAGGCGGGCATAGAATGTCCAATGACGCCGCTGGAGGATTGGCTGAAGACGGTTGACTGGTCCGAGTGGCTGCCGTAAAATGACGCCATGACCTTTTGTTTAAATATGACGGTATAACGCCTGATGCAGCTGTTTATTTCAGCCTAAGTTCAAACAACCTGTACTTGGCCGGAGGAGTGATGATGAGCTGCCAATATGTATGTACTGGCATGTATGTACATATGTAGATGGCATTGGATGGCGACAAGGGCCCTTGGTCCTTCTTTCAGGACCCCTTATGTCTAAGAGCTAGACCAAAAAGTGGAGAAGGGAATGCGGCCCGAAACACCGCCTAAATACAACAACCTGATTTTTGCCTAAATTCAGCCGCCCAAACCTGCCCCTGCCCCTCAAAAGTATCTTGAGTTTTTCGTTCCTTCCAAATGGGGCATTTGTCGTACTTGTAGGAATCCGATCAATTCCAGGGTTTTGCCCCATTTGACCCGGGGGAAGACCGCGGTTCTCCACAGCTTGCTTGGGTCCTCCTGGGTTGGCGCTGTTCAGTCCGAGTTCCCCTGCACATACAACAGAACCCCCCATTTTACAGCTTGTCTCCCCCCCTCTCTTTCCAAATCGTGTCAACCTCCGCGGGATTATTCCTGGCTTCCGGCACGTCACATGAGCTTGGTTGGATTTACTCTGTGATAGACGAGTTCTTTGCACATGACAGCTCTTCGTCTCGGACTTGAAGCCGTCTGCTCCGTAACTTCAGACGACGGCTTTCATCTCCAGCCAATCGAGGGACTTTGTTGGATTTATTAGTTAACAAGAGGTTAGAAGCTTCGCCCCCATTTTCGCGACTTAGTGTTGTATCTTCTGTATGTATACGTATATATGTACATGTAGTCTGTTTATTATAGCAAATCTAATATAAATCTGGGGCTGCTCTCTCCCCCTCTCCCTCTTTATCTTGACAACTTCTGATTAACGTGTCCAAAAACTGCTCATCAAAAACCTATCATGTCTCTTCCCAGCGACTTCCTCTGGGGCTTTGCTACTGCGGCGTATGTCTAGGGTTTAACCCCCATCAATTCATCCTTGCTGGCTTCCTACTAACCAAACACACAGGTACCAAATTGAAGGCTCTGTCGACGTCGATGGCCGTGGTCCTTCTATCTGGGACACTTTCTGCGCCATTCCTGGCAAAATTGCTGATGGCAGTTCCGGCGCTGTAGCTTGCGACTCGTACCGCCGCGCCGCCAGCGACATTGACCTCCTCAAGTCTCTTGGTGCCAAGTGCTACCGCTTCTCCATCTCTTGGTCACGCGTGATCCCTCTGGGCGGCCGCGACGACCCCATTAACCAGGCCGGCCTGGACTACTACATTAAGCTGGTTGACGGGCTGTTGGCCGCCGGCATCACGCCGTTTATCACATTGTTCCATTGGGACCTGCCGCAGGCGCTGCACGAGCGTTATGGCGGGCTTCTGAACCGCAGCGAGTTCCCCCTGGATTTTGAGCGGTACGCGCGGGTCATGTTTGCGGCGCTGCCGCGCGTCAAGCACTGGATCACTTTCAACGAACCGTGGTGCTCGTCGGTACTGGGATATAGCACGGGCTCATTTGCGCCAGGCCGCACGTCGGACAGGACCAAGTCTGCCGAAGGTGACTCGGCGCGCGAGCCATGGATCGTGGGACACAATCTGCTGGTGGCGCACGGACGGGCAGTTCGGGCGTACCGCAACGATTTCAAGAAGGCCAGCCGTGGCGTCATTGGCATCACGCTGAACGGCGATGCCGTGTATCCGTGGGACGCCTCGGATCCGCGTGATGTGGCGGCTGCGGAGCGGCGGGTGGAGTTTGCCATCTCGTGGTTCGCGGACCCAGTGTATTTTGGAAAGTACCCGGAGTCGATGCGGGCACAGCTGGGCGAGCGACTGCCCGAGTTTACGGAAGAGGAGAAGGCACTAGTCATGGGATCCAACGACTTTTACGGCATGAACCATTACACGGCCAACTACGTCAAGCACAAGGAAGGGACACCGGCGGCCGAGGACTATATGGGCCACGTGGACCTGAGTTTCTGGAACAAGGAGGGCGAGTGCATTGGCGAAGAGACGCAGAGCGTATGGCTGCGCCCAAACGCGCGCGGATTCCGCAACCTTTTGGTGTGGCTGAGCAAGCGCTACGGCTTCCCGGACATTTACGTGACGGAGAACGGTACGTCGATCAAGGGCGAGAACAACATGGCCATTGCCGAAATGGTGGAGGACGACTTCCGCGTCAAGTACTTTGACGCATATGTGCACGCCATGGCTGATGCTGCCACGGAAGACGGTGTCAAGGTCAAGGGCTACATGGGATGGTCGCTCTTGGACAACTTTGAGTGGGCAGAGGTGAGTTTCTACGTAGTCGCTCTAGGGTTAGATGGGGGACCAGAACTAACAAATAATAGGGTTACGAAACGCGGTTCGGTGTCGTGGCAGTAGCGTACGACGCCGACCAGAAGCGGTACCCCAAGAAGAGCGCCAAAGCGATGAAGCCGCTATTTGACGGACTGATGAAGAAGGGTGTAGTAGCCGAGGTAAACTAGACGTTTCTTATGTCTTGTGAAATGTTCATATTGGGCTGCTTTCAGTCACTAACCTCAAGGGGCTTTAGAACCCAGTTAAACCGTCCAAGGTAGGTTTGTTGTGCTGCCAGCAGTAAGCCTTTTTTTCTTGGGTTCAATCTCTTCATCATGTATTTATTCTCAAGTTTGACTTTTTTTTTTTTTGCTCTCCTTTATTCAATTTTCAAGTCCTGTTAAACAACGGTTAAACAACGTGCTCCAACCCTGCCTTCTTGGCTTTCTCATCCGCCAAGTCGCACAACAGCTTAAACTCCTTTTGTCCGACTTTGCTCACCGAAAGTCTCGACTGCTTCAGCATCTGCATGTCAGGCAGCATCCCGCTGTTGCCCATCTCTCGCAGCTCGTTCAAGCCAATTTGCACAGCGAATTTCTTAAGGAAGCGTACATGTACCAGGCCCCAGCGTGGCTTCTCCATGGATGACTGAGGGTCGTAGTAGGCCGTTCCAGGGCGCCGAGCAGATACTGGAATGTGTTAGTGGGTGCAGAAATATAGTCTATTGTGGATGTGACCTGCCATCTTCCGAGTATTCCTTGACAATCTCCATGAGACCGACAATGCCGGGTTCTTTAGTATTGGAGTGATAGAAAAAGGCCTTGTCGCCGTAGTTCATAGCTTTCATGTTATTGCGTGCTGTTGTGTGTTAGATAGTCTCAACATCCCATAGAGCACCTTGTTTCTTACCGGCATAGTTCCGGATCCCTAGAAAGATTTAGTTAGCCATAAGCCCCTTTACGCAGAGTATATGATGTACTCACCATCCCACGGCTCCGGCTTCGTACACGCGCGTAAATCGTCAATGGAAAACTTGACATCGACCCCATTCTCGATACGACTCTCAGGCTCCGCCTTCATCAGCCAATGCCACTCGCCGTCATGGCGCTCTACTTCCGGATTGATATCTGGGAGCGAATCGGGGTCTGGGTCTTGGCTATCGCCATCGTTGGCCTGACCTTTCGACGCCAGCTTTGCTTCCACTTTATTCTTTTTAGTCTTCTTCACAGCCCTGTTCGCCGGATCCGTCTTTGAGGGTTTCTCGGGCTTGGCTTCGCTATCGGCATCAATATCCAGAACAGCCTCCGTCTTGGACCCTCGCAGACGGGCTGATAAGCGGCGTTTCGGCTCTGCATCATCTGCTGCTGCGGTGGCAGCGCGTTTTCTCGACATTGCTTTCGAGTGTACAGGGTAAGACGACACACTGTGCGTTATGAACGGGCGTCGGACGAGCTGTAAGACGCGCCGTGGTGTATGGATGTAGCCCCACATATAAGGTGTGTTTTAGTGTGACAAAGAGAGCTTTTTTTAATCATGAATTTTCGTATGTACATACATACTGGTATGTATGTATGTATGTACTTGTAGAAACAGAAAGCATAATTCGTGCCACGCCCCACTTCCTGTGGTTCTCAGCAAGTTAATATCATTATTTCCATCACAACTTACATTATCATAATGGCGATAACAAAAAATATAACAATGGAAACGGCTTCATGCTAGACACCGTTGTATAGAGCAGACAATGCACTTCGCGATGGTACCAATGCATATTGATTTATATCTCATCTCGGGTATTGAATGCCTCAATTAACAATTAAACGAAGACTGCAAGAAAAGACCAACGTCGATACATTTCTCTCCAACACTAGCTGGATATGATGACAATAAACATTAAGTTTATATATTGGAATACAGCTGCTTTAGAGCTTTTAATTGATGTCACTATATACTATCTTGGCTGTTTTCTTTGCTTCTTTGGTGCCTTGTCATGATTCAGCTTTTTTGTATCGTGAGTGGTGTGTATCGAAGCCTCGTGATGCTTATAACAATGACATCATTGGCCTCGCGATGGGTCATTAAGCCGGGAATGACCTCTTTGGAGGTATTATTGGGACTCTTTTTGATACGTTGAGGTTAGTGGTGAGATGACAAAGTAGATGATATTTCGTAATGTCTATTTTGCACAATGTATTCTTGGTATAATCACATATTGTCTTAACTATTGCATATAAAGACACTAAGTGCCATTCAGGAACAGTCATCATTTCTTAATTAGATTATCATTTTGTCATCATTCTTGGAATATGAAGTTGTGATATGGTGTTTGGTAAGGGCTATTATTATCACGAACTTGCGGAGGAACAATGAAGAATGTGGGGCGTGACACGAGTATAGGAGGGTCCAAGCTTTTCGACCTTAACTGTGCATACCACACAACCCAAATCGGGTCAAGAAATACAAGTACATATGTATTTACATACATATTGCGTACTAGTATGTACATGCACAAGCTACCCAAATGTATTTTTGGAGCGCCAAAGTCTTGGCGGCTTGGACTTTCCATATACATACGGAGTAGTAAGCTTCTTGGTAGAAAGACGAATTGGGGAAAGATTTTAGGTGCCGAAATACTAAGTACATCATAGTACTCATAGTACATATGTACCTGCAACCAAAAAGCTACTACATATGTACATGCATACAATGTATACTTGTATTGTATCCTGGGCTGTCCTCCAGCTGACTTGGAGTAATACAATATGCCCAAGTTGATATTCCCGACATGTACGTACATACATACTACAAGTACACATATAAAAGCTCGCTTACTGTAGTTATTGTGCTGATCTTCTCCCTCTCGAAATAGGGATCAAGCTGCCAAAACCCCCATGCTTCATGTGTGCCTCGGTCAATTCCACCTCTCACGCTAGCTTAAGCTCAGCTCCCGAGGCTCTCAACTGATACATACATACTCCTTTCCATGCCTGTGCGATCAAAAGGTATAAAATATCAAGCAAGCTCAGTGGGAAAAGTGAATTACAAGCGGCTGGAGACGGGCCTTTGGGGTAAAGGTCTGGCAGCCAATCTTTAGACTCAAGCTCTCCTCCTATAACTTTAGGTGTTCTAAGTTTGTGTTATTTCCGTGTAATTCGAGCTCTATGTGTATTTTTGTGACTTTTCTTTTCCCATCAAATCTCTTTTTATTTTTGGCGTAGATTTTGTTTTCCTGTCTATATTCCTGATTAACTCCCCCGCAAAGACTCATCCCCAAAGATGTCCCCTCTACCACACCGCCTGGGCAGTATCCTAAGCCATCTCCGTGCTAGCGGTGTCTCCGACTTCCAGCACACCTTCAACAACCACTCTCTGTCGCCAACTTTCTTCCTGCCCCGCGCCGCCCTGATCGAGCCCGATGCCGAAGCCTTCGTGCACCTGACCAGCAACAACCACATACTACGCCGCTCGTATCGAGGTCTTGCGGATCGTGCCCGCGGCCTGGCGTATTATCTGCTCAAGAAAAACATCAAGCGCGTTGGTATTCTAGCTCCGAATACGCCGGCTTTTTTGGAGTGTATATATGGTATCGCAGCGGCCGGCGGAGTTTTTGTCCCAGTGAACTACAGACTCAAGGAAGATGACATCGCCTACATCTTTAACTTTGCAGATGTTGAGGCAATTGTAGTAGATGCCGAGTTTGTGGGACTGTTGGACCAGTTCAAAGCCTCTCGTCCACAAACCGTCATCATTACCGACCTTGTACTTCTTTCTCTCTGCCTTGTAAGAAACTTGTGCTAACGACTTTAGGATACCGATGCCACTGAAGGCGAGCTCTGTGGACCCTTCGACGAGGCTGTCCTTGAAGGCCTCAAGTATGATATTCAGCAGGGAAATAAAGGCTGGGCTGGTCTAGAAGCGCAGTGCGCCGATGAAAATGCCACCATTGCTCTTCCTTTTACCTCAGGCACCACGTCGCGTCCCAAGGGCGTAATCTTCAGCCACCGAGGCGCTTATCTTGCGTCTATGGCTGAAGTCATCGAATCGGGCCTAAACATGCCAGCAGGACGGTGCAAGTACCTGTGGACTCTTCCAATGTACGTCTTGATTTCGTGTGCTGTGATTGAGATAACTAACTGGGAATAGGTTCCATGCTGTCGGCTGGACATTTCCATGGGCTATCTGCGCAGTTAGAGGCACTCATTACGGACTGCGCAAGATTGACTACCCGCATGTCTGGAGCCTTCTCAAGAAAGAAGGCATCACGCACTTTTGCGCCGCACCAACGGTCAACACGCTTTTGTGTAACGCCATCGAAGCCGAGCGACTTCCACAGCCGGTGCGTGTGATTGTAGCTGCCAGTCCGCCTACCGCCCATTTATTCGAGCAAATGGTTTGTTTCCCGTTTTCTATCCGAATGAATTTGTAGCTGACAAGTTGATAGACATCGCTGAATCTACTTCCCCGCCACGTGTACGGCATGACAGAAACGTACGGCCCCATCACGTGCTGCTACGAGATGCCTGAATGGGACGGTCTTCCAGAAAAGGAGAAATTTGCCCGGATGGCCCGACAGGGTCACGGATTTGTAACTAGTCTGCCCCTGCGGGTAGTCAAGACGGACCAGCCTCCGGGGGTTTTGGTCGATGTAGCTCGAGACGGCAAGGAGATCGGCGAGATTGTCTTCCTAGGCAATATCACGACAAAGGGCTACTACAAGGACCCTGAGGCCACTCGTAAGCTTTTCGACGGCGGTGCCCTCCATAGCGGTGACTTGGCAGTGTGGCATATAGACGGTAGCGTTCAGGTTCTCGATCGGTCTAAGGATATAATCATATCAGGTACGTCCGCCTCTCTCAGTATCTTAAACTCAACTAACAATCCAGGCGGTGAAAACATCTCTTCTGTAGCCTTAGAAAGCATGCTTGTCGAGCACCCCGACGTTTTAGAGGCCGGAGTCGTCGCTGTTCCCGATTCGCACTGGGGCGAGCGGCCAAAGGCATACATAACCCTAAAACACGGCCAGCAAATGCACGGAGAGGACTTGATTCAATGGGCCCGTAATCACAGTAACATCAGTAAATTTATGGTCCCGCGAGAGGTGGAGGTTGTGCAGGAACTGCCAAAAACAAGCACTGGCAAGATCAAAAAGAATGTTTTGCGAGAATGGGCCAAGGGTGGTGCTCACCAGTAGATTGATTGATTGATTGATTGAATGAAACTATTTAACGCCTACCTTACCTCGCACTAGGGAGCAAACGGCGCCGTGCTCATCAATAGATAAGGTGTGCGCCATCAGGTTATAAAAACGGATGCTTAGGGTTATAGTACCAAAAGCGGTGAATTCTGGTTTTTCTAGCACGGGCTGTTTTCTGCCGCACTCTGCTCTAGCTTAATTGAAATCTGCTTGTTTGCCAGCTTTGTTGCTTGTCGCGTCTGCACGTCTCTTGTGGCCAAATCAAGTAAGTGTAGAGGCGTTTTATAACTGACTAACCAGTCGATTTTTACCGCCCAGGCCACTAAAGCACTTCATTCCCTGCTATTTTTTATTTTTTTACTGCTATACATATTTTTCCTCTTTTCAACTTCATCGCAAGTCAATCTATTCCTCCATCGCGTCTTTTCTTTTGTCGACGTCGCCCTATTGATATCTTGATTCATCTCTTATCTGTATCTCGGGGTCTCAATCCATCAGCCTCGCCGTTGTTCGACTCGGTTAATTCCACTTCCGTCTATCGCAACTCTCGAATCATTGGCTTCACAAAGTCTTGATCGCCAAAATGTCGTTGTATGTTCCTTTTTAATCGTTGACCAAGCTTTGTTGCTCTCTGCAACCATCCACAGCCTCGTCTGTTTTGAGCACTGGCCGTTCTCCAGCTTCAGCGCAACTTTGCGCCGTGAATAGTGGCCAATTGGCGGGGTTACCCAGAACTCAATCGCATTACTAACCATATTGATTTCACACAGTGAGAGCTTTGACAACATCCACCTCGAACTGTCGACCGAGGCGGGCAAGTGCCGTTTTTCCAAGGACGGTTTCGGCTGGAAACCCTCGTCGGGCGGCGACACTTTTACTCTCGACAACACTCAGATTGGCGCTGCGCAATGGAGCAGAGCTGCCAAGGGCTACGAAGTCAAAATCCTGGACCGCACGTCGCGCGTGATCCAGCTTGACGGATTTCTGCAAGAAGACTATGACCGTCTTGTCAAGATCTTCAAGAACTGGTACAGCATCAACCTCGAAAGCCGCGAACACTCTCTGCGCGGATGGAACTGGGGCAAGGCTGAGTTCACCAAGGCCGAGCTAACCTTTAACGTGCAAAACCGCCCGGCCTTTGAAATCCCCTACTCGGAAATCAGCAACACCAACCTGGCTGGCCGCAACGAAATTTCGGTCGAAATGGCCTTACCACTTGACGGCGAGGACAGTGGCGCAAATCCTAAGCTGGGAGGTGCCCGCGAAAAGGGCAAGAAGTCGGGTGCTGGCAAGGATCAGCTGGTTGAGATGCGCTTTTATGTGCCGGGCATGGCCAGCTTGAAAAAGGTTGGCGAGGATGGCGAGCAGCTGGAAGAGTCTGACGAGAAGACTGCGGCGGCCCTGTTTTACGATACGCTAATGGAGAAGGCCGAGATTGGCGAGACGGCTGGCGATACCATTGCCACTTTTCTCGAGGTTCTTCACCTTACTCCCAGGTTGGTTTTCTTTTAAGTGTATGCCCAAAACGTGTGTAACAGTAAACTGACATAACCTGGCAGAGGTCGTTTCGATATCGACATGTACGAGTCGTCATTCCGTCTGCGCGGAAAGTCATACGACTACAAAATCAAATACGAGTCTATCAAAAAGTTCATGGTGCTTCCGCCTGATGACACGCACTGCATGCTGTGTCTGGGTCTAGACCCGCCGCTGCGCCAAGGTCAGACCAGATACCCGTTTGTGGTGATGCAGTTCAACAAGGACGAAGAGACGTCCATTGACCTCAACATTTCCGAAGAGGACCTCAAGACCAAGTATCAGGACCGGCTGGTTGGTCACTACGAGCAGCCGCTGCACCAGGTGATTACATATCTCTTCAAGGGCCTGGGTCGCAAGAAGATTAGCGTACCGGCCAAGGACTTTATCACGTAAGCTTGGATTCTTTACCAAGACCTTGTTCATGGGAGAACTTCCATGGGGGCTTTATCCGTCTGAATGTCATCAACTAACACTCTCCAGCCACCGTGGATCGCAGGGCATCAAGTGCTCTATCAAGGCCAGCGAAGGCCACCTTTTCCTCCTGGAAAAGGCATTCATGTTTGTGCCCAAGCCCGCCACGTACACCACTTACGAACAGACGCAGTCAGTCACGTTCTCGCGTGTCGAGGGCGCCATGTCAGCCCTATCAACATTTGATATTACCATCCACATGAAGAACGCGGGCTCCTGCCAATTTAGCAACATTAGCAGAGAGGATCTCAAGGCACTCGAGGACTTCTTCCGTCTCAAGGGTCTGCGTGTTAAGAACGAGATTGATGAGGACGCCAAGATGGCAGCCGCCGTTGCCGGAGCTAGTCTCTCTGACAGCGACGAGGAGATGGTGCCAAACCGGGCGGACCGTGGCTCGGCTGATGAAGACGAGGAGTCTGTTGACGAGGACTTCCAGGCCGAGAGCGAGTCGGAGGTTGCCGAGGAGTATGACAGTGAACACGAGAGCTCGGGCTCAGGCTCGGATGAGAGCGGCGTGGACGATGATGACGAGGAGGGCGATGATGACGAGGAGGATGGGCCGCCGGCGAAGAAGGTCAAGTCTAGCTAGAACATTGGAGAAGTGGTTGATTAGTCGAAGAATGGGGGTCAGAAGTAGGCCCTGGAGCGGGAGTGGTGTGGACTGTAATTAAAACAAGTAGCAAGTCCAGGTTCATGATTACTATTTATTTTTGGTACCATGGTGTTTTCAGTGTAGATGCGTGTGTGTATATTTTAGTACCAGAACGGCGGGAATACATACATACACTTTTGTGTATACATACATACATGTATACGTATGTACCTGTACTACGTTAAGGCCGTGCTCACAAATGCCTAAGCCCCCCCCCCCCCCCCCCCCCCCCACAAGAGTGACGCAAGGTGATGATTAGCAACTGTTGTTTTTCTTGAGAATGACAGGATGGATTACTGATCAAAATCAAGGGGGGCAGCCACGAACCGATTTCTTACATGATGGCAAAATTGAAGGGTTGGGTTTGACAAAGGCTAAGCAGGGCTTGGATATCTTTGTACATACACATGTACTACTCCGTATGTATGCACGTAGTGCAAAACTAACAACTCCCCACGAAAGAAACGAAGAAGCATACAAGTACATACATTAGAAAAGACGCCGGTATTCCTAGGGAAGACAGAAGTTTCATGGTATTTTCTTTTTTTTTTTTGCTACAGTGGGAGAGAGAAAGAGAAAAAGGACAAGTGAAGTTATCTCGACGGATGGGGTGAGATGAGATGTGCGGGAATGCGGAGGTGGCAAAACCCGTCCATGGTTTTTGTCATGTGTGATTTCTCTCGATTGCTGTTTTGAGGGTCTGTTAACCGGATACGTGACGAGTATTTCGCCTGGCACCGTGGCCATGTAACGTCGTTGCTAAGTTAGCTGAACAAGAGTATTACATACTTGTACATACATACATACATACACACATACATACATACATACACACATACATACATACACACATACATATATATACTACGTATACATATGTGCCAGTTTATATAAACGAATGCATTACAGCTGAGGAAACAATTGCAATCCTCTTTGTTTCTTCTGCTCCTCTTTTCCTCTTCGCCCTCGCCTTGTTCCTGAACTTCTGCACCGTCGTGCATCTTGTCATTGTTCCCATTGTTTGGTCATGTTTTGTTTATTTTAGAAACATGACGACACAGTGGCATCAATTCAATTACATGCATCCATACTAACAGTATATCCTCTTTTTGGTTACCAAGCTGCTTGATTTTCCTATTCGGTAGTCAGCCCTGGTGCAGCCTTTTTTTTGTTTCCCTTTTATGAGAAATGATAGAAATCCCTCAACCCTCGTAACTCGGAGTTTTCTCTTTCCGATAGAGAACGAAAGAAAAGAAGGATTCCAAACGACGAAAATCAAGTAAACACCCGGACCTGATTTAAGCCAGCGGAATGAAGTACCTGTATGTACATACCATGTACATACATACATAGCAGTTCTTCACAACAGAGATTTCGTTGGATAGGCTGTGAACAAAAGAAACTAATTAAGTGGAGACCACCGGCGGCCCCACTTCGCCCTACTCTGGGCTTCCTGGGTCCCCACCCTGCCGATCGCCTCGCCTCAGTATCACGGCCCCACTTTGAACTAGCCCATACTAACTTGTTTGCTTAATTCGCGTAAGCGTTATTATCTGTATAAACTTTTTGTCGCTTCCTTTTTCCTTGGTCAGGGTCCTTTGCCGTCTCCTTTGCATTCCCAGCTGAACTGCTACCCATATTCATGGAGATAACTCGGAACAAAAGGTTTTGCATTCGGCTAATTTCGATCCCCATTTGTCGACCCATTCGGCTACCCACACTTCCGGCGGTCCGTTTACCGGCCCCACAATGAGTTGACGTGGTCCGGTTCTATAGGGATTTGGAGGGTGTTAAATGGAGGGGGAACCGAGGGGATCATTTGGTGCCTGCCTCCTTGGAGTCCTCCACCCAGGAATATCAAGCTACCGCTAGCCAAGCTTTTGGTGCCAAGGTGAAAGGTTTCCTGACGCGTAAGCAGCCCCGATAGACGCCCGTATACAATGGCCCCGCACCCATATGATTTGGTTGATAGTCTTTTTTTTTTTTGCCTTGTCGGCTGTACCAAACTCCCCCCTTGTTTTCTGGCCTCTTCCTCCCTCCATTTTACCGTTATTTTATTGATTTTCTTTTTCTTCTTTTGCTTGTTCTGACAACTACAATCGTTTCATCACGAAAAAACTGCTCGATTATCTTTGCCGTGAGTTTAATGGGTGTCCAGGTGATTTCCTGAGTAACACACCCTTATGTATGTACATACAGGTATGTCTTTGAAGGACCGCCAGGTCAAGGACATGTATCCACAATTAGCACAGTTTTTAGGGATTTGTACGAGGATGAAAAAAA
>CM069897.1:4699036-4715228 GCA_036034705.1 Thielaviopsis punctulata
TTTTTTTTTTTTTTTTTTTTTTAGCGCGCGCTCATTCCCAACGACAAGAGATACAAAGTACTGGTAAAAACTTCCTAACTCGACGACTACTCTTTGCCATCAACCTAGCTTCTGAACTTACATACTACATATGTACATACATACACACATAAATCCCAACGCCTTCATGGCTATGTAGTTGACTAGTGGATGTGTCCTGTCAAACTGTAGCTTTGACACTAACAAAAGTCAGCCCAAAGATTTGCCTTCCATGCACACAATTGACAAACGGGCAAAATCTAAAACATACACATAAAAAGGGGGGCCTCATTGGCGCGATGCCACCCATTAAAAGGAGAAATATGTCTTCACTTTAGGTCAATTGGTGGATTCGGTTCTTTTGTTGGGCCTTCGCTGTTGTGCTTATAAAAGTCATCGGCTCCGAAAAGCACAAAAGACCTTTGAAAGTACATACCATACATATTGTCATGAGCTTATTGTATACATGCTGTAGGATTTCGTATACTTGTACATAGTATGTATGTACATACATATATGTAATACGTATGTACTTAGTCTGACTGCTGAAAAATGTCAAACGCGATTTAGATATGCGTATGATATATACATGATTACATATATCTGTCCTGGTTTGTCGTATGTACCTATTCCTGAGGAGTTACACATCTCCTCGCAGCCTTTTGATACTATGTACAAGTATACGCATTTTACCCGTATACTGAAGCAGTGGATCTTTAATCTAGATCTATGCTATGCTGTCTTTGTTTTTCAAATCACCATACGCAGGGTTCAGAGCGCCTGGTATACTATATTTGTCTTTTCTATACAATACCCTTCAAGTGTAAAGTTCCTGTCGAAGCTTTCAATTTCATGAACTTGCTATCTTACACTGGCTGTTGATTGCCTAAACCTCACTATGCGATTACTAGAGGACAGATCACCGAAATCAGGTACCGTAAAAACTCGGTTGTGTGAGGGAATGCTTCTTACCGTCTTCTTTTTGCAACTAGCGGAATGGACACTAGCTTCGTTGTAACATATTAGCGAGTTCTTTGTGTGAGGCGAGAAAATAATTATTCGAGCAAGACATGTGGGGTCATACACCACGACGGGATATTGTTTCGCACTATCGAGGGCTTCGGAGCACATGAAGTATAGGGGAAACTTACTTTTTTTTTTGGTTCTGACAACCCTATTCTCTGAGTCTTGAAGAAGAGTTTTTTACTTGTCCAAGAGGGGGGATTTGAGGCGGGAGGGGGAGGGGGTTACTTTTTTTTTTATTGAGTTGACTGTCCTGGCAACCCAATTTTCACAACAGTCCCTTAGTTGTTTAGTTGTAGCCATCCAATCATTCATTAGCTTTAAAACTCTTTACAGGTTGTGTACCAAGTTGCTTCATAATGTCTTATACGACTTACCATGTACATGTACATAGTGCTTGTATCTTGTCCTTCGCATAGCGTCTGCGTATTTTAGGAATATTATAGACTACCGGTACTTGTCGTGTTCAGGATAGAAGTTCAAGGGGAGTGCAAAGATGGAAGATGCACGCAGTGCTAAGATAACCCCCAAGCCTTGACTTGTAGCTATAATATGCAGAAGTGGCAAGTGATCAGATTATGAGTAGCCTTACGATAACTATCTTTTTTTGTCTATATATATATATACTTGTTAACGCCTCAGAATCAGGCCCGAAATGTTAGTATAAATATGATTTTGCAAGCAGAGCTGTCAGAATTGCTCGTGGTCCATCATGTGGTAGTGCTTGGTGTCTTGAAAGCCGATATGTACTTGTTGATTATTCAACTAAGGGGTTTGGAAGCCCAGAAAAGGATGCAATATACTGGAAGTCCTATCACTGTGCATGTACACATATTTATGCACATACCTATGTATATATAGTTACTCTGTTCATGAAATGATAATCATCGAAAGAAGACTTTGACAAACGCAAAACCTAAAGCCACTGCTTCTGTAGAAATTCGGAGTGAACCTACCTCGTTGGTGGCAGGTCATGTGCATACGTATGGATCAGCTGCATCCAATACCAGAGATCAGGACTCACTATTGTCATTATACATAGAATGAGAAAGGCTATGCTATATATATATATGTAGGGGTGCGGATGGGGAAGGTGCATACACCTCTATAAGTACATGTGTCTGCATTTATGAAAATATATACTTATACAAGTAACGTATGTTTATGTTGATACATACATAGCAATATATATGTATACCTTTATCAGTATTATGTACCTAAGCTATGCTTGTAACTGGAAAATTACGTAAAAGAGGGAGGAACAAAGTATGCTATCATGTTATCGTAGTGAACTTTGATACGAGGGGTAGGCTCAAGGCTCAAGAACACAGAGCTCAAGGTAGAACCAGGGGGGGAGGATGGAAGAATACAAACCCGTCTATAAGAATACTTGAGGGGAGTAAGCGTATATTTCCCAAGCCCAAGATTCACAAAGCATGCAACAGTTGGCAAAAGAAGAGGGGTACATGAATGTGTCAAGGTAGCCTGAATAATGCACAGTGGCCTAACCCTCAGCAAGGTACCTACCTACCCTGCTTGAAGACTAAATGGCATCCATCCGGCCAAAATAACAACTTACCACCAAGAACAGAAATTTCACAAACATTTAAAAATTCCCAATAGCCTATTATTGGCAATACCGCCAAACCCTTAGCACAATCAAGAGAAGGCCGTTGAAGAGGCCTGTCATTACCTTTGGCAAAACGGAAGCCTATGAGCTAGAGCAACATCCCACAATCAACGAAACCACAACTGTGGTTGCCAGCAGCTGCAGTTTGCCAGCCAAAATATCAAAGGTTCGCATCGAGAGGCCGCCTTGGAGACACGTTCGCATCATCGACACCGATTGTTGTTTGCGGAGGCGAAGATTATTTGAGATAATCCAAAACATTCAAGTGGTGACGCGGCGGTGGTAAATCCAACAGAGTTTTCTGCGTTGGCTTTGATTGGATTGGATCGCATTGAATTGGAGTTGCTGGACTGGACCGAGGTTTGGCGATAGAGGCAAGAGAAAGGCCACCAAAGGCAAAGGACAAGACTGGAGTAAAGAGTTTTCACAGAGGGCAGAATCCAAACGCACAAAAAGGAGCAGCACTCCGCTTTCGCGGCTTCCGTTTGTGAATCTGTAGCTTCGCTTTCCCGAGGCATCCTTCTCTTTGCCCCGACCTCTCACTTCCAACCGACTGGATTCACCAACTTTCCAAGGACAAAAGAGCAGGAACAACAGCCAACCAAACCTCAAACGCGATCAGCAGATCCTCGGTGGAAGGTACAAACTCCCACCAGAATCACATCTTGCAGTGAATTTATTTCTTTTTGCTGTTTTCAATTTGTGCGCAGCATAACGCAGCATAGCACACCGCAGCACCACATCACAGCATAACCATAGCCATAGCTTAGCTTAGCCTACCTTAGCGTAGCATAGCCTTGCTGCTTTTGTGGTGTTTTGCTAGTGACTTCTTTGCTGCAATCTCTTTCTTTGGCGCTCCCTTCTATGCCAGCGTCGATGGCCTAGCCCGGTCACTTACCTATCTTTGTTACCTGAAATTCTCGGTCTATCAGATCTTGATCAACTTGAGCCCTGTGTATATTCGGCCCAGTCTGCTCTTACCGTGGGCGTGTGCTCCTCTTAGGTTATATTCTGATCGATGCTTTGTTTCTTTTCCTGGAGGTTTCTGTTTCTGGGTTATACTGCAGGCATTTACTTACTGGACCTTCTTTTCTTGGCCTAGACTTGGGATGCGTAAAGCGCCACTCAGTTTCCGGCTTTGTTTCTGAGTCTGCATTTGAGCCCACGTCAGAGTCCAGTCAGTGACAAGCGACCCAGTGTCACTTCGTCAATCGTTTGGCTGTGTTAGCTCGACAGTACGTTACTGTGGCTTTGCACTCACCGACCTGATACTGGGCCAACTTTCTTTGTTTACCTTTGTTTACTCTTTGAGTTGACTCCACCTGTCTTGCCTTACCTTGTTCCTGTTGGCACTCATATCTAGTGCGTGTTGGGTTTCATTATAGGAAGGCGTGAAACAGCAAAACCCTTCAAATATTGCAGTAAGTGACAAAGGACTTGCCTGACATTGTCTTGCCTCTCCAATGACCCCCTTAGAACCCTGGCTTCTAACCTAGCCACGCAGTTTGCCGGTAGAACAACCCATATTGCGCCACCTCGCGCTCTAGATTGCTTTGCAGCCGCAACACCAGCGACACGTCGTTTGTTGGTACTGATTCTTTGACCTGGCACTGAGTTTGTGCCTAAGTTCCTGTGTATTGTTGTCAGCAAACCACGTCCTCCCTACCTCCCTAATTCTTCCCGCTCTGGTTTTTTTCACTTTTGCAGTCTGCCTGTAACTCGCTGCTCTGTCTCCCACCTCCCATCCAGCGCACAGCAAAGTCAAGGGATTTGTGGCAGAGACCAGCAAAAACGGCAGCTGCCAACACACAGCGGTGTGTCAACCCCGCTATTAGCGAAGCAACGCCTCTGGACTGTGCAGCCAATCTAGTGGTGGTAGCCTTGCCGAAGCAAAAGCAACAACAACAACTTTGGTTGGTAGACGAGACCACATTGCGTTGTGTCATCTCTTTGCTGCAGCTTTTGCTTTTGCGTCTAGTGAGTCAGCTCGCATCTTCGTGAGATTTATCGTGGTTGGGTATGCCTGGAGAGTTCCCCAACTTATAACATCCCATCACGCCTTGAATACAGAAGGTGAGAGGAGCCCGTTGCATCACCAGGTGCTTCTGCCCGAATTGAAAAAAATCTTCATCTGTCCGCCACATCCGCACTCCCCGCTTTGTATCCTATCCAGTGTCAGGAAAGAAAAGGGGATTCAACCCCTCCTCCTCATCCATCCCACGTAAGTACTCTGTTGTCTCTTTCCTTTCCTTGCACATGCGCCTTAAGATCTTTGACGATACAACGTTGCGCCCAACATCATCGAGTTGCTCAGCCGTTTGGCGACAAGAGTTTTCAGATGCCCACCACAAGAGTCCCATGGACTTTGGTTCTATCGCCTGGGCGGCCTCAAACGCTTGAGTTCCTTTGTTTTCGCATCACTTGATTATTTGCCTCTCCTTATCAATTGAACTTCCAATACTCTGGAAGTCTGAATCAAGCCAAGTGGCTGCCACTTGGCGTGGCTGGCTCAGCAATTGAGTCGATAATTAATTGATCAATCTGTTGATCGATTTGAAGAGAGAGGGACATCTCAGGAGAGTAACAAAGGAACAACGAAGAAAGTCCCGGGCTTCCGGGTGGGTGGCATATAGCCTTGTTTTGCTGTAGGTTTTCTGTGGCAAATTGGCCGGAAAATTTTTCACGTGCGTTTTTCAACTCGGGCTTCTCGAATTTTATGTTCATTTCGAGAAAGAGCTAGGTCATTCTATCACAAATGTGAAGAGATAGAAATGCTTGAGCATCGAATGCAACTAGTGATAGTTCGCTATTCGATGTCAACATCGAACCATTGCCTCGTCGAACGATTGCTTAAAGCTGGGCAGGTGCTCGTTGATCACCAGATTTCGATTTTGTCTTAAGCGTGACTGGCCGGTGCTAACTTTAGCAGCTAGAAGAAAACAAGGGAAAAAAAACAAACCGAAGAAACAATACCAACAATAGTCAACGGCTTCCAAATTCGACCCCGACCGACGTAAACACAAGAGCATATATGTTGAACCCTGTCTAATACAAAGACTAGCAACTCAGCTCCATTTCAGGTAAGGCCTATGTTATCTTGTCAACCTAGTGTTGGTATTACCCCCAAAACGGAAATACAACTAGAATTGGGTACCCCAAAATGGCCATGTGGAACAACTATGGGACACTTAGTCCAAGCGATTAACGCTACTAAACTCGTGTGTGTACATATGGATGGACGCACATACAGATGTCCATATATACATACATCCTTGGATACACACATACACATCCTAACATCCACATACAATTACGATATACATTCATGTGTATATGTGGATGCGATGTATGGATGTGTGATTGTCTGTATGAATGTCTGACATATCTGCTGGAAGTGTTTCTATACGTAAGTAATCTGGCTGACAAAGTGGTGGTATCTGCATTAGACACGATCGGAAACGCGGGCCCTTAACTATAAATCGCCAAGTTTCTAAGCGAAAACGCCGACCCTCACGATACTCAAGCTCCTAGCATCGATATCTGCGCAATCTCGATATTTTGGCAGTTTCCAGGTTGGTTTCTGTAGTCGTTGTACGCAAATCAACGATGATCTAATTTGATGTAAAAATATATTCAAGAGGTAAAGTTGTCCGTATTTTCCTAGCTTAAAAGTGGTGGTCCCTGTTTGCGTTTTATTACTCAACGCTGTTCTTTTCCGTTTGCGTTTCTCTCCAGTTTGCCCCGTCTCGTTTTCTTCTTTTATTTCATTATTATGAAATTCACATCTGCCCTCTGTTTCCCCAATACTGCCCAATCAGTTCCAGCGAAGATGCATCGATTTCTTTTTAATCAAATCGCTTTATCCCAGCCGTACTTCTATGTGAGCTGGTTTTATCATGCATCTAATGGATTATGTTGTGAACTGCCGATGGTTATATCTCGATCCTCTTGTCATCATTATTATGCTTTGTTGACGTCACAAGTCATTTAGTGAGCTGCACTCTCGCTTGACTACCCTGTTTCGTTCCAGTGGAATCTACGTGTTTACACAAGGCGTAAAACGATAAATGTCCACAAAGCTCATTAATACAATACTACGACACTGAGCTTGGTAAAGAGCCAAGCATTTATTATTCATGCAAGCGCCTTGAATGTGTCGTAAAAAGAAAATTGACGTTGACTTCCGCCTTGGAAAGCCATTCATTACCCAAACGAGATGTTTCCATTCCTTGGTCTCTTGTCAATTTATCGATCTCCGAATATTCACCTGCATGATAGCATATCGTTTTTTTTTCTCACACATTGAGATCTAAGACTCTAGTATATCTCAGATATTGCCTCTGCTGTCCAGATTTAACAATCGACGATTTATGCTGATTTTCTTACAGTTGAATCCAAGGTTGTTGACAGGAATGTTATACTACGTGTTCGCGTCTCTTCAAGTCTTCCTTTGTATCTTGATCTCTCAAGTGAGAGACTTGTCATCAGATATAGCCATATGATGTTGGGCCCATGCAATTGTACACACTTCGTCACATGGTAACACACGTACGTGTGTATGTATGTATGTATGTATGTATGTATGTATGTATGTATGTATGGAGTTTCTACGTATAAACTTTGTTATGGCTTGCCATTGTTCTCAAGTTAATTCGAAATTGGAACCCTCGATCCATGGCCAATATTCTGAATGTGACGAACGATGAACAATTTTTCTTGTTCATTATTTTTTTTTCCCTGCGTTACAGAGGTTATCGAAAGATACATGCCCATATATGCATTTGTATCATCACTCTGTGTATCTCTCAAGATAGTAGTCACTAGCTATTATACTTCAAGTCAAGTGGAATTTGCTATAGGACTTACTAGTATACTGGAGATTCGCAGTTCCAAAGAAAAATCGAATCAATCAATACTAGCAATCGGATAGCCCAAGAAATTATTTTGCTAGCCAAGATAACGGTCAAAATGACGAAGCAAGAATGCCAACAGCAAAGGGGAAAGCTTCAGTCCCCTTCGCATTAAGGGCGCGATGCGCCGTTTTTAACGAAAGATAAATGTCTGACCACCTAGTCAGCAGATCATGTATGCGTCGCAACAAGACGGCTTTCAGGGCCAACACGCCATAAATCGGCCCACCGCCGCATCGGCCCCACTAAAAAAGCAGCAAATGCCGAGCCAATCGCCGAGCGGATCCACAACCCGCACCGGAGATCAGGAGATGCAATCGGGATCGATTGGTGTGATCAGTCACCAAGCTCCTAATTCAGGCAATACAGGGAGCCATCAAGAGCAGCGTCAGCAACAGCGTCAGCAGCAGCACGACTTAGAAAATTTACTTCCTTCGGCTGACTTTCTTTCACAAATTCACATTCATTCACCCACCAATCTTTCACATGCTCAGTCAGCTCTTGGTGTGGTGCATGCCGGAGCATCTTCATTTCAGGGTTCCCTGTTGGGGCTAGACCCAGGCCTAGAACAGCAGTTGTTCCTTTTGCATGGGGCATCTTCCGGCTATCCACCACAAGCGCAAATCCAAAACTACCAGCACCACCATCAGGAGCTCAATTCGGTACATGGGCGGCTAGTGACTTCACCGACACCGGCAGCGGCAGGCTTGGGTGGGGCCAGTGCTCACGCCATGCACCAGGCAGCATCGCATACTCTTCCACATTCGCTGCATCTTCAACAAACTGCCTCACCATCTTTACATGACGCTCATCCACAGTTTTACTTAGCGCAACACCAGCACCATCATCACCAGCAGCAGCAGCAGCAGCGCCACCAACAAGAAAAGCAACAACAGCAACACCAGCACCAGTACCAGCACCGACAGCACCCTAGTCAAGCACACCATCAAGTCTATTCTCGCTCTGCTAATTGGGCTTCTGGCGCCACTATCGTCTCAGCGCCATACATTGTTGCAGAAAACCAACAGCAACCACATTTACATCAAGGGCATATTCCTGCGTCCAACTCCCCTAACAACATCTTTTTCTCGAGCGATATTTCGCAACAGTCTCACCTTTCTTTTTTTCATCAACAACAAGAACGTCATCTACAGAACTCACATCAGCAAAGCTTTACTGGTACAGAAACTTCGTTTTTGGCTGATTCTCATCAAGGAGTTCAAAATATTCAGCAGCAACAGCAACAGCAACAGCAACAGCAGCAAAGCCAGCCACAACCGCTAAAACATTCCAAGGACCAAAATCAGCAAAATCAATCTGTAACTGCTTCATCATTTTCTGACGCATTCACCTCTTCTTCACAACCACCTCCCCCACCGTGGAGTTCTGCTACTATCACAAGTCCCGCCAGTACTACCAGTCAACTTTCTACCAACGCTGTCCACTCGCGCCTTCGACCTAGCCCAGCACCCAAGGTTAAATCACCAAAAGAAGCATCTTCACAATCAAGTCTGCCTATCGGACTTCTCCGTCCAGACCCTACATCTACGGATTCTTTGCTGAGAGAATCCGGCGAGACCTCGATCAACTCACCCTCGCCTCAGGGAAGACCTGCAGAGCCTTCTCGTCGAAACTTCAAGCGTCCACGCCGGGAAGAAGACGTTGTTTCGCCGACCAGTTTTATAAACACGCCATCATCGACTTCCTCGACTTCAAACACATCAACTACAACCAGAGACCCTTCAGTAACCTCAGCCTCCATCCAAAACCCTAATCATCCCGTCATCTCACTTACAACAACTCCTCTGGCGGCACCCTCTTTTGTCGGTGGTACATATATGATGGGCTCTATTCCTACAAGTGGTGCCTCCTCGCGGCCTAGCAAGCTGCGCAGTGCCGCACGTACTTCCAAGAACAAGCAGCATCGACCCACCGAGAGCCCGGAGGAGCGACGCTCTCGTAACTCTCACAATCTAATCGAAAAGCAGTATCGCCAACGTCTAAACGAGTCTTTTGAGAGTTTACTCGGATCACTTCCCGACCCCTCCAACTCACTTTCCGGTGGTATTTCCAACGGCCCCAGTATGGGGCTCGGCCTGAGCATCAGCCGCTTCACAACCATTACCGACGGAGACGCCATGGGTGCCGACGGGCCCTCACAGCCAGACTTTCTCGACCGCCGCGTCACCAAGGCGGAAGTGCTCGACCGCGCGCGCCAGCATATCATGGACTTGGAGCGTGAGCGCGAGGCTCTTGAACGTGAAAACATGGAGTTGCAGGCCCGCGCTGACCGGCTGACTATGATGCTAAATCAAACGACGGGTATTCCTGTGTCGACAGCGGCAGCTGCGACTACTGCTTATAGTCAAATGCCGTCACAGGGCATAGATGCAAGAGCGATGAATAACTTTTTGAACTTGGATGCTGAGGAGGAGGAAATGCAGCATCGTCGCAGCCGAGGAATGTGATGTTGCTATCTTTTTCTTAATTTCTTCCTTGTTGTTTCCCTTTTTGCGTTTTTCCCTGTTTGTTCGTTTACCCGCTTTGTGGTACCTTCCCCTCCCTTCTTTTTTTTTTTCTTTGTCTGATCCCCCTCCTTTTAGTCTTTCTCTTGGTTATGCCTTTTTTTTTTTTCATAAACACAGCTCCCCTCTTCAACCTCCACCACTTCATTTCATCTTCACATCTAATACACAAAACATTTTCTTTCTTGTCTTTTCTGTCTCTTGTCATTTCCCCGCGCTAAAAAAAAAAAGGTTGTCGATATTGATTCTGAAATTTAACTTTGTTTTGTAACATATCCAGCTACACTGTTTTTACAAGAAACTCAGTCTGGAGGAAATTTTGTATTGTTTTTATGTATGCTTAATATATATTACCAGGCGTAAAGGACAGTCTATAGCAAGTAGCAGAATATATGATTTACAAAAAGACCAGGCAAGGAAGCTTGTCACAAAGTAAATACGGCTCAATCACGTGAGAAAAAGACAGACAGGACGAGAGAAAACGCAAGAGAAAAGCAGCCAAGGCCTGAGGTTCCCGAGTGCGTATATCTATATAGATAGTATATATATAAGAGGAACAAAAGAGCAACAGAAAGAAGAACAAAATGTCAAACGAGCGAAACAAGAAGCCATGAAAGGGGGTATATATATGAAATGGACAATGAAAAAGAAACCCTTTCAACCTCCAGCAAACAAAAAAGAAGAAGAACAAGAAGAGAAAATGAAGCCAAAAACCGAACCCAGGTGAAAAGATGAGACAGAAGAAAAGAAAAATAGTTGACGAGATGCCAAGTGAGTTTTGTATATATATATAAAAAGAAATGCAACGAGAGAAAAGAAAAAAAAGAAAAGGGTAAAGAGCGAGTGTATAAAGAAGCCGAGAGAGTGGCCGGGACAAAGGAAATATGTAAATGGCAACGAAGGAAATGGCTGACTGAATGAGCACATGAGAAGAAAGTAAAAGAAAAAGGAAACAAAAAGAAGAAAACACACACGCATCAATCAACAAGTGATCGCCGTGTATCTTCTTCTTTCTTTTTTTTTTCTGCCCCCAAGGCCTCGCGAAAGGCTATATGAGAAGGAAACGAAACATCATGAAGAGAGAGATGAAAGAACAAGGAAAATGGAATGAAACGCCAGGATGAAGTGGAAAGAGAGAGGACAGAAAGGAAATCTAAAAAGAACGAATGGCCCGAAGAATGAAACAAAAGAAAGGATCAAGAAATGAATGAAGAATAGAAGAAAAAAAAAGAAAAAGAAAAAAGAATGATACAAAAGATGCCGATTCCCGGAAACCAATCTATTTTGTCGTAGTAACAATAATGAACAAAGCGTTGTTTTCTGTACATGTAATGTTGAGATGTATGATTTTTCACGTAAAAAAATAAGGTTGCTTAGATCTGGTTCGGCTGCGAGCGCGGGGGGGAGCATATCGAAAGCGAAGGAGCAGCCAGGCTGGTCGTCATGGCACGGCGGCGCATCGGGACAGCAGCCATTGGCTTCGAGGCGGTAGCAGTGGCAGGGAGATCGCCAGTGCTGGAGCCGTAGCGGAGGAAATCCATCTCGGTGGGCTCGATTCCCAGAACAACACCTGAATCGCTCACTGGGCTCCAGTCACCCATAATGTCCGAGTTGAATGTCATGCGCGTCATGGTAGTAGAAGAGGAAATGTGACGCTCAGCACTGAGACTAGCCGAGACAGTGCTCAGAATGCTGGCCTCGGACGAGGCAATAGTCGACAGCGTCATCATGGTCGAAGTGCTGGTACGGTCGGCGACGCTGGGACGGTAGACTGACGAGATGCGATTCTTGCGAGTGTTGGTCTTGTACTCAAAGTTGGTGCGAGGGTCGTGGATAAACAGGGCATCCGAGTCGCCAAACGACACCGACATGCGCATGTCATCCATGTCGTTGAGCATCATCTGCTCACGGAAGTCCTCGGGAATGAGCAGCGAGGGAGACAGAGTGAAGCCCTGGCTTTCGCGGAAGTTGCTCACAGCAGAGTTGGAACGACCACGACCAGCACGGGGCAGCGAAAAGTTGGAAATGCACGGTGTGCTAGTCGGGGGCGGTGAGCAAATGTCAGTGATTGCAGGACTGGACGGGCTGAGAGATGGCACATCGGACGTCGGGCTGAAAACAGAAAGACCAGAAACAGCGTTGCTCAGGCCAATATGGGCAGACATGACACCCTTTTCAGGCTGCTCCTCAAACTCGACCGAGTTCTCGCGCTCGATACGAATGTCAAGAGAGGAACGTCTCCACTCATACGAGCAGTCAGCCTCAACCTCGTGCTCATAGGCGTAGTCAATGTCGTCCTCCCAGTTGTTGGAGGCATTGCAGTTGTCACCAGTGTTGCTGTCGGCGCCAATGCTCTTGCTAACAGCAGCAGCCGCTTCGTCAATGGCACGGCAGAGGAAGCCAAGAGTGTCGGAGCCACCGCTGACAGGACGCTTAGGGGACAGAGGGCTGTCAACCTCCTCAATGTCCTCAAGGGGCTCATCCTGGTAGTACTCAGCGTATTGCCCCTCAATCATGTCATCGTACTCCTCTTCCTCCTGCTCCTGTTCCTGTTCCTGTTCCTGCTCCGCCTGCAGTCTCAGGGCCTCCTCGCGTTCAGCCTCAAGCTCCTGCTCTTCGCAAAGCTGCTTAAGCATGGGAGCCGAAACACTGGTGCGAAGAGAAGAACGGGTGCTCATGACACTGAGGCGAGAGCGGCTAAAGTACTCCTCCTCTTCAGGCACATCAGCCAGCTTGTCAAAGGCAAGAGGGCTACCAGGCGAAGGCATAGGCCAAGCGACATCGTCAGGAGTTGTAATGGCGTGAGAGAAAGAGGGAATACCAGACAGCGATACAGACATGGCCTCTGGGAGGCACATGCTGCCAGAAGCCGTTGCAGGACGCTCACACGTCGCATCAAGGCTGTCAGAGCGGTTGGAGTTGCGGCTGGATATTCTGGGAGGCGGCAGAGGAGGGCTGACGAGGGGGCTGTTGAGCAGAGGAAGCAGGCACTCGGCAGGGCGGGGCGGACGGGGAGGGGGGATAGTCGAAGGAAGATGATCAGAAGACCGCATAGTCTTCATGGGAGGGCGGCGGACACTCTGGATGTCAACAGACATGGAGTGGCCATGCTGGGTTTTGCGCATCTCATCAGCCCGGCTAGGCAAGCTGGTGAAGCAGTCAGTCTTGAACTTGATAGGCGATGCGCACTCGGACATGGCAGGCATAGCCGCAGTACGGTGAGCCGTATTGAACGAGGCAAACTCATTCACCAGCTCAACTCTGCTGCCAGCCGGCAGGCTGGGAAGCTGATCACGGTCGGTATGGGTGAGGTGTTGAAAGTTGTAGGGGCCTGAAATGGTGAGCTTCCGAGCGGGAGCGGGCGAAACAGGAGGGACGCCTTCCTCCGTCTTGATGCTGCGGCGGCGAGTGAAGATGGCAGGGAAGCGCGAGGTCTCGGTAGGCTCGGCACTGTGAAGTCCAGCATCGCTGTGGGAAAATGAGCCAGAGTGCAAAGATAGTACCGAGTGTTCACTGTTTTCGCGGCGAAGGCGACCACGGCGAGGAAAGATTGACTTTCCAAACACCTGAATGCTCTCCGGCCTCTCCTTGACACCAAGACGCATGCTCGAAGTAGAAGAGCGGGCCGAGGATTTGCGGGAAAGAGAAGGGCGCGGGTCATTCAAGTGGTCCCAAGATTGGCGGCCACGACCTGATGACGGACGACCCGAAGACGGACGACCTGAAGAAGACACAAGCGACCTGAGAGACGAAGTCGATGACGTAGGGCCGTGGCGAGACAGGCTTGTGCGTTCCAGGCCAGACGAAGACGAAGAGCGCGAGGCAGCCAGGGAAGCCTGGCGCATCTGGTGGCTAAGAGCACGAAGGTGCTGGGGAGACGGCGGGCCGTCAATGGCAGGCTCAAGCATATTTCCGAGGCTAGAGAGACCAGACTCGGGGCGCGAGGTCGGGGCAGTTGGCGGGCGGACCGTGGAAAAGACAGGCGTGGTGTAAAGAGTGACAGGAGAAGGAGCAGCCTCCTCGCACTGAGGAGTTAATGAGTCTGCAGGACACACTAGAATGGCAGCGGGAGTGCTTGTGGTGGCGGAACGCTTGCGAGACTTGGAGCGGCTATCACGGCTACTTGTAGTCGAGTGGTGGTAGTTGGGGAGAGAGTTGCCTATGCTCCACATGGTTGAAGTGTGTGTTTTTGTATGTGTGAATAAATGTATGGATGTGACGGGGCTGTCTGTATATAATCAAACAGAGACGCTTAGACACCAAGTCACTCCTGCGACCCGAATTTCACGTCAAACTCGCGGGAGATTCCAAGTGTGTAATCGATCAAGGTCAACTAAAGACAAAGAAAGGAAAAAAAAAAAAAAAAAAAGCAGTCTAAGTAATTATGATTTCCCAGTATCAAAGTAACTTGTCAACAAAACTCCAAAAGCTCGACTCACATCTTTATATATCACTTTCTAGACATCGCTCTCTGTTGTTATTATGATGTTTGTGTTCTCTGAAGACCCCCTGTTGATTAGACGGCGCTATTCTCGAAAGGTGTAAAAAGCATGACTTTCGCTACTTTTATTATTTACAGTATTATTATTGTATAACATACATCAGCCAAAAGGGCTCCACAAGAATAATGAATAAAAATTTCTTTCAACCTTTGAGCTTCAAGCATATACCAGTACATACATAAAGAACCCCGACTTCGGTCTTAACAAGCTATTTTGTCCCATACCATAGTATATGTAAGTACATATGTACATAGCACATACATACCATATTCGGTCCTATGAGTTATGTATGTTCAAAAAAAAAATTTCGTATCGATTTTCCCTTTCATGTTTGGATGTTGCATGGTAAGGTTTCCTTCCTTCCTGTATCATTATTCCTTTATACTTGTAGGCAAGAACTTCGTTCCAATACACGGGTCCGTTTTTGTTCTTTCTTCCTTCTTTTCTTTTTCCATTTCGCCCATCAAGGTTACAAGGGTTTTGGCTGGGTGCTTCCTTCCTATCTTGAACTCCCTCTAGAGAATACTGAGATCCATGCCCTTAACCAAGCAAGTGTTTTTATCTTTACACCATCATCCTAACTATCAAGCTTGTTTTGCTTTCGACTGTTGTGGCAACGTACGTATATGTATTTGTATGAGCATATGTGTATCTATTATGTATGTATACATACTATACATAATACCTGTATGTACCTTTTTGCAATTACTGCTTCAACCTTTTTTTTCTTGCATCTAGAGTTTCTGTTTTCTTACATATTTATCATCCCATATTGGAAACTCGCTCATTGCCTAAATTTAGCAACGGCCTACAAGTGTGAATGCTTGAAGTAAAGTACTATGCACAACACATGTGTACATCAAAATGATACGGAGTAAGTACATACATACATACATACATACGCAGTACATAGTATGTACATATGTAGTATGTATGTATGTATGCGGCGGCTCGCTGTTTTCAACTTCTTGAATGTTCTAGAGCAGTCGATAAACAGGCCCATCTAGAACAAACAATGAGGAACATCATACTGTTCTACACAGGGACATTTCCCTTGACGAAAAGGAGTATATACATATGCATACTATCAAGCTCCAATAAAATGGCCGACCTGTAACAAGTTGTAATCCAAAAACAACAATAAATGTCTTAGTTCTTATCTACAGTTATTTACTTGTGGGTATGATATATACGTACATACATGTACCATACGTATGTACATATGCATGGCACTTGACTGGACCTAACCCAGAATAAGCCTTTCACTCTTACTAGGAGACATGTGTGTGCCACCAACCCAAACCTTGTAACCTTGTTCTTCATCTTTGACTCAATGCGACAAAATTTCCTTGTAGGTTGTGCAACTTTGCACAATACGGCAAAGCTTGCGAAGCTACTTTGACATCAGGCAAAGACAAAAAAAAAAAGCTTGTCTTACCATAACCTTGGAGATTATGATCCTTGGCCTCAAGCCCGTAACATTGCGTTCTCCCTATGCCAGAAGTCCTTTTTTTTTTTTTTTTTTTTTTAGCGCGCGCTCATTCCCAACGACAAGAGATACAAAGTACTGGTAAAAACTTCCTA
>CM069897.1:4726079-4736763 GCA_036034705.1 Thielaviopsis punctulata
GGAAAAAAAAAAAAGCCAAAAAGGAAAAAAAAAAAAAGAAAAGAAAAGAAGAGATAAAAATCGACCGTTGATCGTCATGTAGAGTTTCTTTTTGAGGCTTATTACAACGTCGCAATATGCTGGAATACCATATGTATATGAGGTCAAGAGTTTCTGATGATGGGGGGGTTTTTGTATGCCAAATTTGGCAGTTTCCGTACTATGTAATACATACTAGTATGTATGTGTGTAGTATGTTATTTCCAAGTACTCATGTATTTATATTTATGCATGTACATGGTACATACAAGTATTTCCTTAAGCTGTAAATGGATAAAATGCCCCCTTGTAAATGGAGAACACGAACATGGTTATACGACAAAAAGTACAAAATGTAATGTATCTGTGGGAAATTTACAAGTATGTATACGTAGACTACAAACTTGGGGTTATCAGGGTTGTTGCAGGAGAGGAAACTCGACTTCTCGGATATGTCGCGCGCAAGGAAAACCCACTCGGGTATATATAGAGAGAGAATGAAGCAGTATAGGGCTGTTGGCCGCTCCGCGACCTATGTACAGTATGCATACATGTATGTACTACATACATATTTTCAGTCAGCTATTGCATTTACATACTTTTCTTTTTCGTCTTGTATCTGCCATGGGATGGGCTGTGAAAGGTGACAATCAATTAACCGAGAGCACAAAAGGGCATGTTTGTATACCAAATTTGTAGGGGTGGTAATGAGCAAGAGATGAATTCACGCAAGTAATTAGAGAGGTTTAAGTGGTGATTTTATGCAGCTTTGGACCCGACTGTTAGTTACTTTATGCGTTGTACATGCATACATACACATATATACGTACAAGTGTGTACCCAAACTTTACAGGCAAAAGCCAATTTCCCGGAGTAATAATCTTGTATTTTTCAGGACCCCTGTGATTCTGTGATATTCAAGTGTGCCTTGGTTCTAAAAGCTCGCAGGCGAAGTTCTATAATTGGAGGTGTTTTTTTTTTTTTTTTTTTTTTTTTTTGTAGATCAGGCTGTTACCGTCAATCTCAGGCTATTCAACGGCTATTAAAGAAGAGGTAATGTGTTCGTTGGTATGTACATACATATACATGTACATATACGTATATAACAAGTACATAATTATAGAAAAGAAGAGCACGAATGATCGTCGATGTAGATCCGTAGACCAGCGGATTCGCCGCCACTGGTTAGGCGTCTCAGAGTTCGCTCTTGGGAAAACCCTGGAACGCTGCATCTTATTCTTTCCTGCTTGGTTTCTTCTGGCTTCTTCTTCTCAAAAGATGACGCTGTTTGGCGTGGACCTTCTCGATAAATGTGCAACTCACGAATGTATATACGTATACATACATACGTATACTAGCTTAGCTATGAAAGCCCGAAGTTCCTCCAAGACGCTAGAGAAATGCAACTAAAACAAGTCTGACAGGATAACTCTAACCAGTAAAAGTTAGACGTTTCACACACATTTCACATTGGATAGCTTGGAGTTGAACTTGCCATATGACTTGTTTCTTTGTTCCCGAAGTACATACGCAGTATGTAAAAAATATGTACTACTACATGTGTACATACTTTTACATAGTACAACAAAGGTCTAGGCCTACCTCAAAGAAAGCAGTGCCTGGCCTGCTGACTCATACACTACACACAGCTCTCGTCACACTATTACATATGGACATACCTATATAAATGCCGATCCCTGAAGACCGGCATCCCCTCTCGCTTGTCGATGCCGACAATTTCAGTTAGAGAAGTTATGCATTTATATATACATATATGTATGTATGCTTATACTACCACAGACACACGTGTTTCAGCACTGTTTGTGACTTTGACATAAAGCTGCGTGCCTGAAGTCTTGGTATGTGATGTGCCCTGGCGATCTTGGTGATCGTTTGCCATAGTTCTTTGTTCCTGTTTGCAAAACAAACAAAGAAGCTTGGTAGCCAGAATACGGCAGGCCTAAGTAAGCCTGTCTCCTGTTGTGTCAGAGACGTTGTAGTAGTACATACATACCATACTCATCTAGTCGTAGCTCAGCTCGTTTGGGGCTCCCTCTTAAAGATGCTTCTCAAACAAAGACAGCTGTCCTGTGCCACGGCTTGATTGTTTGCCAAGAGAGACTAAATATCAAACGGCACTGATAACTTTATGCAAACCTATATTGTTCTTTCTCTCTTTTTTGTGTTGAAAAATACTCCGCCTGTATTAATTCTCCCTGTAACATGTTAGAAGCCTTTGTTTTGGCTGTACCAGAGACTTATTATTGCCTCCATTGAAATTGATGCATTTGGGGTTTTGTAAGTAAGTACAAGTCCTAAAGTAAAAACCTGGACCTTCATGTTAAGTGATGGCGAAGGGCAAGTCGGAGTGGGCAAAGATCTAGCGGGCCGCAATAGATAGACATGTCGTGGGTTGGGGCACAGTGTCGCTCGGTGAGCGGTCTGTGCTTTTTTTTGCTTTCGCTTGCTCACCGAGAAAAGAGAAGAAAAAGAAGAGCTTGTTTGACAGCTCGTTTCTTCTTTTTTTATGCCGTCTAAAGGTCTGTTTGAAGTTGGGGTCTACTACATAGTTGCCTTTTTTTGTGATGTGACTATCGTCTGTAAACAGACCTTTTCTAGGTTATCACCATATCTAACGCATGATGCACCCTTTTTCATACACCGCTTAATCGGGTAATTACAGGTTGCTGTTTGAATGTGGCTTCTCTATCTACAGCTGTAATAATTATTCTCCAAATGCCAACTTTGTAGAGTCATGCTGACGTCTGCACAGAGTACAATACAGCTTCGTTCAGCACTAAGCATGTGTTTTCACGTTGCAGCAGGTAGAATCAAGCCATACCGTATACTGCGGTTCGTATCAAATCCGGAAATAGAAAAAAAAAAAAAAAACCAAGACAGAAGTAAAGGAATAGTGGCGCCTGTGGTGTTACCCAGAAGATTCCGGTGTGGCATCCATAAAGAATAACAAAGGAAGAGGAGGGAGGGAAGGGCTGCACAGCAGCAAAGAGATGAAAGCTATATCAATATGTTGATTGGCGTGTTGCAAGCACAAACAGAAGTTGGTGGCGGGTGCTTGCGGGCTTTGAGGATGCACACGTGCAGGTATCCGATCTGTGCTACGCGAGAATACGATAGGGCTTTCTTGGTGTATGTATGTATTTTACATATGTACGTAGTATGTAAGGAATAGATATCTCTTACTCTGCTAGTTTCATCTTGAATTGAAGGTGTAGATAGAGAGGAAGAACTGTACATATGCAGGCAGGCATTCGCCCACGTGTATAAGAAGACAATACAAATAGGCCACTAGAATGCAAAGCATTAAGCCAGCGCTTGCATGAAGTTGAAGTACATATGGTACAATCTGCACTTTTCCTCACCGACTTATGCCACCCGACAGCCGGTATACAAGAGCATCTTATGCTTGGCTGCAATCTCTATGCACTGAATACTTTGGATAAAGTCTACTATGTATACTTATGTATGTACCTGCGATGCCTGCAGCCAGGGGAACTGCCTGCAGTGGCAAAGGACAATTGGTGCAGGCGACTGCCGCGCTGCCATCGTGAAAAATACCCCGCTGTTATCACGAGTTGAGCATGCATAAATTTAACTCTCGGCAGGATTTTGCTCCCTGGGGGGCCGGCGTTTTGTCTTTCTTATCCACGTTGCTTTGTGAATCAAGAGGCGATTTGGGGAAGTAAGGGGAGTAAAAGTCAGATTAGAGATGCCTCAAGGTTCAGTCGGTGATTTAAGAAAGTAAAAAATAGAGAATACTAAAATTTCACAAACGATAGATCCCGATCTCAATCACCTACCCCCGAATCGTAAAGCTCAAGGTCACCCTCTTATACTACACTCCCCGAAACGCTTGTACATACCAGTATGTAAGCGTTGTAGAGGATAGTTGTAATTACAACGACAGAATCAACTTTAGAGTTCCATAAGGACCATAATAAACTTGAATAAAAAAAAAAAAAAAAACGACAGAATCCTCCAAGTCTCAGCATCATCACCAGCAGCAAAATAAAGGGTTGCCATGGCGCAACCTAAATGACCCCTCTTCTCTACTGTATATGTCTTGCAAGGGCGCTTTGATGTTTTGTGTGGAAAAGAAAAGGCCAACCCACCAACCCTATGTCATGGGTCTCTTTGTTTGCCATAATATGAGTTGGACAGAGTGCCAAACAACAGGACCTACGAATGGATGGCTGGATATCAAGAGGGGTGATAAGAATGGGCAGCCAGCCCCATTGTGGGATCAAGATTTGAAGGGGTGGTATGTACTGGTACATACTATGTACTTGTAGTCGTCGCCTTTAAGCAAAACGACCAAGTTGGCCGTGCGGGCAAACGAGGCGCATGACCCTTGCTAAACGCGCACGCATTGGAAGGAAAAAGGAAAAGGTAGGAGGTCTCTATGTACGTACATATACATACGCATACATACGTATACATACCTGAAGAGATGGTGGGAAACAACTCGAAATGAAAAAATTTTTCCGGCGCACAAAACGATTGTAACCCTGCAGAGTACATGCTTTCTCTCTCTCTCTCTTGTATTTTTTATTTTTCTTATTTATCTTTGCTGTGGCTGGATAGCCAAAGTTCATCACTGGCGGTTATTTTCAGCAGTCGAATAAAAAAAAAAAACCTTGTCAGACGCCACACTGGGATTGCTGAACCAAAGCTGGGCGCTGAATCCAATGACTACAAAAGGGAAACTAGCGGACGGTGCCGTTCCGTTGATGACTGGAGGTTATACACATGTGTACAACTGTATGGTATGGATGTTTTTCCCGCTTCAAGCACGACGTTGCTTCTGGTTTTCCTGCATGTACTAGTACCAGTACATATGTACGGATAGTATCTGCTGGGGCCGAGTCTTTAGTTTCTTTGACATGAAAAGAACGAGCCCGTCTGTCTTGGGCCTTCCTAATGCAGTCCCAACACACAGCTCACGTGTAACGAGATTGCGATATGCAGGTACAAACAACAACATTCAAAGCGAGCCCTACATAGTATACTACATACATACATACATACATACCATGTATGTATGCACATGTATGTACTGGTATCCTGAAAAGCTCAAGTATTCATTCTCGTGCTTCCGCAAAGACAATTCCTGTGTTACGTAAACCGTCATGGACAACAACTCCAGACAATATACCAGTACAGCACAATAAACTGCTCAACTGCCAAATGGGTCAATGCTCCCAAATAGGCAACACGCTACATGCCAACTAACATCCACTTTATGCGTCTTTTTTGTGCTTCATTTTTCATCTTCATGATAACAATGGAAAGTGGAGAACAAGGCGACTGCCATAATCCCAGCCTGTATGTATTTCTCAAGCACCAACGCTGCATAACTTGTTTGTATTGCTCCGGCGGCTCTAGTCTGTATTGGGCCTAGTCTAGGAACATTTTTTCTTCTTCTTTTCCTTTATACCATATATGTACTCTGCATTTTTATTTCCTTCCGCTTCCAAGGAACCCGAAATGGGTGAAATCAAAGAAGGGGGAAGAAAGGGAGAAGTCGCCACATTGGGTTAAGAAAGCAGAATTATCTTCTCCACTTATAAATACAGAACTCATCTGATAAAAACCCACTTTATCATGGCTCAACGGCCGTACCTGCTGCACTGGGTAGTTGATCTGTCAGCCATACATACAAGTACCTTTTTTTATTTTTTATTTTTTTATTTTTATTTTTTTTTTTCTCTTTTTCGCCAGTCATGATATTTCGGTAATGCCTCCCCTCAAGTAATTATAATCTCCAATAACCCACTTTCATCAACAAGTCTTTATTTATGTACATGTGTATGTATGCATGTACACATGTACACGTATTTTACTCAATAATCAGTAAGCAGGCCCATTTCTTTTTATTCCTTCTTCATAATCCCGCACCTAGCCAACGACAGAAGCTCTTGGTTGTACTGCGCAACTCAAAATGGAGAATAGAAGACACAAGGTTTCCTTCCACATACGAATATGTATACGTATGTATGTATGTATGTACAAGCATGTACATACATACTTGTATAACCCACAGACAAGAACAGATTTTTGTGTGACCAGGCCAACAACTCCAACACAGAAACGTGCCAATGATACAGCGTTTTCATCCCAACCATCTGGCCCTTTCTTCTTCCTGTACCTTGTCTTTGCCTGTTCGTTCGTCTCTTGGTTGGGAGGCTCTCTCCATCCACATACATGCGTATGTACGCGATGTATATAGAAAATACTACTCTGATTTGTAAATGCTATAGTTGCCTGAGATATTATAACCGTTTTGCTATGTTACATGCATACTGGTATGTATATGTATGGTATACTGAGCAAAAGTATCCACCTCCGCGGCTAGTTGTCTGTCCTACGTGCATAAGCAACATGGTATTTCTTTTTGTTCCATACTATGTATGTACATATATTGCGCATACTTGCATCGAAGCTGAAAGTGAGGCATATTTTCAAAGCCTCATTTAGCACCTTTGAACAAATGGCATCGTGACATTGGCGTGAGTATTTGAGTTTTTTTTTCTTCTTCTTCGGGCTCTCCACCATGAATGAGACCATGGGGGATAATACATATATGTAAGTATGTATACCAAAAATGGACTTTGCGACTTATCATCTTCCAAGCCATGTAAAGGTTTACTCCCAAGACTCAAGGGTCCCCGTTCCATAACGCCGCCGTTCATAATTAATACATAACATCACAGTACATACAGCAGGCTTGAGCATAGCCTCAGCTCCTTGGTTACACACCCACAAAAGCAATGGATTATCTATCTATTCCATGTAAACCCGAAAAACAACAAAAGAAAAGGCAATGAATGCTATGCGCTTGTCAAAATCAGCCTGAACAAAATCAAAGTAATGCTGGAAATCAGAAAAGAACAACAAAATATGCAGAAAGCAAACTAAAAACACCATCAACAACAGGATACATACAAACACAAAAGAAAATTCAAGAGTCAGACTGTCCCTCCATATTCTCTCCCGTCTGCTCACTCACAAACGCTGGCGGCAGAAATCGCCGCTTATTCGGCGCAAACAACCCGCTCAACGTATCGCTCAGACTGCGATTCCGTCTCTTACCCACCGCCACACCACCTGCTCTTGCCGCACACGACGTTGCCGGGCGTTCTGTACTACTACCTGCTGCCGAAGACTCTACTGTTTCCAACAACGGGCCAAGGAGCGGCTGCTCTCGTGACGCCGGCGGAAAGAACATGGCGTCGACGGGCACGTCAGTTGGCGAGTCGTCGGCATATTCGGCAATAAACATGCTGGCGCGAATCGTAGACTGTAGACGGCCCAGCGATGTTTGCCGCGTCAGCCGGTTTGGCCGGCGGAGAGTGTCTGTCATCACGGCAGATACGGCGGAGGAAAAGGGCGAGGCGGAAATTACAGGGCCAACAAAGCGTCGGCTAGGCGGGCGTGGCGGTGTGGTGAGCAGGGAAGCATCAGTGGTAGTTTGCGTGTGGCTATATGCGGGAAAGGCGCTGGGAGCAGCGCCTGGCGGTGTGGAGGGCTCTATAAATGGTTCCGGGGCAGCAGAGACGAGGCGAGCGTCGGCACCGTACACAGGATTGTTCTGCAGCGACGTAGAGTCGTGCCGCGCTGGGCCGCTGTCTTGATCGAGGATACTAAATGTTGACGGTCGGCGGGACCCCATGCTGGGACGGGCGATGGTCGGCACGCGCGACGATGGCACGCCAGTTTCGTGGGCTACGCTAATACGACGGTCGGAGTGCGGAGGGAAGTTGGTACGCGAAGAGCGGCGTGAGCTGATTGAGCTACGCGGCGTATCGGGAGGAGTAACGTCCGAGTAGGCCTCATGGTGCAGGGCGAGGCCAATGGTTTCGTCAGCGCCGTCGCCTTCAAGTAGGTGGTTCTCTTCATCATGATGGCGCGGCCTACCACTAGTAATGAGAAATACGCCAAAGAATGTGAGGAGACACCCGCTGATAAAGGTTAGAGACTGCACCAGCGTTGTGCGCTCAAAGTCGCGGTACAGAATAGCACTACCGACAATCACGCAGAGCGTAAACATGACAAACTGGATCGGAATGACCTGTGTCGAGTCGAAGCGTTGAAGAGCACGGTTGAGGTAGCGAATCTGCATAACGGCCGTAGCAATGAGGACAAAGAGCAGGGCATAAGTCACAGGAGTCTGGAATGCCCCGAGAAGCGTGGACGAAAGCATGGAAGAGACGCCCTTGGTAGCGAGAGCAGTATAGCCACCTAGAAAGAGTCAGCAAAAGGCCAAGCGAGTACTTGTAGCAAGGTTGTACAGAAATCTTACCAAACAGTCCAACCAGGCCCAGATCGATCAAAATAGTGCGTTTTCCGTAACGCTTACTCGCCCACATGAGCGTAGCAATCATGGCCACCGTCACACAGAGATACACCTCAAAAGCCAGAGCCGTGATGGCATCCCACACATCATGCGGGTCCAGCTTGACCTCGTCACCCGCCGAACTCAAAACCACTACTACAACTCCAGCCACTGCTATCACAACACCCCAAAAGTCACGGGCGCGGAACTTTTCATGAAACAAGATTGGCGCAATCACACAGTTGGAGACTAGCGCAACCACTCCCAGAGGCGACACTATCGAGGCTGGCGCAAAGCCATAAGCCAGAAAATTGCCCATCTCCCCCAGCGTAATCAGGACTTGGCCCAGCCACCAGTATGGAGAGCGCAGATACGACAGCGACGGTGGCTTTTCCGACAGTACATATGCGGGGTCTTGATAGGCCGAGCGCGAGCTTTCTGTAGACACGCGCGGCGACGCATTATGTGGAGGCGGCATATATATGGAGGGTGCTGTCGCATTCTGGTCGCCAGACAAGGTTCCGTAGCCTGAAAAGCCAGTAGAATTAGTCGCATCGCCGTCGCGTTCCGCGTCGTATTCAGAGTCGGTGCTTGGTCGGGCAGACGAAGCGCAGACGTCGGTTGATCGCAATAGTTCGTGGCTTTCAGTGGCGTGATTTCGGAGAGCCTGCAGTTTTGCTATGCGCTGGGCCTGCTGCAGACGGGCTTTTATTTGCGCGCGCTTCTTGTGGAGTTTGATGTGCGCAAAGCGCTGGAGGTTGAGGGCTAGCGCAATGAGAACGTTGCCGCCAATGGCGGTCGCAATGCCAATGATAGATGACCAGTCAGCTTCTTCGGGGGCTCCGGGTCTTGCAGTATCGGGCCCAGAAGGCGGAGAACCGCCAAGAGTCGAGTTTAAGGCCATAGCCTGGCCGGATGGAGCAGAGGCGGCGGTGACAAAGGCCGCATGCACACTCATAACGGCAAAAGGCTGGTGGTTGTGTTGATTATGTAGTGGGTTGTAATCTTGGAGTGTGTGAGGTCTCGGTAGGCGGCTCCAGCTGTTTGAAGGGTCAGTTTAGAGGGGAATTCTAGCCGGTTATAAACTATAGCCCGCGATCGAGCCGGCGACGTCCAGTACTTTTTTTTATTCGGGGAATTTCTTGGCTTTTTCAAGTTTAAGGGCGCAAGTTGGAATAGGGACCGAGTCAAAGCAAAAGTCAAGAAATCTGTGACGAGCACGGGCGCTGTAAAACTAGGGCCCAGCAAGATATTAAAAGGGAGTTCGCGGAACGACGCTTAACAAACACAAGTCAAAGAAGCTATAAGAAAAAAAGGGATTCCAGGATGAATAAAAAAACGATGAGCGGAAAAAGGAAAATCACCGGCTGGTGGGATATTCACGACGGCCGTTAAACGTAAAAGTCGCTAAGACTGAACGAGACAAGGAGAAGAGAAGGAAGAACAAATAAGAATGAAGCTGCAAAAACAATTAATAAAAAGAATGCAATAAAATCAACGATTCCGACAGGCCTTGCTTGCACAGCTAATCTCTAGCAAACCAAGGTTAAGAAGCAATCAATCTAGCAATCAATCAATCAATCAATTAAGCCGACAAAAATAAGGAAAAAGCTTGTTAGGTTCACGGCCAGCCAGCCAGCCTGGACAAGGCAATAGAAAAATCAATAAAAACCTCCAATTTAGAGCAAGAAAACAACAAGGCAAAAGGAAATAAACGGTGAGCCTCCAAGCTTGATGCTCGAATCGTCTCGTCTGGTTTTGGTCAAGTCTGGAGCTCCGTTGAAGCAGCCGAGAAGCCGAGACGCTTAAAGGCTATCATTTGAGGTAGAGATTCCGGGGTGATTGGTTTCAGCAAGGCATAAAGAGGGCAACTAGGAAGAAGTTAAGAAGAGAAGAAGAAGAAGAGAAGAGAAGAAGAAGAAGAAGAAGAAGAAGAAGAAGAAGAAGAAAAAAGTGATTCAACAAACATGCGGAAGGAAAGAGAATTTTCTCGGCGCCTGCCGCTAAAGCTTCCCACCGCTTCATGAGGATCAATACAAGTACAATAAAGGAGCAAGTGGCAGATGCAAGCTCTTTCCGTATTCCTATGTTGTTACATGGGCTTCGAATACCCTTTTCCATCTCATCTACATACAGTACATCTGCATATGTTCCCAATTATGCAAGTGTCAATCTAAGACAGCCTTTAGCAACTACGTAATAACCCATCATACATTATTTCTTCCTTGTTCAATTTTCTTACAAACGAATGCCGTAAAACCATAATGACAAGAATTTGCTCATCACGTTGTCGTTGCTCCTTTTTTTTTT
>CM069897.1:4736786-4755250 GCA_036034705.1 Thielaviopsis punctulata
TTTTTTTTTGGTTTACAAAACAATTATATTTCATTAATGAATAAAAAAAAGCACACCAATTCATAGCTCGTTTAAGTTCGTTCCGTTCATGGTTCTACAAGTACATATTCGTATAAATGGAGCAAGAACCTCGTTTGGCTTGACTTGCCAAAATCCCCTTCACCATCTCAAATAGTGTGGCGTAGATGTGGCGCATAGCCATCATGTGGCTTGCGCTTAAGCTATGTACAGGTATAATTTTGACCTTGACACAGCTTCTAGATTATTCCGACCAACTTCTCCATCTGATTCCCTGGTATTCTATTCCTACATCACAAGCTCAAACTCACCCCATATCTTCAGTCCAACTCTCTCCTAGTTCTTAAACAAATTCCAAGAGCGTATTGCCACCGATTACTAAGCTTACTCCCTCCATCAAGTGGGCTGACCAAGTTCATGTAACACCAACGTCTTCTCCAGCTCATACCACTTCGTCATTTTCTTCAACTTGTTCAACTTTTTTTTTCCCTCGTTTCTTCACATCTCCACCCAGAAGTTCAAGACAAGAAGTACAACATGATTTGGGACATTTTTACTTCTACCAATGACTCGGCCCACACCCTGGCCTGGTCCTATCACATCCATCACTCTCCCTACTCCCCTCTCTCTCTAACCCACCTCCGTCCGCCGGTTCCGCGTGATGTTCCCGCCGACACCCCCGCCGACACTTTTACTTTCGCTGACGCCTTCGAAGACCTCCTCGCCGTCTCTGCCCAGCAAGAAATGCTGCCCCTCGCCACCCGCATCTCCATGCGCTCCATGATGCGCCAAGTCTTTCCACACGGCGAGCCGCCCTCATTCTGGCTCCAGCGGCTTGACAGCGCCGGCCTGCTGAAGCCCAACTCGCGCACTTTTCTACTGCCCGATGAATACGACGTGCACCACTTCCCAGGCCGCACCGCTGCCGCACCGTCCGACCATTTCGACACGTTTACGCGCGAGTTTGAACGGTTCCTAGGCGATGCGCAGAGCGCGTCGGCTGACGCGCTCAAGAAGACGGAGACGTCACTAGACGAGCTGGCTAACCAGTGGTCGACGGCATTTGAGACGGGAGCCAAGTCGTTTTCGTCCTTCATGGACATGTTGCGCGCGGGGTCGTCGCTTGCGACGGACTTTGATGTCTCGGCAAACACATCGACACGGGGCAATGCGGATGTCGTTGTTGGAGAACGAACTTCAGCTGATGGAAAACTCAAGACTGTGGAGTCAAAAGACGAGTATATCGATTGGATGGGCATGCTGCATTCCAAGACCACAATTAAGACGGTTGACGAAGAGGGTCGGGTTGTGAGTAGCCGGTCGCACTGGAATGTGACGAACCAGTACGACAAGGAAAAGTACAAGCATCTCCTCAAGGAGGACAAGAACAAGAAGGATTGGTAGGCGGCTGTTAAAATTGCTATGTATGCACTTGTTGGTTGGCACAGGGTTAGTGCGTTAGGGTTTGTTCGGTTCACCCATTCATCATAGCGTTGTTTTTGTTTTAAGTAGTCAAGCCCGGTCAATATATTATCAGGCACATATTTGTACACAGCAAACAAGTAACCAAGTCAATAAATCATAGCTTCATAATGTCCAGATCCAAGCTTCCATGTCCGCTTCCTAAATACACAATGATTTGTCCACTTTTCATCCCTAGCCAACTGACAATCCTCTCAATCATGCATTAGACATGACGGAGTCCTCATCATCCTGTCGCTGCTGTGGCCTGGCTGTACTCTCACTTGCCCCGTCAACATCAACATCCTCATCACCATTGGCATCTGCCTTTTCAACATCACTAACGACCGAGACGCTTCTACTAGGCGGCACCGCGGGCTTCTCCCCTAGCGTGTTGACAATTTTGCCCAGTGTCACATGCAGCTTGTACAACGAGTTTTTGCTGGGCGTGTCGGTGAGCAGATTGGTATCAACAGCAGCCGAGACTTCTTCGTAGAGATCGCGCAGCTTGTCTTCTGAGGCAATAGGAGAGATGTAGAGTTTTCCAAGGAGTGGGCCGAGGGATCTTCTTTCATCCTCTAGAGATTATGTTAGTAGTTGTTTACTGAGTAGAGAGTAGAGAGTAGAGAGTAGAGAGACAGAGAGAGAGAAAACACGTACTAGTCATGTTGGAGTTGAGGCGCTCCAAAATGTCAAAGGCAAAGTCAAGGTGCACATCGCCCGGCACATTCTTCTTGTCAGTGTCGCCTTGCAAATCAGGATTGAAACACTTTCTCGGATCCGTCCAATCCACCAGACACGATCCGATCGTGTTCATGCTGACCATTTCATCGCCAACCTCGGCATCGCCATCGTCTTCGTATGCGTCTCTGATGTTGTACAGAGAGTGGAGTGCATCCAGGGCAATACCCCGAAGCAGCTCCTGGTTTTCTGCTCGCGAGAAGCAAAACACGGGCAAAAAGTAGTTCAGTGCTTGACGCACGCTTTGGTTCTCAGAACTCGACGGGTCAAAGTAGATAATCACCAGTGTCTTGAGTAACTCTGAAGCAACATCCTTGTCCGTCACAATCTGGCTCAAAAGCAGCTTGGAAACCGCCACAACAGCAGCAGCCTGGACTTCGGGGCCACGCGAGGCCAGCTTGAGAGCACGCACATACACCTTGAGCAGAGTGGGATTGGACGTCAACAGTTGGGCGCCATGGACATTGAGAATGTCTGTAAGAATGTGTAGCGCTGTAATCTGCAGTGCCGTGTGGCCTTTGCTGAAGAAGTGGATAAACAACGTCAAGTTTTCTTCTGCCAGCGCCTTGTCCAGCAGGGCACAGAGGCCCAGACAGACAAGACCACGTTCGCGCACAGGAGCTTCGTGGCTTCTGACGGCCGGAACAACCAAGTTGTTAAGCATAGCCACTAAATGGTCGTTCTTTTGCAGACTGCCACTGACATTGGTCAACATGCACTGCACAATGTGCAGACACTTCATGTTGATGACAATCTCCTTGATAGCCCGCGCCTGCGCTTCTTCCTCAGTCATTTCGTCCTTCATCTCGTCGTCGGAGTTTTTGCGGTTCCCGGCGCCGCTGCGATGGCTGATTTCGGAAATTGCCGAGTGGAAACTATCATCCAGGTCTTCTCCGGGTGGCGGATCGTCATCGACAATGGTATCGTGCACATCAGCAACGGCTTCGAGAACAACACTGCAGAATTCTCGTTCTCCAGCGATATCCGACGTACAGATATCGCGCAGGACATCGACAATAAGCTTGGTGATCTCGTCGGGCACTTCGGGATTTGACAGCGTCTGGCGAAGCAGAGCAAACATTTTGCGCCGGCCGACTTCGTCTGAGTAGTCTAAGGTCAGAGAGATGCGAAGGAGTTGTTGCACAATAAACTCCTGCTCTATCGTATCCTCTTCCTCGTCCTCGTTTTCGTTTTCGGCAACGCGTTTGATGGCCTCAAGCAGGGCGTTGATGTAACGTTCTAGGAAAAAGGCCAGCCGGGTGACCTCAGGCATCTTCTCTTCCACTAGATATTCAAATTTTGGGTTGGCATGACAGAAATCGTTGAATGTGCGTGCCATAAAAACACTCTCGGCCGATAGCGTCTCCCAGAATCTGTCATCAAAGAGCATGGCTTCGCGATAGTCTGGCCGGCCCTCCCAGAACCCCTTCATAGCCTCGATTGCGACACCGTTTTCATCGCCCGAGTTTATGACGTCGATACGCTCAAGCAGTTCCTGCAGTCCGTCAAGACTGGGCTTTGGTGGTGGTGGTGGCGCCTCCGGGTCCTGAGCTTCTTCTTGGTGGGCAGCAGCGCAGTCCTCAATCCATCTTTCGCGAAATAACTTTCCCGCAGCCTTGCGCACGTTTTCGTCTCTATCACGCAGACCCCAACGAAGAAGTTTTTCACGCATGCTCAGGGAGAGATGACGAAAGTCGCCAAGGGCGGGGAGCAAACGAGAGTAAACTGCGCGACGCGTCAAAGCGTCCTGGTCACGAGCGCGCTCAAGCAGATACGGCAGTGTTCGGGGAAGAATGGGCAGGTTCACCAGAAGAGACCGCCGTACTTCGGCACTAGGATCATTTTGCAGCAGATCAAGCAGCTTACTGAGCAAGCCAGCACTCAGATCGCTCTCTTCGTCGTCGGAATTGCCACCGTCGCCATTTCCAGCCAGTCGCGTCAAGCCAAGCACAGCCTGTGACCGTACCATAGATTCCTTGTCACGAATACGCTTGAGCAGCACGTGGCGCAGTTTTTGGAATAGTTCGTCATCGATGGCGTCGAGCGAGTTGACTACGTGTGACATGAGCTGTGTTGAGCGGAAACGCACAAATTTGTCCTTGGCAACTGTATGTGGCATGATGCTTTCGAGAAGGCGTGTAGTCAAGCGGGTAGCGGGAGTTTCGGGCATGATGCTGGCATCGGCATCGATTCCGTCCATGGCGATTTCATTGTCCTTTTCACTGGCGTGGCGCAGAAACAGGCCGATGAAGCGAATTGACTTTTCGCCAACGCTCTCCGACTTTTTCACGGGCAAGACGCGCAGTACACAGCGGATAAACTCGGCATTGAACGTCTCCTCATCAAAGTCGTGCACTGAGACTTTTTTTTGGTTGATTGGCTCGTAGCAGCAGGCTTCATGGATCTTGCGCATGCTAATGACAAACTTGCGGTGCGAAGCTGTTGTACGCTGCGCATCGCGGAAGATGGCGCAGATCTGCGGGCGGAGCTCGTTATCGGGCGCTTCTTCGGGAATGTCAATGTGGTCGTTGACTTGGGCTGAGCGGGAACCGGCCGCCTTGGACCCGGCAGTCCTGGAGCGGGTCGCACCCCGGGCGGGCATGAGATCGGATATTGGAAAAGTCGAGGTGAGATTCGGGGTTGTAGAGAACAGGGGTGCTCAATCAATTGAAGCGTCCAAAGAAAAAGAGCACTTGATTGAAAGTAAGAATAGGTACTTAGAAACGCGTCGATAATCAGACTAATGCAAAAATTGATGCTGGAATAAGCTGAAATGCTTTGTCGCGCCCCTCACAAGGTATTGTGAGCCCATCAATGTTTACATATTTCCTCTTTTAGTTAAGGCGCCCCCTCCAGCTGTCTTGTACAGCTGGTGACAGCTGCTGGAAAACTGGCTGATCTGCGGCTGATCTGATAACAGCTTTTTTTTCTTATCGACATTCAAGAAAAAAACTTCTGGCAATGCATCTAGAGGAAAGGAAGCTTTATCGTGACCAGAGTTAATTCTTTTTCTTTTTCCTTTACAAAATTTCCTCTCGCCCACACAAACTGCTAATCCAAAATGGCTGATGCCAAATCTTCTGGCGTTAAACGCCACCGCCGCGACGATGACGAATTCGCCATCGAAGACGCTCCTACGGCAGTTGCTCCCTCAAAGACGCCCTCAACCAAACGCCAGCGCCTTGGTGACTCTAACTCGCTTTTTGTGCGCTCTCTGCCGCCAAATGCCACCAGCGAGACGCTGACCGAGTTTTTCTCGCAACACTATCCCGTCAAGCACGCCATTGTTGTTGTCGACCCCTCGACCAAAGAGTCTCGTGGCTACGGTTTCGTGACTCTTGCCGATGCCGATGATACCAAGGATGCCCAACAGAAGCTCAACAATGTCTCGTGGGACAACCGGAAGCTGCGCATCGAGGTGGCCGAGCCTCGTAAGCGTAAGGCCGGAACTGAAAACGAGATCTCCGAGTCCAAGGCCAAGCGTCTGGCGGAGCAGGAAGAGGCCCGCAGACCGCCCAAGCTGATTGTGCGCAATCTGCCGTGGAGTATCAAGAAGTCGGAGCAGCTGTCGAAGCTCTTTGCCGGCTTTGGCAAGGTCAAGTTTGCCGATGTTCCCTCGGACAAGGGCAAGCTAGCTGGTTTCGGTTTCGTGACTATGCGTGGCCGTAAGAACGCTGAAAAGGCCATGGAGGCCATCAACGGCAAGGAAATTGACGGTCGTACTATTGCCGTTGACTGGGCTGTGGACAAGGAGACGTACCAGAAGCAACAGCAGGAAGAGGCCAAGCAGCGCAAGGAGGAGAAGGCCAAGGCCAAGGAGGCCAAGAAGGCTGATGCCAAGAAGGACGATAAAAAGGACGAGGATGAGTTTGCCGGTATGACTGAAGCTGAGCGCGATGTTGCCATGTTCCTCAAGAACACTGAGCTCGAGTCGGAGAAGGAGGACGAGAGCGACAGTGATTCTGATTCTGATTCTGAAAAGAAGGACTCTGACGAAGAGGACGTGGACCCCGAAGACAACAACAAGGGTCTGGAGGACGAGGAAGCCGAGGAGATTGAGGACGAAGAGGAGGATAAGCCACAGAAGAGAGTGACGGACAACTCATCGACCGTGTTTGTGCGCAATCTGCCGTTTACCGCCACTGACGAAACACTCAAGACCTTCTTTGGCTCCTTTGGCGCCGTGCGCTACGCTCGTGTCGTCATGGACAGAGCCACTGACCGCCCAGCTGGCACTGGCTTTGTGTGCTTCTTCAACGTCGACGACTGCCTCTCATGCGTCAAGGGCGCACCGCAAACCGCCGCGGCGCCCGCCCACCTGTCCAAGAAGGCACGCAAATCGATTCTGACCGACGAATCCGCCGACCCGGACGGCAAATACACCATGGATGGCCGCATCCTGCAAGTCACGCAGGCCGTGTCCAAGGACGAAGCTACACGGTTGACGGCCGAAGGCTCGCAGTCGCGCCGTGAAAAGGATAAGCGCCGGCTGTTCCTGCTCAGCGAGGGAACACTGGACCCACGTTCATCGCTGTACCAGGCGCTGTCGCCGGCGGAGATAAAGATGCGCGAAGCCAGCGCGTCGCAGCGCAAGAAGCTTGTGCAGAACAATCCCACGCTGCACATCTCGCTGACGCGTCTGGCTGTGCGCAACATCCCCAAGGGCATGGGCTCCAAGGAGCTGAAGCAGCTGGCGCGTGAGGCTGTGGTCAAGTTTGCCACGGACGTCAAGGAGGGCCGGCGTGAGCCGCTGTCCAAGGAGGAGAAGTCGCGCGGCATTGCCGAGTCGCGCGAGGCCGAGCACTCGCGCAAGATGCGCGGCAAGGGTGTGGTCAAGCAGGCCAAGATTGAGTTTGAGAGTGCCGAGGGTTCTAAAATGCCGGAGAAGGAGGGTGCGCGCAGTCGTGGTTACGGTTTCATCGAGTACACATCGCACCGCTGGGCGCTGATGGGTCTGCGCTACCTCAACGGACACCAGGTAGAGGACCGCGATGGCCGCAAGAAGCGGTTGGTGGTTGAGTTTGCTATTGAGAATGCGCAGGTTGTGGCGCGTCGGGCTAACCAGGCGCGCAACCGGCTGCCAGCAGCCAACGGCGAAGCTGATGGCAAGAAGGGTGGCTTTGGCTTTGGTGGCAGCAGGTTTGGCGACAAGGGCGGAAAGTTTGGTGACAAGGGTGGAAAGTTTGGCGACAAGGGCGGAAAGTTTGGCGACAAGAAGGGCGGAAAGTTTGGCGACAGAAAAAACGGCAAGTTTGATCGGCGCAGAAGCGACGAGACGCCACGCAAGCAGGACGAGTCTAAAGATGACCTGCGCAATAAGGTGATTGCCCGGAAAATGGTGATGCGCAAGAAAAAGAAGGCGATGCGCAAGTAGAGAGAGGGTTTGCTTAGGGTTCTCATGGAAAATACCACATTCATACATACATAGTGTCTTTTTCTCTTTTAATCATTTGGCGTTTTGGACTTGGGGAAAAAAGAAAAGAAAAGGGTTTGCATCTACATGTATCTTGTATTTATTTAGAAGTATTTGTATTACTGTATCATACCTAGACCTGTGCTTAATCGAACTGACCGACTCTTATAAGTGATAACCCTAGATGCCATACAAGGGTTACCGGCGCCCCAAGCTGTAAAACAGTCCCGTCAACCCAACATTCAACAGCACATGAGTCGCCGCCCAGCCCGCGCAATACAAGAACTTTGGCGAAAAAACGGTCCAGATGAACAAGTGCGTGCGCATGACCACGCACGCCGCCATGACGGCCGCAGCACTGACCGCCACAAACAGTGTGGTCATGGCCACATGCTGTGCAAAGACGTCCTTATGGCCGGCGTTTTGCTGCGCAGCCAGGAGAATAGCACTGGCGCTGGCCCAGAATATCGGACCGGCAAGGTTCGATACAAAGGTCAAGAGGCCGACGGCGGCTATATTGAAGTCGGTTACGCCGTTGTAGCCAGAGGAAATGTCAATGGACGAGATAGCGTTGGTGCCGCCAAAGGCAAAAAATGAGGTGTACTGCAGCATGAGCGTGACAAGAGAGATCTCTGAAACAGACAGGGAAACGTCACGCAGCATGTCCAAGAGTACGCCCATGATCAGGAAAAGCGGAATGTTGGCGACGCGGGTTTGCATAATCAGGAAGAAGACCAGAACATGGTGCAGAGCCACTGTCGAGTTAGTCCGATTCATAGAGATGTCACTATATGGGCCAACTTACAAAGAAGAGTAGCAGGCGGAGCGTATCTCTGGTGAGTAACAAGCAAATAAGACCCCATCGCTGCCAACACTGCAAACACCATACGCGCCTGCATCGCGGCCGACGCCAAATCCAATAAACTCTTGAAAAACTCTACGAGAGCTGCCGGAGCCAGTTCCGGCGAGTCCATATTCGTCGCAGTAAGCTTGAAAAAAAGAACTTGCAGCACAATAAAAGACGACAGTGGACTGGCCATGTCAAACGGCGTACGCAGGCCACGCATACGGAACGACAAGAGACATCCGTTGATCAGCATAGTGACAAATATTAGCAGCCACAGAATAGGCGGTGCAGGCTTAATGAACGCACTGAAAATATCGGGGCCGCCAGCAAATTTCTGGCCAGTCTGGTTCCAGCCACGAAGAAGGCGAAGCATAGAAAAAGACGTCATGGCCCATACTATGGGAGAGATGGGAGTGGTTCTACTTGGGGTTAACAAGTGTTACACTAATCAGGGGAGGAAGACTGACGAAGAGGCGGAAAGCTTGTGTCTGCCGAGAAATAAAAGCCAGGCTGACAATGACCAGTACCAAAAGTGATGCTCCTCTTCGACGAAGCTGCTGCCAAACATCATGATGGCATATAGCAGCGAGACAGAGTAAAGGGGGAGCATAGCAGTGAGGCTGGTTGTCTGGGCAGCAGCAGCAACAGAGATAGCGACTGCAGTTACAGCAACAGAAAGACCTATAAAAATGTAGTCCATCTTGAAGTTGCTGGCCATGTTGCTCATGAGATCCTGGGCGGAGCGCAGCCACTGAATACGTTAGCAGAGGAAGGTTTAATCATTAAGGAGCGGCTTACTTCTGTAGTTTCAACTACCCAGTCCTCATCCAGGGACGACTCAGAAGTGAAGTTCTGGGCCTTGGCAGAAACATTCTGCCACTGACATGCCAGATTCTCAATGTCCGAAGACGGCGTAGAGCACCGGCCCTTACCCGAGACAAAGAGCGTCTCTCCAAAAGCCGCAGTGACCACCTTGAGCATTTGTTGGGCATTTTGCAACAGAACTTGCATTTTGTCTGCATCTAAACTCTTTTAGTTTACCGTTCCTAAATACAAATGGAGTAGAAAAGCACCTACCTCGTTCCCACATTCCCAAAAATTGAGGAATTGTTGCACCTAGTGCATTCTTCGGCACCGGAAAGCCAAGCAGGGCCGCCAGCGTCGGCACCAGGTCTGACTGTTCAACATAATCATAGAAACGAAAGCTGTCCTGAGTTGGCAGTGGTGAGGGTCTTCCTTCCGACAGACCTTTGAACTTTGGGGAAACAAAGACGAGGGCAGGAGAGGTTTCGCCGGCAGAAGACGCACCATGGTTACCGGCTTCGTTCATGCCATGGTCGCCACAGAAGACAAGGAGGGTGGAAGAAAGGTGCGGCTCGGTTTCAATTGCAGAGTAGATTTGGCGCACTATTGAGTCCATTTCCGCTTGCTTGGGACCCATGTTGACGCTAGAGAGGTTAGTAGAGTGTTGTTAAATATATAGAGGTTGAAGTACCTGTTGGGTCCGGCCTTGTGGCCAATGTGATCGAGACCGAGATAGTGCAGAATCATGGTGTTCCAGTCGTCGTTTTTGAGTTCGCCAGCGATGTGTCTGGTAACGTTGTTGTCAACAATAGTGAAATCCTACACGGTCAGCTTCTCTTTTATATTATAGCGATGGTTACCGAGACTTACAGCAACATAGAAGCTAGACGTTCCATCACCGCGGTCAAATGTATCAGGAAACAACTTCATCCACGTGTCATCGCCAAACATAACCATGTTGCCCGTATTCTTGGCCTTCATCTGCAACAGCCAGTTGTCCTGGCTCGTCAAAGCTGAGGACTTATCGCCCTCAAAGATGTTGAGAATAACATCCAAGAATGACGGAATAGAGCCTGTAGTGAGGGCTTTAAGACGTGGCATTGTGACTGTAGGCGAGCGCGCATTGGCGGTAAAGGGAATGGCAGCGCCTTCTCTGATCAGTCTTGGGATAGTCAGTAATGCGTCTATATTTAAAGAGTGATAACTTACTGCTGGGTAAAGTGGAAACTGCTGCCTTCAGCATACACAAAGTCACTACAATCTGTTAGTTTGAGCCTGATTTATACGTGAATGAAAATATCACCTTCTCAAAGCATCAATTACCATAAACACCAGCCGGTTAAACGGCGCCTCAGGCTGAACTCCGCCAGCATCTTGATGAATGGCCAAGCCGGACAACAGCGGCTTATACGGAAAGAAACCGCGCCCAAAGACAAACAGCGCCGCTATCACGAGAATATTGGCAACTGCCATCAAAGCCGTCCTCATTTTCTTGGGCAGACGCGTTGATTAGGAGAGAAAGCTGGTGATCATAACTATTGAGGAGATGATGGATATAGAGTATGGTGATACAGGTTAGTTGAACGTTTAAGGGAGATTGCTGTATAAGTGAATGTGGCTGACTGAATCAATGTAAAGGAGAAAAAAAAATAAATGAGTGAAATGGAACACAAGGAAGAATGAGTGATTATGAAACAAGAGAAAGAATATAGTGTTGACTATTTTGAAAGTTGAGGCTTTAGAATATGTGGTCCAGACCGGAAGTCGCAAATCACTGCTTCCATGCATTTTCTGCTGAACTCGGCAATTGTGGAAACTATGAAGCCACGTCCGCGTTGGCTTGTCGTGTAAAGTGGATCCTAGTCACGTGTCATGGGTTAAGCTTTGTTACAAACTTGAGATCAACAAGAAGTTTGGCAAATCATTCATATTGTAGAACCTGCTATGTATTATATATTACACAGGATAATAAAGATTCAAATCAAATATTATATACTAAAAAGGATAGAGCGTGACCGTGAGAATAGGGAGTTCTAGTATCACGCACCGATTAACCCGAATTTATACAGTGATGAAGTTGTGTAGTATGTATTTTATAACGCCAGAACAAGATCCAAACCCTTTTTTTATGCTAGAGAACCGAAAAGAAACACCGCTCCCAAGTCGACAGCAGGCAACAAGAGAGACATCATTTTATGCGCAGCGCAGACTCAAACACCCCGGAATACCCTTTCCAAAAGAAAAAAAAAAATGACGAGCTGCCGACTAAAGGAAACAAGTGAAAAAACCGAAATCAAGATAGAGGGGTAGTAGTAGAGAAATAACATCATGAAAGGGGGAGAAAGATGGAAACAAAAGAGCACAAGCTTAATAGAAGAACATGAGGCCAGACAAGATTTATTTCTTGCCCCGAGTGCGCTCCTTGAAGGTCTTGAAGACAATGCTCGACTTCTTGGCCTTGCGCTTCTTCTGTATCCGCTTGCTGGAGCTGGCCTTGGACGCCGTAGGCTTCGCAGCACCATCAATCTCCATGACTATCCCAGAGTTAGCAGTCCATTCCACACACCATCCAACTCGAACATTCAGCGCCTTTCTGTCAGGTCCTCTCCCTTCATAGCCTGTAGACTTACCGTCATCAGCCTTCTTCTCCTCGGCATCCTCCGCAGCTTCATCTGTTCACTGGTCAGCTTCTCATCCACGGTTCCAAGAATAAGAAAGGAAAGAAACTCACCCATCTTCACATCATGGATAGGCTTCGGTGCCTTGGCCAGCTCCAGCAGCTTGGCCGACAGGCGTTCCGTCCGGGCAGCCTCGACGGGACCAAATACTTTGCTCTTGAGCTTTTGGTTGTTAACCTTGAGGGCACTGGACCGCGCACTTCTCGCCATTTTGGTTGTGTGTGTTTATTGAGGGAATAGAGGAAAACAAGTCAACAACGTCAATATATGTATTAACAAAGATATCTCCAAGCGCAGAAAAAGAAATCTATTCTTTTACGAGCAAGAACAGAAAAAAAAAATTGGTCCTGATTGCCAGGATTGGAAAGACAAGAGTGGGGCATTTCTACTGATAAGCATTTTTCTTTTATGCTACATAACTGCGTATGTACTTACTACATAGCTTGACTTTTGAGCGCCACAATGGCTTTTCGCGAAAGTTGTGGCGCCTCAGTTGTTGCTGCCTTTTGAACAAAGTGCTACTTTCAAGTATGTATGTATGTACATAGTATGTATGTACTTATGTATATGTAGCTATGTGACATAGAGTACGTACACCATGCTGTATGTATGTACTTGGGCTTCTGTTCTTTGCAGGTCGCAATCGCATTTTCTGCCGCCACAGACCGCTTATTTACAACTCTCTTGTTTATTCCGTTGAAAGCTTAGTGACATCAACCTTTCCACTTCGGCGCATCGTGAAAACCTAAAAGCCTTTTTTTTCTGCAGTTTTTATTTCCCTGCTGCTATTATCCCGTGCCACTATAGAAGCGTTGCTTTTATTCTATTTTAGTTTTACCATTTCTACGTCCTGCTTGCCAGCGAATCACCTCAAAAGCCTTTGCTTTTCACAGCTGCTCTAATCCGTTTTCTTTTCTTTATTGTGTGCATTGCGTCCAGTGGCCCATCATTGGGTTCCAACTTCCCTCTCAGTTCTTTTGCTTGCAGCCTTTTAACCTCTTAGCGCGACTGAATTGCGCTTCCTACACCCTTTGATTCGTGTGTATCTGGTAGACTTGGGTTAGGGCTTTGGCATCAACTTGCACCTATAAATGAATGCGCCCCGTTTTCACCGGATTCCATCGTCATCAGATCTCTACGTAACTGTCGTTTTCTTCAATCTTTGTCGCCTCTCCGCTCAAAATCTTCTTTCATCACTTTCTACCGTTGAACCCCATTAAGCCACAAACCCTAGTGGTACCAAGGACACCCACCGACTTAGACGTCTTGTATTCGACCTGCTTTTGATCGAAGCTGTTTCTTGACGAGCAACATTCTCGCCTGCTCTAGAATTTCTTCGGGCCATTTATAGAAACACATCCGAGTTCTTTGAGCCTTTGCGCCGACGCACTTTCTGAATTTTATCTCAAGCTTCGTGACTTTCCCGACTTTGCGCGCTCTGATTTATTTGCGACACGCCAATTTTTCTTCCCGATTCTGATTTAAGCTTGACCCGTGGCTGATCGTGATCCTGATCATATACAACTCACTTGATACATACTTCTCGTCGAGCAGTCCAACAGCCAATATCCTTCACCCCACTTCAAATTTCGCCTGGCGCCTCAGCTCACGTTTGACCTTGATTCAATCCCGACTCAATCAATCCACAAACGGCATTGCTGGCCTCTCTTTTTCGAGATAGCAAACTAAAGCTTTTCGTTTAGAGTGGGCGCATTGTTCAGCCCGATAGCGAATCGACCAACCCATCCCAACTCGAGCCGACCGACCGACCGACCGACTCAACACTTTCCCGCTAAGCTACAAAAATGTCATACATAGAAGCAGCGCATGTCTCCAACCTAATTCAACTAGTGAATAGTAATTCACTACGGGTTAAGCAGCTTGCTTCTGTTTTGTCTACACATGGCCAGAGTAAGACAGGCGTCAAGGCTGAGCAACAAAAACGCCTTACAAGACGTATGTTTACTTTCGCTGCTTTGCTTGGCTGTCTATCAGAGCCTTTGCTAATTCCTTTTGCTTGTTTACTACTTAGTTATCCAAGATGCCGTCAAGTACAACAATGTTGCCGTGTTCTATTCCATACTTCAAGAAGTCTACGAAGCTCTCGGCCACTCGCCGCCATTGATGCCAGGATCCCATCGTTCAACGGCACCAAAACCAGTCGCCCATACTGCCAGTTCAGCCCAACTTGCTCCCCGGCCAACACCAGCAGGACTGCCAATGTCAGGTGGATGGGGCCAAGCTGTACGATGCAGTATTGACAATCGTACGTCGTGGTTCTATGTTAATACAACCCTGGCTCTGGAGATTTTTCATAAAAATTCAGCCCATTTGGAGAGTCTTAGCTGACCAAACACTAGGGATGTCCTTTAAGCCCAGTCCGTTCTACAAAATCCGGGCGCAAATCGGCCCAATTAGGCCATGTCGTGGTAAGCTTCTACTCACTCCCCTCCATGATGTCGCCGCATCCGACTAACCCCAAGTAGCCATGCCCCACTACCGCGAAACCATCAAGATTGCGTTGCGCGTTCAAGATCACCCAGAACTGACAAATGCGGCTACGGATCCCAAGCTGCGTGTTTACGTATTCTGTGCTACGGAATACAACCTCAACTGTGATATCGCCTTTCCGCAACATTCAATGATCAGAGTCAATGGTAACGACATCCGAGCGAATCTGCGAGGAATCAAGAAACGTCCTGGTTCTACTCGGCCAGCCGACATTACCAGTTTTTTGACGCTTAGAGCGGGCTTTGAAAACGCAGTTGAATTCACGTATGACAATACGGAAAGAGTAGGGCTTTCGTTCAATTCATGGAAACGTTTCCCGTCGGTTGGCTGACTGAAAATTAGGACCACTTCTTGGCCATATATGTGTGTAAAGCAGTGCCGGTTGACGAACTCACTGCTATGATCTCGACGCGCATGAAGATCACCAAGGCTTCTGTCGTTCAAGAGTGTAAGGCGTTTTTGTTGGCGCACACCATGCTATATGGCCCAAACTAACTTGTTTAATAGTGACCAAAAACCTCAACGACAGTGATATTGAAACTACGTCGCAAGTTCTGTCGCTCCGTTGTCCGCTTTCATATGCGCGCATGCAAATTCCGTGCCGTGGAATCTCATGCAGACATATTCAGTGCTTTGACGCTACGTCATATCTGATGCTACAGCAGCAGGGCCCGACTTGGGTGTGTCCTGTGTGCAATGCGCCGACGCCTTACGACCAACTGGCCATAGATCAGTACGTGCAAGAGGCCCTTGACTTGACACCATCTTCGGTTGAGCAAGTTACCATCAAGCCTGATGCTACATGGTATGCTCCCGGCCAAAAGAGCCGTGCTGGAACGCCTGGAAAAAGCGCCAATGGTGACGACGCCGATGACTCGCTTCTGCGCGAGGACGTAGTCGAACTTAACGACGGCTACTTTATGAAAGAACCGCCGGCGCAACTGGCCAAAATGCCCATTAAGTCAGAGATTGACTCGTCGTACATTGGCTCTGCGTACGACAAGCCGGCGGGCTTGGGGGTAGCACATGACAGTGGCCGCATCGGAGGGGCTGGAGCTGGAACGAAGCGGCCGATTGTGATTGACTTGACACTGTCTGACGATGAGGAGGATGTGCAGCAGCCGGCCAAGAGAGTGGCAATGCCTACAGCCGAGGCTCTCGCGCATAGAAGCCAGCTACCTCCAGTGAGGCATGTGAATTCGTGGCTGAACGAGTGCCCGTTATCGTTTGAGATGCCGCCGCCAAACAGGCTATGAGGTGAGGGGCGTTTTCTTTCCGGGATGGCTGTTGATGTGAATATGTACTAGACAGGCATGTCAAGGTGAATACTGTTTCCTCTTTCTGTATTTAAGTTTGGTCTTTTTTTTTTATCGGTTTAGCATTCTAGAGATGAAGTGCGGAGTTTGATTTCCGCTTTCTGAGTACTTTATTGATATTTTCTATATTAGATATATAAGCCCCTAAAGAAGGTCATGTTTACATCATTTTCATGTGATTCTAACATACACACAAAATCGATGTTTGTTGTTCTCATGTCACACAAACGTTCCCCAGCATTGTGGGGTCGCAAGCTTCCAATCCCCCTCACCGCCTAAATTCTGCCGCGCCAATTGTGTTGTTGTTTGCTTGTGGGGGAGGACAAGCCCAGCTGGATTAAGCTTTGTGTAGTACATATGTATGTACCTTTTTTGATGACGGAGTTTAGTTTGCGCATCGCATATCTTGCAATATTAGGTCGCTTTTTTTTTTTTGTTTTGCTCTCTTTTACTTGTTTCTCTCTCTCTCTCTCTCCTTTCTACCTGACGCTTTCCTTGCGCAACGATAGTTTGATAGCGAATATATCACGGACGAAGTTGACTTTCCCCTCCCCCCCCCTTCGCTCTCAAGAGGTTGTTCAGCCTTGCGCGATTCCAGACGACAGACTTGATACTTGGGAACGATTGCGGCACGAGTATACCACGCGAAACCAAGCAGCCTGCACGACGATCCGCGACGACGGCGCCGCCCACCCACCCCAGCATGTCCTTCCAGACCATCCCGCAGCCGGCGTCGGCCGACCCAGACTCCGCGTACCTCGCCTCGTCCTGTCTTGAATTCCTGCTCATCGAACTCGTCCCGCTTGCCTTCCGCGTGACTAACGACCTGGAGCCCGAGCCGGTGGCAATACCGGCGGCGGCGGGCGCGGGGCCCGGCGCGGTCGCGAGTCCGACGGCGGCGAGCAGCAGTGCGGCAACGGGCGAGGCGGGCGGAGCGCCGAGTCTAGGGCCGGCGGGGACGGTGCGTCGGATGGACGAAGACGAGGAGAAGGATGCGGTGTTTTATCGGCTGGAGGCGCTGGGGTACCGTGTTGGACAGGGGCTTGTTGAGCGGTATGTATTTTTATGTTTTTTTTTTCTGCCCGACAAAGATGGCGGCTCTCTTGCCGGCGTGCAATAGTAAATGCGCATTGCTAACATGTCCTTGAAACAAACCCCCATAGCTTCTCCAAAGACCGGCCGCGCTTCAACGACACCCTGGACGTAATCAAGTTCCTATGCAAAGACTTGTGGACGCTTGTGTTCCGGAAACAAGTTGACAATCTCAAGACCAACCACCGAGTACGCTGTCTCTTTTTTCTCTGTCTTCTGTTTCTTTTTCTGACGGCCTTCCTTTGCTAACCACCGGCTTGTCGCAGGGCGTTTACGTGCTCACCGACAACACATTCAAGCCATTAACGCGCATGAGCGGCGAAGCCGGCAGTCAGACGATTTTGCGCGCACAGCCTGTACGTTCTTTTTTTTCTCTCTCTCTCTCTCTCCCCCTCCCTCCCTTGATGCAGAAACAGAAGAAAGAAACCAATACTAACCCTCCCCATAACAAAAGTTCCTCTGGTTCCCCTGCGGCATCGTCCGCGGCGCCCTGGCCGCAATGGGCATCGATGCGACCGTCAGTGCAGACACAAGTGACCTGCCGACTGCGATTTTCCAAATCAAGACTGTGCCGACGAAACAAAGCTAGTAGTACATAGCAGCATTTCTTTCTTTGGTCTCGTCTCTTCTTGTTTCTGTTTGCTTTTCCTTGCTTGTTTCTTGGGCTTCCCATCACGACTGGTTTCTGTATTTCCTCCTAATGACGTCTAATATTAACATTTTCTTTTTCTACGGTACACTATCTGGATTTACAAATGTACTGCTACATACTATGTACATACATCAGCACTACATAGCATCATGCGCTCACACTCTGTACGTGCACACTTATTCGGTGCACTGTGTACTTTACGGTACCTCTCCTGCCACCTTTTCTGCTCTCATGTCAGCACCCCATCTCACTTTCCCTGTGTACCTCCACCCCTCCGCCAAAGTACCACTTTTCACCGCCTTCCCATAGCAAAATTGGAATACCCAAACTGAGCTGTGTTGTGTTGCATATTATGTAAGTGGTTATGCATCTGTATTATGCTATGTGCATATGTATGTACTGCCGTTTGTCTCTTCTGTTCTTAGTCGTCTGTCCTGCCGAAACAGCCTATTCTGTTTCTTCTTCCGCAGCGCCGTGTACCACCAGCGGGAAGAAACACTGTGCTCGTCGAGAGTACACAAGGGCGTCAAGCCGGAGAAAAGATGTCGTCGTTCGTTGGTGCGGGTGTACGGACTTGTTGTATACTGGCGTATGTCTGTATGCAACTCCCTGTCTTTCCAAAGGTTGGGCCGTGTGAATCTAAAAGCGGACCGACGGAAATGGGATGGCGAATCAATCGGTGTAACCACGAAAAGTCTTTTGCACCCCCTCCCCTTGTATCATCTCAACTCGCATTGGCCATTTCTTCTTGCAGTTCGGAGGAGGAAGAAGAAATGGTTTTCACAAGAGCGCATCGTCCACTTAAAGCCTATTTTCAAAAGAGAAGAAAAAAGAAGAAAAACAAATTGGTCAGAATGCCAGTTCCTCTTCAAGTCACGTGAAAGAGCAGGAAGTCAAAGGAAGAACAGATGAAGAAAAAAAAAAAAAAAAA
>CM069897.1:4761617-4790148 GCA_036034705.1 Thielaviopsis punctulata
AAAAAAAAAAAAAAACATCACTGGCACAAGACAAAAATAAAAGCAGCTTGGACAAAAAAACTTTACTTCATATTTGGTGGGGTTTTTTGTTTTGCTCAAAAAATAATTTACAGAGCCTTCTTGCCGCGGGGCTTGGCCTCAGGGGTCTCCTTGACGGGCTTGTTGGCGTGCTTCAAGGCCGAGGCGCGCTGGATAGCGGCCTCACGGAGGTCGGGGCGGTAGCCCTGCTTGGCGGTGGCAGTGGCAACAACCTTGAAGGTGCTGTACGAGTTTCGTTAGTTTGTGCTTTGTTCTTGCAATAGTGGCTTTCTATGGCGATAGCATTCTTTCCCATCGCAAGCTTCAAACATTGTCGACGACGTCACCAGGGGCGTGTCGAAGCATGTTGGCTATCATCGAGCCGGGACACTATGATCATCAGATGCACAAAACGTACCTGCGCGAGGGCTTCTGGGCGGAGAAAGTGGTGGCAATGGTGCCCTTGGCGGGGGTGGCAGCGGCCGAGACCTTCTTGGTCAGAAGGGTGACACCACCGTTGGCAGCAGGGGCCAGACCGACGGCCTAGGACATCGGAGTTAGTTCATGTCGATTAACGTAGGTTGTGGTAGCGAGTCACGCTTTGTGAATCGAGCGAGAAACTAGGCCATCTCTCAACGAGTGGACCGCGTCGTGTCGTCGGTGGGTTGGGTCGATACTGTAATCGTGGACTTGGAATGCGTCATACCTTCTCGTTGGCGAAACCAGCGTACTACAAAGTTTACATTAGCATCATGGATTCAGAGAGCTTGCGAGGAAACCAGTATGTATATTGAACAGAGCTATGCTCGATACAGCCTGATACACGGGCTTGAGTGATGCTTACCTTCTTGGAGTGGACGTTGGTCAGGTTCAGCGGGTCGCGAGACAGCTGGATACCACCGTTGGTCTTGCGCTTAACCAGGAAGCAGTTCTGGTTGCCTATACACCAATTGTCAGCATTTCTGACTCTGAGTTTTTCCTCTTCCTCTTTTTCCTTCCGTTCCCCCTTGTCCATGTATCTGTCATCTGCCGTTGCCTGAACTCGATTAACTAAGCTCCTTCCGAGTCCCTCTTCGAAACCCGGCCATCGAAATGCCACATCTTCTTCAGATTTGCGAGCTATTGCGCAGTTTCAAGGCAAGAGTCGCCTAAAAAAAAATGGCAATAATTTCCCCTGGAACTGTTAAATGACAGCTTTTTCCTCTGCTCAGTCCATGTGCATTTTCATCGATGGGTTATCGTTTTGGCTGTTCGTGGATATCGGCCGACATTTGGACTCGGCAATTTCAATTCGGAGCAGGCTCAAGTATTTCGGCGACGGAGAACGGGATTTTGACGATGAACGGACGCAAGCAGATTGGAAAAGAAAAAAAAAGAGGAAGAAAAAAAAGCAGCAATGACGTCAAAACTTACGGGCAACCTCCCAAACAAGATCGTAAGAAACGTTCGACATTTTGACTGATTTTTTGTGTGTTTAGAACAAGGAAATCTTGCAAGAGTGAGGCTGGAAAAGTAGTTTTGCTAAAAGTGGTGATAGTGTATGCGGGTGGTGAGGAATTTCGCACGTCGCAAAATTGTGTGGGCTCCAAATCCGTGCCCAATCGGGACTAGCGCACACAGCAGAAGGGCTTTGGACCCAGCCACATTGTTGCTGACTTTGCTGGGCGCCACATCTAACGGGTTGACGCCACACATGACCTTGTTGGGTTTTTCTTGGAAACTGGCAGCTATGGAGTAGCTGTCAAACGAATCCAACTACATATACCATATATCTCGAAGCTAAACTGACATCTATTTGACCCATCAATGCCAGAAACTTTAGTTTCTTTTTGGGGAAAACTAGGTTGGAACGGCATCAACAGGAAGACTTTTTTGGAAAAATGTGAGTGGTCCTTCATCTTGAGAATGTTAAATAAGCGGAGGCTCTTATTTGGACGTAAGCAACAATGCACAACCACACAGCATGGGAGAGAACAAGAGAACAATACAACTACAAATCATTCAAAGAGTCGTAAGTTTGGAAGCGTCAAGATTAGAACAGAGCCCCCCTTGCTATTGTTTAAAAAAAAAAAAAAAAAAAAAAAAGGAAGCAAAGTCCGTCGGTGGAAACGGCTCATAAAGCCCTAGCAGTACATGTGTTGTCCTCAATCCGTTTGTGTATTGGGTAAACGGGTTTGATTTTAGCAGCCGAGAGTTCACAGTACATACATATGTACATGTACATACTTGTACAAGTATAAAGCATTGAAGCGCTAAAGCGATACCCCAAGAGAATAATATTATCAAGACATGCATGCATGCACAAAAAATGAGACGAGCATGAATGTAACTTAGTCATTGGATGAGCGGTCGTTGAAGAACACCAGGCAAATGGGGAGTCTGGATTAAGGCCTAGATGCAACCCAGCCGGGATTAAAGACTTGCTGTACAAGTATACGTAAATACCATAGTATACGTATGTACATACTTGTAACAAACAGGGTCGGCGGTCGCATTGTCTCAGTCCGCATTACGACGGCGCCGGGCGACATTGACAGGGCTTCGTTTGTGATTCTGACTGTTGCATATGTACAATACAATGTACATGCAACTTTGGCTGTTGGCCGCCCATGTGATTCAAAATGCCTGCGTTTCTCTCACGCAGATCACCAACAGCCAAGCAAAAGACGATAAGAAACTTTGATAGGCATAAACGAAAAGATAAAACAGGGCTTAACTTGGAAGGGAATATGTAGCGCTGACAAGGTGAGGTTGATTCATGATTTGCTGTTGGTATAAAACCAGGCAAGCTTGTTTACGCCTGCTAAACTCTGAGAGATAAAGGATAAGGAAGATGATGATCAGAACGAGACGGGGGGGAGGGGAGAACGCGCGTTGGAATCGATCCTGGCGGTATTTTCTTTGTCGGTTGTACAAGTACATATAAGTATGTATGTGCAGCTGGCGATGCGCTGCGCCATGATCCAACCTAGTCGTGCATACGTCAACCCTGCCAACAACTCTGTTTTTTTTTTTTTGGTTGTACCTGTACATGTGCAATGAATTGTTTTTGTTCTCCTTCTAAGATCCAACCACTCAGATCCCCAGAACGAATACATTCAAACAGCATCGTGGGTTCAATGACGAAGGGCGCAGTGAGGGCTCACATCGCCCTTGGGACTTGATTGTGCACCCCGTCGTCAAACCCCTGAGCCCTTAGCACACCCTTTAAAAAACGGATTCTACGGGCAACGGAAATTTGTTCAAGAGGAAAGACAAAAGGAAATGCTCAAGTACAGATTTACACTGCCACAGTGATTTAAAGGGAAACTCTGCGCCAAATAAAAGCTGGTGGTGCCCCCGGGAACGAACTGCATTCACTTTAATCCTGTAACTACTATGTACCAGTATGTACGTATGTATTGTGTGTATACAAGTAACTCGCATTTGGGCGGATAAATTAATTGGTACATATCCAGAGGAGCTCTTATAAACAACCCCTGCCAACCGAAACAAAACAAAGCCGCTAGAGCTCTACGAGAACCATAGCGCTGGCCGCTGGTAATGGGTTGGCTGCTAATAGCTAAGCCCACCAAAGAGAAAAGTTAATGAGACAACAAAGTCCGGGCTATGCCATGATGTTTAGCTACGTACATACTTTTACTACAAGTTCTTGTACAAGAAGCAACCAGAAATCAAACTCCGGCTGGACAGGCATTGAATTGATTTTTGGATTGGATTGGATTGAATTGAATTGAAAACATTCAATCTAAATCCCGCCATCACTTTGCTTGGGGGGGGGGGTTAATCGTGAACGACAGATCATGTGCCTCTGGGGCATTTCGCACTAATTCTTTTGCATTCGCCTTCTATGTATTTCTGACTTGTTTTTTCTTTTCTTAAAAACAGAAACCTGTTCCTTGTCTCTGACCTTGAACAAAGCTCGCAACTTGAACTTCTTTTATTGCTTTCTTACATTCCCTTCAAGTCATTGCCACTTCTTGTCTATCTCTTTTTCGTACTTTCCTTCCCTTATTTCGTCCCTTGTTTTGTTCTTTCTTTTCTGAATTTTCCTACTTTGCTTGTTCTTTCCACCTCCAAAGTTTGTGTCGCATTTCTTTCTCTCTAAACTTCTTCCCTTGTTCATTTCCTTGCTACATACTACATACTACATACATACAATACATACTTGTACATGTGGTACATACATACATAATACCATACGTACATACATCGTTACGCTGCTTCTATTTTCTGACTTGATCCCTCAATCGCTTCGCTTTTCCGCTTCTTGCATCTTCCATCGTGCACATTTTTTGGCGGGATTTTATTTATTGATTTTTCCTTTGCCTGTTTAACCTTCTCCCATCCTTCAAACTCAGCTGTCCAGCAAACGCTCAGCCTCCCGGTCGGTCTCTTGTACCTTTTGTTTTTTTTCTCTTTTGTATTTATCACCACCTATTCCCCTCCCCCCTCCTTGATCCCCTTGCTTCCCTTCCTCTTTCTTTTCTTTTCGCCATGATGTTCTATACGTCAGTCTTTCTCTTCTTCCTCCTCATCGCCATCGCCCTCTACCTCACTCGCGTCTACTGGCTCCCGATGCTCGCCCAACTTTCCTTCTCCTTCCCCGGCTCCGCCCACCTCTACCAGGCGCTGCCCACTAGCTTCCAGGGCGACCTCGAGGCCGGTCTCAGCAGCTCCACCTTTGACCTTGCCGGTAACATCTCTGGCGGCGACGCACGCGCCGGTCTGGACGAACAAGGCAAGGCCGCCGTGCTCAAGATCATGAAGAAGCGCCGCCTGCCGTTTGACGAGGCGCGCAAAGTTTTTATGGAGCAGCGCTTCCGCGACAATGGTATTGGTGCCGACGGACTGCCCAAGGACCCCAAGTTTGTGAGCTTCTCTTAAAAGCTCTCGCTTTCTACTGCATATTCAGCACTTGACGTCGCTTTTCCATATTCTCTTCTTTGCTGTGTTACTCTTCTTTTTTTTGCTTGTTTACTCTTTCTCTCTCAATCTCGATCTCGATCTTTCGCTTCCATCTTCATCCCTTGCGCCCTGTCGCGACGGATGCGCTCGACTCTTTTTTCTTCTTTTTCCCGCGGACCACGCAGTCAAGTTGAGCCGACTGTCGCCAGCGAAGCGAAGCGAGGCGGACACAGCCCATATGGCATCTGGTGCATACTGGCTGCAGTATATTCACGTATAGTAGACAGCCTTATCGCGCCATGCCATGTTGTGCCATACCATACATACATATGTACTATGTACAATCTGCTGGTCTCAGACACCAGGCGTCATGTCATGCTTCACCAAAGCCTTTTTTCTTTTTTTTTTTCGTCTTTTTGTTTTTCTTCAAAACCCGGCGCAATGGATCTACATACATAGTACCTCTCTTCTTCGCGTTTTCATTATTTTTTTGCTAGCTTTTTGTGGCTTTGCTTTGCCCTCTGATTAGGCGATGCAACAAGATGCGACACGCACAATTGTACCTACATTGTGTGCGTTGCACTGTATGCGCTACCACCACCCACCGCATCTTCGGGAGGTGGTTTCTTTTTTTTTTTTTTTTTTTGTTNGGTGGTTTTTTTTTTTTTTTTTTTGTTCTATTTGTTGGCTCTGGTGATATCTGCTTCTTCCTCGCGCTGCCATCTATTTTCTTGTTTGGTCGCATCATCAACCCCAAGTTTCTCGGCTTCATTCACGGCTAAGCGCCTGGAAACCTCGCATGCGTCGATCACGAAACCTATCCCCGCTCTCTTGCCTGCATCTTGCTTGCATATGCATCTGCACCTTTTTTTTTTCTCTCTCGTCTTCCTATTTGGACTAACAAAGGAACAAAAAAAAGCCAGGTCAGCTCATGCATTAACAGCCTGCTGCTGCACGATCCTAGACCTAGTTTCTTTTTAGAAAAGAATCTTTTTTTTGTCTGCTTCTTGGGGCTTCAAACCCATGCCTTGGACTTTTTCCCTGTCTGCCTCTTATGACGTAGCCTGTTGTCTGCTATCGTCCCATATGCTTCTATCTGATCATTTGTTCTTGCTTGTTTCCTCATTGCGTTGTATTATTTTTTTTCCCTCTCTTTCTGGCTTGGTTTTTCTTTTTGTTGTTTTGGACTCGCGATCAACAGGGTTGGTGGTTTTCTGGTGTTTTGTTCTTGCTTCTTCTCGTCTGGCGTTGACGTGTTTTTGTTCCTCTCATTTTTGTTGTCTTATTTCGATACCTACTTGCTATGTATCACATACATACATACATACATACAAATCAACATCACATGTTTTATTGCTTCTTCTACGTTTGAGCTCCTCTTGTTGGTCAAGCTGTTGTGAGCACATGCGCGGAAAAGAAGACATTATATGAATCTGAGATTGTGTTCTCTATTAAAGTATGGTATTTGTATTGTAGTAAATCAACGTTATGCAGTTGCCAAGGGCGGTCATTAAATAAAATCAAGCTGTATATCTTTTGTCACACTGTCAACGGCCGTCTTCCTCGTTTCCGTTCCTTTTTCTTCTTTCTTTGAGAAGGCTTTCAACAAAACCTCCTGCGTGATGTGCTTCGTATCCAAAACGAACCCATGAAATAAAAACCCCCATTGTACATATGTACAACGCCAAGCCTATGGGCGGCTCCGAGCCCGGAAGCACCGGCAACAGCACAGCTAGCACTAGTAAAAAAAAAAAAAAAAAAACCAAAAAGCACCATACAGCACAAAAGGCGGTATAGCATCGCCCAAGCGCACGATTTATAATCGTGCTTATAAGCAAAAAGAATGGGAAAACAAAAAAAGGGGGGGTAACTTTCCATGACAAAAGTGCAAATGAGCATGTGAAACAGAATTTTGACTCGTCAGTCTGTCTCGACCATTATTAAAAGAATAAATGAGTGGTTACAACAAACAACCAAAAAAAAATATTGACAAGAAAGGCATGCCAAACGCAGCCACAAGAGTAATAACAAAGAAATATAAGAAAGGAAATGTGTTGATAATATACACCACAGAGAGAGAAAGAGAAGGGGAGAAGGGAGAGAAAAGGTAGAGAGCGTCTGGCCAACAACAGTCATGACTCAGAAGCGACATTCCTCCCCTTTTTCCCTGTTTTTGCGTCCAGCTCAAGAAACGAACGTGTCTATTTCGACTTCTTGGACTCTGCGCCGTATGAGCGGTCGTCGACGCCCTCAACCTCGTTGACAATTTCCTCAACCTCCTTGGACTCCTTCTGGAAGGTCTTCTTGGACATCTTGAGCTCCTTCTCAAACATGTAGGAGTCGGGGCGTCTGTAGGTGCCGCCTAGACGGTCGACAAAGGTGAAGAACTGGCCGTAGTTGACCTCGAACTTGGAGTGGTGCAGCGAGTGGCAGGCGGCGCCGTTGACAAGCGGGTTGTCGGTCAGGTACTCGCCGTCGTGGATCATGATGGTCCAGAAGTTGACAAAGGCAAAGAGCAGAACGTAGGCGAGCTTCTGCAGGGGGAAGATGAAGGGGAATATGTGGTAGGGCAGCGACTGGGCCCATCCGTCGACGGGGTGGAAGGCGTGGCTGGCAAAGGGCGTGGGCATAATCCACTTGTGGTGCGGCTTGTGCAGGTGCTTGTAAATGAGCGGGTGGTGCAGGTAGCGGTGGATCCAGTAGATCCAAAAGTCGGTAAACACGAGGAACAGCGGGAACTGCAGCCAGTTGTACCAGGGCGCGGGGGCCTCGTCGAACGTGTCGTAGAGCTTGCCGTAGCCCTTGACTTCGCAGATGAAGAAAGGCACCGTGAGAATGGCCATGACGGGCAGGGCCTGGTTGGTCTGCTTCATTTCGAGCTTGATTTGGTTCTTGAGGAACTTGGGGTGGTCAAAGGTGCGCTTGTCAAAGACAAACACGTACGAGAGGGTAGCAAAGACGTAGTAGAGCAAGACGCCAAAGAACCTGTGACAGACACAGAGTTAGCAGAGGATCCATTGTTCAAAGGGGGGAACCAGACCAAGAGAGACGGTACATACCAGGTGATGAAAAAGAGCGTAATGGCCTGGCGCGCCGTGTGTTCACGCGTCCATTGGCTCTGATACGCAGCTGCCGACGGCTCAAGATACAGGTAGCTTGTGGCCGGCTCATATTTCCAGTTGGAAAAGGGCACGGTACGGTTCGTCTTTTTGGGGAAGTCGTAGTCGGGAGTGCGCGCGGGAACGGCCCAGGCGTAGATGTGGTCAGCGACAAAGGTGTCGATGACCTCTAGGACGATATCCATGGTGGCAGAAGAGAGGTCGTGTGCGGAGAGTATGCAATAAGAAAGGTTGAGATTTCAAGTGGTTAAAGGAGAGAAAAAGAGGAGGGAAGAAAGAATTGGAGGTGAAGAGAAATACAAGGCCGGAGGTGGGACACGCACACATACATACACAGATACATATACATACATATATAGTACGTATGCAGTAAAGAAAAAAAATGGAGAAGGAAAGAAGAAAGAAGGAACGGAATTAGAATTATATATGTATGTCTATAAAATAGAAAAAGCCAGCATAGAAAAAATTGATAGTGAGCCGATAAAAAATGGGGAATTGTCAACTTTAAAGAAAGAGCGACAAGTATCAAGTATGTATGTACTTGTATATTAAAATTAGCAGGTGAAAGCGGATGTTTCTTCTCCAAGGTTATTGACATTTTCCAGGGCCGGAAAAGAGACTTGGATAATGACATAATTAATTAAAGCCAATGCAGAATAAGAACGCGAATAAGAAAAGCAGGGCAGGGTTTCAACTAAGTAGCATGTCTTTGAAAAAATCGGCTGGCCTGGCCGATCTGATAAGAAAATAAAAATGTGCCCTGTTATTCTCCGACCAAAACAACACTCACCCGTTCCTCCCCTTCACTCTCTCCCCCGGTTCTGGGCCGATGGTGAAGAGAGTCAGTCGTTGTTCCTGGAAACCTCGCCATATCCGTTCCATCTATGGTCTGATTCATCAATAAATAAACAATAATAAAAACTAAAACTACACCCAGCATCGATATCTACTGAAACACTCTACTCTGTAAATGCTGGTACGGTACAGTATGTATGTACATCATATCATCTTCCACCATTTTGGTTTCTTCTTTCTGTACCAGTACATATGTACATACGTTTTCGTTCCTTTTGTGGGTCCTGGTGTCTGCCGATTGGCCAATGGCTCGCTTTTTGACTGGTACCTTGCTTGTGTACCTTCTACAGTGTCCATGATCTGCGCCTACTCTCCGAGCCAGCGATAAACCACCAGGTATTAACAGTGTCAATGAGACTCATGTTAAAACTGTGTACTTTTGCCCTGAGTTGTCTTCAATTCCATTCCCGTTAGTGCCGGTTACGAGTACGAATACTTACTTGCCTCCAAAAGCCTCTAAAAGGCATGACAAATGTCAGAACTTTAATAACAAGAAGGGAAAACAAGCCTTGTTTGGGGGGGGGTCTTTTGTTGCTCAAACAACTTGGTAGTATACAGTACAGCATATAAGTCTTTTCTGATTGATTGAACTATTTAACGTCTACCTGGATCCCTTTTGGGGTATACATATGTGTGTACAACGCCAGCCGCTAAACGACACCTGCAACACTGCAAATGCTCCACTCCACGCTGCGTGATGCGTGTTCAAGCCCCAGGACGGTTTTTCCATGTACCTTATGTATATTAGCAGGTCACTGTGGGTGCAGCTCAACACCCTGGTCTTTCATAATAAAAAAAAGTATCTGTACACATGTGTACATACTTCATCAGCCAAGTATAGGCAAAGCGTTCTATCGAAAATCACCCATAGGGGAGAAAGATTCTCCAAACACGTCCACAAGTAAACCCTCAGTTTACTTTACCCTAACCCTTATCAAGTCATTTCCTTTCTCAAACCCTTGACACATACTACATACATAGATATACTATTCACTTGAAAAAGTCATATCATTTATCATTGCCCCTTTCTCGCCTTGAATTCTAGCCAGTATTAAAATGCACTCATCTTACCATCTATCTCATAGAGAAGTACACACTGGTATGTATGTATGTATAATGTACGTAGATCGGCGATACGCGTGCTACCACTTTTTACCCTCATCCCATGACATGCCATTGAGGACAAACCATGTTATACACATCCTTTCTTGCAACTTTGCCTTTCTCTCCTTGCCGAATTTTACCCCTCGCCCTTTTTTTTTTTGTCTTTTCATCTCAAGTTGGCATCTTTTTTTCTGCTTATCCCCGCATTATTTCCTTATCAGATCGTTGGTGCTAAATCATCGTGGGCTCCTTTTGCTTCTAAATGTATTGGCCTACTTGTGGCAATACTACCAGCCTGTATATCATGGAACCCGACGTTGTGCTTTAAGAATGGGCCCGTTGATGGCTAGACAAACATGTTTCCCCTCATCCACTCCAGAACTTGTATTGCTTAGCATGCATTTTGCACTTGCTAACAATACCACTGTAACTCGTGATACATCCTGAATCTGTTCAACGTTGCCAAAGAACTAATAAAGAGCAATAGTGCTTGGTTTTTGCGTACCCTCTAATGCAATACCCGTTGTTCGTTAAGATCAAGTCCTTCACTAGAAAAGGAAATAAAGGAATACATCCTCCCTAGAAATCATTTTGGTACACAGTTGAAGTTTTTTTTAACAGTCTTTACAGCCCTAATAGTTCCACTAACCCTAATATGTGCATGCAACCGGTACAGCTTCTTCGCTGATAAAGCACTTCCAAAAAAAATTAATAGATTGAAAAAAAAAAAAACAATGAAAAAAAATTGTAACACTATATCATCTGGAAAGCCATCACATTGATTCCCTAACCACGAACCCCCCCCCCTTTCAACTCATACGCAGCACAGGCACATCCTTTCCAGATACATACATACTTCTAACGGAGATACTTGGCTCTCCGGATCCACTGCGGCATAGAAAAAAAGACACATTTTATACAGTCCCGTATAATTCCCAATAAACAAGAATCAATGAGAAGAAAACGAAAAGAGAAGAAAGAGAAAAGCAAGAAAAAAAAAACCAAAAAACAAACTCATTGACCTCTCTTTAAATGTTACGGTACGACCAGATGCGCGCTCTCATGTCACCAGACCCAGTCGCAAAGTAACCGCCAGTAGGGCTGGGCGCAACCGAAATCACAGAGTTCTTGTGGCCCTGCAGCATGAGCTGGGTCGAGCCGGTGCGGGGATCCCAGAATTGAACGCCGCGGTCCTTGGATCCAGACATAACCCAGAGACCATCGGGGGTGAAGGCAACAGACAGAACAAAGTCCTATAACGGTGGTTAGTAAATGAATCCATGCACAGAAAAAAAAAAAACTTACGCGGTGACCCTCAAAGGTCTTGATGCAGCGACCACCCTTGGGACCAGGGTTGGCCGAGCCGCGGGGAGTGTTGAGCTCCCACATCTTGATAGTCTTGTCCAGACTGCCACTGACAAGGTCCTTGCCGTTGGGCGAGAAAGCCACCGAGTACACGCTGTCCTTGTGGCCGTCAGGGCCTTCGAGGCGCTCAAGCAGGTAGCCCTGGTGAATGTCCCAGACACGCACACTCTTGTCAAGTGAGCCAGCAGCAACGTACTTGGTATCAGGAGAGATGGCGACAGTCGTGACACCATCTTCAATGGTCAGAGTAAACGTGTTGGTGCCGTTCTCAATATCCCACAGACGGACGGTTCTGTCGCCACTTCCGGAAGCAATGGTACGGCCATCACGAGCAAAGTCAAGAGAGTAAATGTCCTGCTCGTGACCAGCAAAGGTGTTGCGAATGGTGCGGCTCTGGATATCCCAGACGCGAATCAGCTTGTCCTCAGCTCCAGTGGCCAGGTAGCGTCCATCGGGGCTGAAGCAAACACTACGAATGTACAGATCGCCGGCAACGTCAGCAGTCTCATCTTGAAGGACACAAATTTTGTCGCCAGTCTGAACGTCGTAGATCTGGGCAGAACGGTTGCAACCAGTGGCAACAAACTTGCCATCGTGGCTAAAGCGAACACAGCACACAACGCTTTCGTGGGTGAGCGTGTGAACAAGTTCAACATCAAGAGTACGGGGGACAGCATCGTTGAACACGCAAAGCCAATCAGATCCAGTCTTCTTGAGCTGAGGAGGAAGGCGGTCAGGATCAACCTCCATACTGCTGGGACCCTGGGGGGGTCTAGGGCCCATGCGAGCGTGGTCGGGAGTGGGATGTGACACCTGAGGCGACTGGGCAGCACCAGGGAAGGGCATGGGGTTGCTGATCTGAGGGGTGGCGGGGCCGGCAGTAGGCGGCGGCGGGCGACCCATGCCACGACCACGGGGGCCGGGCGAGGCAGTCGACTGAGGGGGTTGAGGACCCATTCCGTTGGAGATCGGGGCCTGACCGTACGTGTTGGGCTGGAAGGGAGGCTGCTGCGAGGGACCGGGCGGCGGCGGGGGGACGGGGAGACCCGAGGGGCCGGGAGGCATCTGGCCGTGCGGAGGCATCTGATCCGGCTGGGGCTGGGGAGGGGGCGCAAGACCGCCCTGGCCACCACCCGACATGATTCCGCTAAAGATGCCACTGCCACCACTGATGGCAGGGGGCTGCTGAACGGGGTGGGGAGGAGGGCCACCCATGGAGCCCTGAGGAGCACCACGTGCGGCCTCCAGTTGACGTCTAAGATGCGCAATCTCTTCCTCGTATCTACGGAAGGCCAACAGCGATTAGCAACCAACAGCTACTACTTACTATCAACACAACACAAATGCTGCAGTATGGGATGAGAATGCGTACTTCTGTTTGAGGGTCATGTGAGTCTGCTCCATAGCATAGACCTTTTCACGGATAAGCTGCAGCTCGCTAACTTGAGATTGAACTATAGATGGGCACAATTGATGGTTAGTTTTGATTTGGTCTTTTTTTTTTTCCTATAAGGCAGAAACCAAGCTTTGCACGTTGACGACTGGTTGCAAAAGAAAAGAGCGTTCGGTGGCTTACTCTGGTGCTCGTAGTTCTCTCCGGAGCGAATTTGCGACTCGTATTCTGAGCGAATCTGCTCGAGCAGCTCGTTGAAGCGGGTGTTCGGAGGGCCGCCGCCCATCCGAGGAGGGTGTTGAGGGTACATAGACATGGCCGGTGTCAGCTAATGGGAGGATTCTTTGGAACTCGAATTGAAGCGTATCGATGTTGAGTGAACACCAACAGCGCAAAGGTGCCGATTGATGGATGGCGCAAAGGCGGGCTAATGGATGCGGATGCGACGCGATTGGGAGAGGATGAATTGCGAGACGTGTAGCGACGATAAAGGGAAAATGGCGATGGTGAGCAGCAGCGGCAGCGGCAGCGGCAGCAGAATCAAAGCACCAACCACAAGCTGAGACCAACAAGATCGGTTGGTGGATACGCGATGCGATGCAATTGAAAGGCTACTTGAAAGCCGAGTGGGTTGTAGCGGTGATGGGAGGTCGCGATTGCAACAATACACGAGACGAGACTAGATCGAGGGGAGGGGAGGGGGGAGGGCGGATTGCGTTGGAAGTGAGCGGATTGCTGTACTGTATGTAGTAGAGCAAGCAACTGACGCGAAAAATAGAAGAGAGCGAGGGTTTCACGCCTTGACTTGAGTGAGAATAGATAGAAATAGAGAGCAAAATGGGTATGTACGTTGAGAGAGAGTTGTCTCCTGAAACTGGCAAGAACGCGAGTCTGTAGGAAACAAGCAAGAACGAGAAAGTAGAGAATGACACGAAAAAAAAAAAAGGAAAAAAGAAAAAAAAGATAAAAAAAAATAAAAAGATAAAAAAAAGGTAAAAGATGAAAAAAATCAACCGAACAGCTAGCGAGCAATGGGCGGCAACAAGACAAGGCTGATTGTCGCGAAAAATTGGGGGTCGAGGCTGGCTGTAAATAAATACTGATGGAAGAAAAGGTTTGAAATTGAAGGAGATAAAAATAAAGAAGAAACTCTGAGAACTCCAGGGGAAGGAATTGGAAGGATGATACAATACTTGTATGTATGATGTTATGTACACATGTACTTATACTTATATGGTTAAAAACGGCCATAATGTAACATTTGTAAATGTACCCATAAGCGAGGCTGTGAGGGTCCTGTGCACAAGTGACAACTAGACTTTGCTAAATCACAACCTTTGTGTCACTTCACTCTGAGAAATGAAGCGGCAAGCTTTGTCCCAGCTGGGGCAAAAATAAACTGAAACAAAGTGGCAGGTGTGTGAGAAATAAGGCTTTCACGTGCAAAGCTAGGCTAGGCGTCAAGTTGGCAAATCACTGTCGCGATTAAACTCGATAGGCGACGTCCAAGACCAGGACGAATCAGTTGTGCTAAGATTCACAAAAAAAAGCCCTTGTGAGATGATGCTGGCTGTGCAAAAAGCAGACATCAACTTTTCGCCATCACTGATAAGTACTGAATCCAGTGATGTAGCACATGCTAACCCGTTGGTCATCATCGTTATCATCCACAACTCTCGAGCTATCCAGTTCTGAGATGGTAACATCAGACGCACACTCTATCGTACGACCGCTATTACCCTACAAATATTTGGTTTGCAGCAAACAGGCGTGTATCACCGCCGTAAACCCCCCCCCCCCCCCAAACACTGCGTTTTCTTTCAAGTTCAACCCCTTCCAAAATTGTTACGCGTATCTAGAAATAAAAACAACACCGTCCCACTCACATTCAATATATGCGCCAGGCCGTTTACTTTTGGATCTGCTGTACTATAGCCCTGTTTTTTTGCGCGTCATTATATCATGCTGTTGGACGCATGGCGCCGTGCACCAAGCGTACGCCACAAACCCATGTGTTCTTATAGCCATAAAACGACTGTGCTAGTACTAGGATAATGACGGGATTTTGCATATGCATGGCACACCTGTAAGCGCTTTGAGAGAGTCAAGAGGACATGGACAAACGTTGAAATATATACATAGTTAACAGACAAGCTGCAACGCGGTGTATCTTAGGAAATCATCATAGATCCCCAAATATATCACTCATGTCTGTCCCTAATTTTGGTTTGCTCTTCTTTTTTTTCTTCGCCCCATCATCAGCTAAGCCCTTGTTCGATGGTTTCTTCTTTGTAGTCGTATTTTCAAAGATGCCATCAAACAATCCACCCACAGACTCCTTTTTCTTTTTCTTCTTTTCGCTGGGAGCCGACGACACTGCACTGAAAAAGCCATCTTCCATCGTCTCGACAGGCCGTTTCTTTTTCGGTTTGATTGCTGTAGCTGTAGTAGAACTAAATATGTCATCAAAGCTGCCTGTTTCTGCAGTCGCAATCTTTTTGGAGATTTTGGACTCGGCGGCCGTAGAATTGGAGACACTTGCATCAGCAAGCGGTGTCTTTTTCTTCTTGGGCTTGGTAAGAGTGTCGCCAAAGATATCGTCAAACCCGGTTGTCTGCTTCTTTTTCTTTTTCGGTTTGGCGTCGCCAAAGATGTCGTCGAGACTGCCATCCTTCTTAGCAGATCGTAGCACGGTGTTAACGTTGTCGAGTAAAACATGGTCGTCGATGGGTGCTCGCTTGATAGACACACCCATGTCCAAAGATTCGTGGTTTTCTGGGATAAGCAGCACGTTCTTTTGTTGTGGGGTGCTTGCTTTTGACTGAACCGTTTCCAACTGCCCTTGAACTTTGGTGGTGGGAGGCAGAGGGTCTGGTGTTGGCAATAGTGGCTGAAGAGCAGTATGCACGCGAGACAAGATGGCGATAAGCGCCAGGCCAAGCTGGGCAAATTGGTTGTCTGCCAGAAGCTGCGTAAACGATCTAGAGAAAAAGTTAGTGCCAGGGCTCAAGCCTGATTCGATTGAGGGTGTCGGTCTTGTCTTACATGTATGAAGCAGGCATGATCCCCAAGCCAAGCCAGCGCAATCTTTCTGGTCTCATCTTAGGCACAGTCTCATCAAGAAGTCTTTGGATAGCGCGCCGTAGAATTCCAAGACTTCTCCACCATGCCGAGTGTCTGTGTTGGTTTTTGTTTCTATGAAATAGCGCGTTGAGCATGGAGAGCACAGGCTCTAGCTGTGGAGACAGCTGCGCAAACTGTTCATCTGATATACTAATCATGATATTTGAACTGAGAATTAAAGAAATCTTAGCTGATGTATAAATGTTGATGCAGCTTGGATGGATGTTAATAAGCTCTCGCAAGTTAAATGTTGAACGGACGTTACTTGGAATTTCATTATCGATAAGATATGATAAGTGGCGTCGGTGAGGCGCTGCATAGATGTTATCGCCACACTGACCGAACAATGCATTGTGTTTTCCTCAGCTGTATACTCTGTATATATACTTCGATCAACGTATTTTTTTTTTTTATTTTTCAAATGACATGTAGCAAAGATGGGTTATTTAAGCTGCAAGTCGCCCCATTTGATAACGAAAACGCTAGAAATTACGGGTTGGCTATACATACTATACATACTAGTACTATGTACACATATGATGAAATAAAGAGAGAGAGAGAGTTTGCCACTTGAAAAGTTTTCCGTACACCATCGGATAAGTTCATGGTTGCACCAAAAGAACAAGTAAAATTTTTTATATTTTCAGGAAAAAAAAAAAAAGAAAAAAAAAAACCTTTAACGTTTGACGAGGAAAACAATGTCGAGCAAGGGGCAAAATCAAAATTAATCGGCCGGGCTAGACCACATGACACGGTCGAATTTTTCTCATCTTTGGACTAGTAGATGAAGACGAAGAAGAAAGTCACGGCGCAGAACTCGCACCAGATATGGGATTGTTTATTGTTGGGCTGTCTAGGACATGGGCTTTTAGTAGAGCTTTGGTGCTCGGATATGGTGGTGTGTGTTATACATATGATGCACTATGGATATAAGTACTGGTATGTATTACATACATGCAAAGTTTCAACCTTGAGCTCCAAAGCCGGCTGCAAGTCATCAGGATAAGCCTCCGCGGTAAGCAAGTATCAGGTTGCTGGGTTGGAAGGAAGACATCCAAGGATAACGAGCGCATGGACGTTGGTGTGGATCTTGAAAGGAAGAAAGTCAAAGAGGAGGAAGCGAAGAAGCTGAAGTACAAGTTGTTCGCCAAGGCGGAAAAGCAGGTGAAAGAGCATACATACATCAGCATTACATGAAAGAAATGCTAGCAACAGAACCTCACCGAGAAACTTGCAACGTCCATGTTTCGCTGGTAATGGGGTAAATGCAGGCGGGTAAGTAGGCACTATTGATGCATACATATATGTACTACATACTCATACTACTTGCATATGTATGTATGTATACATATAATTTGTAGCTCAACTTATACCTCTTGATATCACAAAGACGAGAACTCGTGGCCAATCAGCAGGAAGCGGATTTATAGTTATAAAGATAAATCAGTAAAGACAAGGACCTGCAAGGAATTCTGTTTCGCGATAGCAGATATGGGAACTAAAGAAAAAGAGATGTTTCCCAAGATAGATAGCTGGGGGCAAGGGAGGAGGAGATGAAGGGAAATCCATGCAAAAGGAAGAGAACGAAAGAGGGGTTTTTGGTGTTATTGTTATTGATAACAAGGACCAACAGCTTCTGTGACATGACAAGAACAGGGCATTATTTTTACTATGCAAATCCCATTCATCGTCCTACCGTATCGGGGTCCCAACGGTGGAAAGAATATGTATGTATACAGTACTGTACATGTACTTGTATGGTACTTGTATATAGTATGTATGTATGTCTTCGCTTTCGTCATCGTAGAATGCTCTGGAGTTTTCACGGCCTTGGAAAACAGCAAGACTTTCCCATAGCAGCTGATTCCCATCCAGAAAGCAACAATTTTTTTTTTTTTTCCTTTTATATATATATATATATATGTACATACATATAGACCTATTTACGTACCTCCTTGGGAGAAAAAAAAAAATAAACCCGAGGATTCAGATCCTAAAACCAAGGTCGGCGCTGTTTTTAGTGCCGTTATCTCTTGCGCTGTCTTTGGGTATTTTAATACTTGACTTTGCCAGTATCAACTCCCATCGTCTTTCTTTCTTCCTCTAACTCTTCCTGTTTACCTTTTTCTTTTTTCTTACTCAAGAATTCAAGAAAAGAAAAGAAAAGAAAAAAAAAACACACACACACACACAAAAAGAGCGCATCCAAAGAATTGGCGCACAACCGACTTACATATCCCAGCGACCCATTTGCGCCCGCCTCTATACACCGCACCAGCATCAATCGCAGCCCGCATTATTACACCGCAGCAAGTACGTCACAGCTCATTGCACCAACAGCAAGAACCCACTCGTCACATACCTTCCTTGCTCGGGTGTCGGCTCTCTTTCCTTCCTTCTTTGCTCTGCCTGCTTCTTCTTACACCGCATAAGCATTTAAGCGAATAGGCGACTAAGAAAACCCACCCAGCACGCCAAAACAACAGCAACAAGCTCCGGTATCAGCTACACACGCAATAATGGCCGATAACAACAGCCCTTCTCACAACCCAGACCGGGCCTCTGTCGGCTTCTTGTCTAGCAGCTTTGCATCGCGCTGGACTGACGATGCTGGAGACGTCGAGGCCAACGAGGAAAGCGGTCTTCTTGGCCCGCGCCAACGACGGTAGGTTTTCCCATCTCTCCTCCCACTAGTTACTCGCATCTAACACTGCCGCTTGTTTCCATGTAGCTCCTCCACTTCCAACCGACTCGCCGCCCTGACTGATATCGGCGGTGTCAACTCCATCCGCTCTTTCACCCGCTCATGGCAACGTGCCGCCGGTTTCCAGGAAGTCATCCCACGCCAACCCTCGTTCCAATTCGCCCCAGACCAAGCCCCACTCGCCCCGGGTGCTGCCGATGGCGTGCCCTACGAATACGGCCGCAGCGCCATTGACTCGAGCACACGCCCACATGCGGGATCCGGTCTTCTTGGCGCCCAGATCCACCAAACCAGCCCCTCGCCTGACGTCTCGTCCACGTCGTCTGCCGCGGTGGAAGATTTCCGTGAGCGTGAGCGCAAAGCCCTCGACGATGAACTTGCCGGCACGTACAGTGGCGGCGGCGGGCCCAGCAGCGCGCCGCGCAGCGGCAGCTTTTCTAGCGGAAACTCGCGCCGCCGCGGCTCCATTTTTGCCATGCCGCCGCATCTCTCGACTAGTCCCCTGGTCGGCAGCTACCAGAGCTATGCCAGCTACCAGAGCTACGGTTCCGTCAACTCTGTACTTACGGACCGTAGTGGCATGGCGCGCGCTTGGCAGCAGCAGCAACAACAGCAACAACAGCAGCAGCAGCAGCAGCAGCAGCAGGAAGGCGATGGCGCTGGCGCCGGTGCGGAACACGGAGAGATTCCACCGATTCTGGTGCGTGAAGTTGAACAGGACGGCAAGATTGTGCTGGCTGTCGAGGGCCAGTCGACGCTGCCACAGACAGTGTTCAACTCCATCAAGTAGGTTCCGTACCAAGCGAACATGTGCGAGAACAAGACAATTAACAAACAAATGCAGTGTGCTCATTGGCGTCGGCCTGCTCAGTCTACCAATGGGCTTTCGTTACGCCGGCTGGATCTGTGGTATGCTGATCCTGGCAGCCTCGGCGCTTGTGTGCAGTTACACGGCTAAGCTGCTTGCCAAGTGCATGGACCTGGATCAATCGATTATTACCTTTTCAGATTTGGCCTTTATTTCATTTGGCAGCAAGGCGCGAGTGGCAACGAGTATTCTCTTTACCCTGGAGCTTCTTGCTGCCTGTGTTGCTCTGAGTAAGTTGTCTGTTTTGTCCTATATTTGGTAGATTACATACTCATGTGTAACCCTGGTTTGTAGTCGTTCTCTTTGCCGACTCGCTCGAACTGCTGTTTCCCGGTTTCTTGACGGGCGTGCAGTGGAAGATTGTGTGCTGTACGCTTTTGGTTCCGCTCAACTTTCTCCCGCTGCGTTTGCTGAGCTTTACCAGTGTGATTGGTATTTTCAGCTGTTTGTGCAGTAAGTCCTTGTTTCTCTCTCTGGTTCTCCATAGCATACACTAACACGGACAGTTGTGTCCATTGTCGTCATCGACGGCTTCGTCAAGCCCGACTTTCCGGGCTCTCTTCTACAACCCGCTGCTACGTATCTCTTCCCCGAACACTGGTCGACTGTTCCGCTCTCCTTTGGTCTGCTGCTCAGTCCGTGGGGCGGCCACTCGGTCTTCCCCAACATCTACCGCGACATGCGCCACCCGTACAAGTACGCACAGGCCGTCAAGACCACCTTTTCGTTCACCTACCTGCTGGACCTGACCACGGCCGTCGCCGGCATCCTCATGTTTGGCGACGGCGTGGCCGAGGAAATCACGTCCAACATTCTGCGCACGTCGGGGTACCCGCGTCTACTGACGGTCATGATGTGCGTCTTTATTGCCATCATCCCGCTGACAAAGATCCCGCTGAATGCGCGGCCCATTGTCAATACGGTTGAGGTGATTGCTGGCGTCAACGACATGTCTGTGGCCATGGCGCCTGGCACGCGCGCGTTTCTGCGCGTGTTTATCACGGTTGCAGTGATTATGGTCTTTTTGGCGATTTCCATCCTGTTCCCGGCGTTTGACACGATTATGGCGTTTATGGGCAGCGGCTTGTGCTTTAGCATCTGCATCATGTGAGTGTATTCTATTCATTCATTCCTCTTGTTTGAGTCTTGTCGTTTATCCCGCTCTGCTCCGCCCACAGCAAAGAAACAAGCAAAAGAGAGAACTAACAAAGAGCAGCCTCCCGATTGCCTTTTACCTCAAGCTCTTCAACGACGAGATCCGCGCCCGCGAGCGGCTCTTGTGCTATGTTTTGATGGTTGTCTCTTCATGCATGTCGGTTGTCGGCACGATCTGGGCCTTTTTGCCCAAGGATTTGATTCACGCCGACTAATTCGTTTCTGTTTGTGTTTTCTTGTGCTACTTGAAATAAAAAGATACCCCGCCCAGCACCAAGCAAAGGGCAGTGTGAGAGAGAATCTGATTACATGATATACATATATATCCGGTATTCCCCAGAGACTGGTCCCCTCATATTCCACACTTCTTAGAGAGACTCTGGCTGAAACTTGTAGTGGGTAATTTCTAGTATGTTGTATTGACTTTCTTTTGTTCATCTGTTTGTTTTATGACTATGATTTTCCCGTTCCTCCTCGCACCGAAATCACCAGCTTTCTTTCTCTTTCTATAGCTTCAAGAAAAGAAAAGAAAATCCACAACATGAGAATTGCTCCGATTCTCAAAAATCCATAGTCCCTAAAACCTCCCTGGCCTTTCATGGAACCCATAAAACGGCAAGCTCACCACCAAAAAAAAGAAAAGTACACAATACCCAGAAAAGCGGGATGATGTTGATGTTGATTTTTTTTTGTTTTTTCCTTGTGAGGGTATACAAGCCCTCAAAACTTTTCCTTCATTTTCTGTCTCCTGCTCTGTCTCCTCTCTCTCTCTCCCTCCCCCTGACAGAAACAAGCAGCTCCTCCATTTCAAGCTCTCCAACAGAAAATAAAAAAAATTGATATCTCCAAAAAGATTTTAACGACAAAAGAAAATATAACGGGAAAGATAAAGTAGAGCGGCAGAGAAGAAAAATACAAAAAGATACCAGAAAATGTCAAAAAGAAAAAGAGGAAAAAAAAAAAAGGAAATCAACAAATCCGCAAGTGGTACCGGAAAAAGAAAAACAAACCTAAAAAGGTCTTTGTTTTTTTCATAAAGAAACCAACTAATTTGCTATACAGTGCCAACTAGTAGTCCAGTCCAACCCACGTCTTGGTGAATTGCTGGCGTGTTTCGCGCCAGTTGCTGCTGCAAGCCCACGGCTGTGTATTGTGACACTCGCGGCTCTTGCGCGGCGGTGCCGCTCGCGCCGCGAAGAAGCGAGACGCCATCGACTCGCTGCTGAGCACGCCGCACGAGCTTCCGCCAAAACCAAAGTTGCGCCCGCCGAAGTTGTAGACGGGCGCGGCTGCGGCTGCGGACTGCCGCAAGTTCGGCTTGGATGCAAAGGCCCGTCGGCGTTGCCCAAGAGCCTCCCACTTTTCCAGAATCTTCTTGCTGCTGTCAAGGCTGGGCGACGTCACCTGCTGCTGCTGCTGCTGCTGCTGCTGGTTCTGCTGATGCTGTTGCGCAGTCGTGGCCTTCGCAGGCTGAGTGCTTGACGGGAGCGGCGACAAGTTGCCAATGGTTGCCAATGAAATAGTCTCGTCCTCAGACGCAACAGAAGGCGCGCCCTGGAAGAAGAAGCCGTCATCGACAAAATCCGCATCAATATCAGCAGCAGCAAGGCCGGCGCTGAGGGCAGAATTGCCGCCAGCCGGCTTCGGATTAACATTTTCAACCGCAAACATGAGCTCCTCGCCATTGTCACTCACTGACAACACGCTAGTGTTGGACAACACACGCGTCGTAGGCTCCTTGAGATCGTCGTTGCAAGCATCAGCAACTTCAAAGGGAGTGCCAATGGAGTCAGAAAACGACATGGCCATGTCGTCAAAGTCATCATCCTCGTCGTCGTCCATCAGGTCGCTCCAGCTAACGCCAGAAGCACCCTTGCCACGGCCAAAGGAAAAGGCAATGGTGGGGATCGACTGAGCCTTGGCCTTGGGAATAGGCATGGAGCCAACCAAAAGATTAGAGCGGGAAGCAGGAGCGGGGATCGCGAGAGGCGCCGTCTTAGACTGGAACGAGCCAATGTTTGACTCGACCATGGAGGACCCGGGAGTCTCCAGAGCCACATCGCACCAATCGCGCTGGGTCTCGGTCTCGGAGAAGAGGGGCTCGTCGTAAGCATCGAGGTCCTCATCGGGAATAGCCGAAAGGTGGCGCTTGTGCTTGCTCTCGGGAATCTGCACAGCAAAGAAGGGGTTCTCGCTAACATTCAGAGCAGGGCTCTGGATCGAAGGAGTGCGCAGAGGCGCGCGGTTAGCCTCGGCAGGCACCATGGGGCGGTCAGAAGGCATGAACTCGTCATCGAGCACTTCGTCAAAGTTCGTGAAGCTTTCCGCGTTCCATAAGGCATCGCGCACTCCCTCGAGCGAGCGTTTAGAGGGATCAATGCTCATCGACTGAACAATGACCTCAAAGGCGTCTTGCGACATGTCGGGAAACACGTCAAACAGAGACTGCTTGTCAGCAACAAAGTCGCGGAACAGCGGGTCCTCCATCGAAGGGCGAGTGAAGGGGTTGCGAGCAAAGAGGATGTTGAGCAGGCACACGCCAATAGACCAAATGTCTGACTGAGCCGGAGAGTAGCCCTGGCCGTGGTGGTCAAACTGCTCCGGAGCCATGTAGCGATCACTGCCGACAGCCATCTCGTCACACCAATCCTCCGTGGTGGCCAGGCCAAAGTCGCCCAGTTTCACAGAGCCGGTCTTGGTGATGAAGATGTTTTCAGGCTTGATATCACGGTGGTAGACACCAAGCGAGTGCATGTACTCGACAGCGTCAACAATCTGAAGCATAAACCTGCGAATCTGCTCCGTCTCGCTGGGGCAGTAGTCACTCCGGATAGCCTCGTAAAGGTCGCCACGTTCGCAGAACTCCAGCACAAGGTAAATGTGTGATGACGTTTCGAATGAGTCCAGGAGATGGACAATGCCGGGGTGCTTTCCAAGACGAGTGTGAATGTCCAGCTCCTCGGACTTTTCGTCAATCAAAAAGTCCTCTTGGAGATCCGAGTCTTCATCAGACGCAGACTTCTTAGTCATGCACTTGATGGCAACCTTGTTCTTAGTGACCAGGTCAGTTGCCATAAAGACCATGCCAAAGGAGCCGTTGTTGAGGGGCTTCTCGGTCCGATACCGACCGTTGAGGATGGTACCGTTCTCAAAGGCGTTTCTGAGGCAAGACATTGTGGAAGAGAAAGATGTATGTAGTCGAAAATTAAGAAAATACAAGAGAGGAGAAGTAATAATAAATGTTGGTAGCAAAAAGAATAAGAAAAATGAATAACAAGGCTGGGACTGGTATTGATTTGATGATGAGTTGCAACAAAGAAAAGAAAGATGATAAAGCTCGCAGATGAAGAGAAAACAACAAAATGAAGAAAGATGCAAGTCGAAACCTCAAAGCAGAGTTTACGATGGTCGTACAAGAAAAGTAGCGGGATGATGAGAAAGACGAGGGAAACAACGAACAAAAAAAAGAACTTGCGCCAAAGTAAAGCAAAGTGGCCAGACTCCGGGGATTCTATAGTTTGGATGAAAGGTGGAAAAGACTGTACGAGTCTTGAGAAACGAAAGAAAAGTAGAATAGAAAACAAAGAAGAGATGAGAGAGTTGAGTTGATGATAGCAAGAGCTGAGATGCACTATATGGCCAAAAAGAAAAACAAAGAATTGTTAAGAGAAACAGAAGTCGCTGTGTAACACGGAAAAGGTGCAACGAAACGCTGGCTAGGAAACAGAGAATAGTCAAAAGCAGAACAGGTAGACAGCTAAAGGTGCAAGTCAGGCAAGCAAGAAAAGCAAAGAAAGATTGATGGGAAACGGCGGGAAACGGCGGGAAACGGCGACGCTCGATAGTAGAACAAAGAGGAACAAGGTGCGTACAACTCCGGGTCGTTCGAATTGGAAGGTTTTCAGAGGCTCATTGGATGTGGGTGGTCATAAGAAAGAAACAAAGGAAATAGAAGCAAAAGTATAGACAGATAGGAAGAGAACGAAGGTATCGACGAGTGAGATGTCGAACCAAGTGTTGTGGACCAAAGTCCTGGGAATGGAATGGGGAGGAGACACTTGGATGCTATAAAGACATGGGGCAGACGATGTGAACAGATGCGCTCGACTCGACGAACCAGCGCAGAAAGGTGGAAAAACAAAAGAAGAAAAAGAGAGTGCAGATGTATGTAGTTAGTTGGCAGAGACAAGCAAGCTGTAAGGCTTCTTGTTGGCGAGGGCAAAGGAGTCTTTCTTGGTGTTGTGAGAAAACCACAAAGAGTATAGACGATGTGACGTTGAAAGACGTTGCTGAACCAGAGACACTATAAACCAAGCTAAGCTTAATACAGTACAAACTATACCAAACCGGAAAGTAGCGTGCTGGAACAACACAGTGAGCGAATTAATGACGAGCGAGACCAAACACAAAAAGCCGAACTCGAGATTGAGCAAGCAGGCTTGCTTTGCTTTTGGGCAATCCAGTCAAGAAATCAACACACAGGAGGTTGTTGGTTAGGCAGGAAGAAGCCTGGCTAACACAGAATATGCAAAGCGCAATGGTCGACACAAGCGCAAAGCACAGAAACAGATGGTCAAAAGCAAAGTCCACGAAGGTTTTGAATCCTTGACTTTCTGGCTTCCTCTCACACTCTCTCTCTTTGGCGAATCAGGACAGAAAAGGCGAGAAACAAACAGTACGATGGATTGGCTGGAGCGATGGAGAGATGTGCGGGCAGAGGAAAAGAAGAGGAAGAGGAAATAGGGAAGCAATTTGCGTTAGTGCTTGCTTGTAGCTGCGATGCTCTTGAATTTGGCGGGGATCAGACGGAGTCGAGTCGGATGGCGAGAAGCGAGGCCAAGGAAGACGAACAAGATTCACAAAGTATAGAATACTATGCAAAGACAAAGCTCAAGTTCGTGGGCGGTGGGACAGTTGGATCGGAGGTCAAAGTCGAGGCAAGTAAATGACGATAAGTTGTCAAGCGATGCGATATGCGAGGCAAGTTGATAGGATGCAATCAGGGGAATCGAAGTCAAGTGAAGCTCGACTTGAAAGCGGAGCAGGCAAATAGCAAGAGAGCAACAAGACAAACAGCAAAATTGGCACGGAAGGGGAAAGGGAAAGGGAAGGGAAAGAAAAGAAGAGAAAAAGAGAGAAGGAGAGTGGGAATAGACAAAAGAAAAGTGAAGCAAAAGAGAAGGGAAAAGAAGAGGAGGAGAAGCAGAAGAAGAATGAGCCACCTGATAAAAGAGAGAGAGGGTTAAAAACAAGTACGGAGTATACCTATTACATGTGTATTTTACTGGACAGAGAAGGAAGGCCAAGGAACCTAGAAGGCACTGGAGCACAGTAGAAACAGCGAGAACGGGGGAAGCCAGGGAAAGCGCAGCTGGCTTCCTGTTGGAAGGAGGGCCTGGGGTGCATACAGGGCTTTACAGTGGGAAGACAGAGAGCAAATACAGTGGCTTTTCCCCAGTAAACAGAAGCCGCCCGCACGGCGCATTGATCTGCTACGTCGCTTTTTTTTTTTCATGTTCTTTAATGGTTGCCTGGTGGGCTGCGGCATGCGGCCGTGGGTTTGTACGGTACTATGTACATGCATACATACATACATACATACATACGTATACAACCCAGCATGCATCTCAAGAATGGATGACGACTTCTTTCATAATTGTGCTGGTTTTATCTTCAGCTTAAATCCCGTTTTATTCTCTTCTTTGTCCCCCAATTGAATTCCCACCCAAAAATACATATGTACATATGTACATAAACATGCATAAGCCTTGTCACTGTGTATGAATGTATGTATGTATGGTATGTACCAAGATAAGAATAGCAGCCTCGTTCTTGGGGGGTTATCGTTTCTTTGAGCCCAATGTCTATTCTATTCATTGATTCATGCAGACGATGCCAATTACAAAAGATGATGGAACAACCGGGAGAATACACGCCATTGACTAATATGAATATTGAGGTAACTCACCCAAGGCAAAGGACAGATTTCTGGCAAATCCGTATGTAATTGGCAAGGAAATACTTGTACAAAATGACTTGCAAGCCTGCCTGACCTGAATTATGATGACTCGACCAATTTTTTGCTCAGCCGCCTAATAAGTCTTTTACTTGCACATTGTTGTGGTGCTGCGCCCTCACCACGTTGGTGACTCTGTTCTTCCTAGGCCGCTTAAGTACATTCTTTTTTATTCTTCACGAAGGAGAAAAAAAAACAAGGTGCTTTGCCAATCCTTTTTCGTGCTTCGTTCGTCAGCGCGAGCGCAAGTTTGCATCCTTCTTCTGTGGTGTTTTGGTTCTCCTTTATCTGCTATCTTTTGTGTGGGTAGTGCTTTTTATTATTGGTTGGTAGGTACTTGTACATATGTACATATGTATGTAGTATGTATGTACCGTACATACATACATACATACTGACGCTCAACTTTTGGCTGTCCAAAGAATCGAGGAAAAGAATACATTCATAACCCGTCAGGGTGCTTAATTAAACAAGGGTTTTATTGTTGCTTAGTTCGTTCTCGCCTTGTCTCCGTCCCTTCTTTTCTCCCAGCTCCTTGTCTATTGGGGAGCTCATCGCCAGCCAGCTCATTCATTCAAAACGCACAGGCATAAACAAAGTCTTCATCAACCTGAGGAGTTTCCCTTATTGTCCAATTCTAGTTGCTTTGATTCACTGCCAAGCTAGAGTTGCTTCAGATGTGTCATTGCAGAAAACAAAAGTATCTACATACATATCTATACTGCGTACATACTCCGTATTTACATGTACGTAAATAATACAGACAACCCCTTGATAAAGTTAGTGCCACTTTTTCTATGACAAAGTTGTCTCTCGGTAACTCTTCTCTTCTCCAATATACATACATGTACATAATTCTACAAGTTTAGCGGATGACTTAAGATCCTCTAGTGGCAATTGACACATCTTGACATCCAAAAATCAACGTCTTCTAAGCCAAATTTGGTCGTAGATGGCCTAAACGATGACTCTTGGTGTCTTAAAAAAAATATACTTTGACATTTGCCCACTAAAGTCAGCTGACAAGGCCTTGTTCAAAGCCCCTTTGAATTCAGATATCAAAACGTGTTCTTCCCAACATATTGGGAAAATCAGCTAGCCTCTTTGCCACATGTTGCTGCTTTGTAACTTGTAAAAGGCCTTGTTCACCAATCACAAGTTAAGATAACAGAAGACCGTCGAAGGTGGTGGAAGATGAAGAAGAGCAAGGCGAAATAAAGTGAAGAGGTAGAGTGTATGTACACTTGTACATACAAATACATACATACATAATGTGCACAGGGTACTTTCCATAGACAGATAAATTGGGTGGGGCGTGATGTATCTGCACGGATTTCTACGTAGCTTTTTCCTTGTGCCCATTTATTAATGGCAAAAGCTTGGTAACATTAATAATTTTAGCTGCTATTTCTTTGTGCTTCGTTCATAATGTTCCAGACTTTCCGACTTTCCAGGTATGTACAGAGTACGTGTACATACATACGTATGTACAAGTATTCGTATGTATGTATGTGTATGAGATGAGGCTCGGAGCTCAGGTGAACCGTCGGTCTACAGACGGAGTTTGGAGTTGACTTCCTGATTTTGTTGTAAACCCTAACACAGGCAACGGGGAGTTTTTGGGCTCAAGAAATTGGCAAAAAATAAAATGAAACCCCCTTCGTGTTGAAAGGGTTCAGACATGATACAGTAAGTCATGTTGCAACAAATTAAAGAAGAGTCAATGACTCAAGCTATAAAGAAGCCAGGTATGTATCTACTGCACTTCTTTCAAGCGAAAACAGAAGCATGGAGAGCTTGTGAGGCTATGCTCAAGAGGTTTTGAGCGAGTACTTTGTATATTTCGGCTAGCATAAACAAATGAGTAACAGCTTTTATTTAATTCTTTTTTTTTTTTTTTTTT
>CM069897.1:4790171-4858505 GCA_036034705.1 Thielaviopsis punctulata
TTTTTTTTTTTTTCGTTCTTTCCATTTCTTACAAAAAAAAAAAAACCAACTTTTGTTTAAAAAAAGAAAGTGGGTATTGAAAATGCAACTTCAACACTGATTCGAGATGCAGGTACAGAAGTGAATGCCTTTTTACAAGAAAAAAAAAACAATAAGATGGTTTGGGGTTTACTGCGTAGACTTGAAAATAGGTTTAAACTTAGGGTAAGGGTCTTTTAGAGAAGCGAACAAAAATACTTTGCATAACAAATCGGTGCATTTTGAACATTTGTTATGTACATAAATGTATGCTTTAACTTGGAAGCAGTTTGGTCCGTAAACTACGGCTGCCAAAGCAAGTCCACCTATAGATGTAGATACATATAACTTCAGTATTCTACAGTATGTATATGGTCCCCAAAAAAAGGGATGCCAGCCTTTTTATTTACTCCAGAATACAAGTAAAGATGTGACAAGAGATCACCATTTCTTACGTCCATTGTTTATTTTTACGACGCCTTACCACTGAAAGCTTGGATGTTTGATGACGAAACTCATGCTTTTAGGAAAAAGGCAGCAGAATAAAAATACATTCTCTAGTATGTATGTACTATGTACAGGTGTGTAACAGAAAACATGCTTAGACAAGGGGGAGTTTTCGTTGAAAGCACACAATGTACTTGTACATAAGCACTTTACTACAATTAGTGTATAAGAAAGTTTGTTGAGCTGAGGATTTAGATGGTGTACGTAGTAGTACGTATACGAATGGTGAGACAAGACATTTTGAGAACAAGGAGTAAGCTGCAATGCGTTAGAACCATACTATGTTATTGTATATCGGCCCAATTGGCAGGAATTTACAATCAAGTCAAGTGACGGTTGTCTCGTCTTCTTCCTTCAAGTTACCAAAGTCGTACTTCGTGAGAAAGGGAAGGATTTCATGTTTGGCATGATAAAAGTGGCATTGCATTGAAGTCGTCGTGGGACACACTTGACCCGACCACCTGAAAATACAGCTTGCCACTCTATGTGGTTCCGCGTAATACGTATACTATACGTAGCAAGTTGTAACATGGATGGCTTTGATGCCAACTTGTCTCTTTACAAGTTTTGCCACCAGGCAAGAGCCGAAACGGAAGTGGTGTTGTTGTGATTCCACTTTTAGTCACAAGTGGCTGTCTAGTATGTATGTATGTACATACGCAGTATGTATAACTTACTACGTAGTTATCGTGTACACATAATCAAGCTTGCGTTGCAGAAGAGGCTTTGTGTTTTGTCTACTTGGAAGCATAAAAATAATATCGGCAAGGGCTTTGTACGAGAACTACCCGATATGTTAACTACAGCGGCCTAAATACAAAATCTCAATGCATTCCATACTATACAAGCAAGTAAGGGAGGCGTCGGATTGGAGGGATATAGAAGGACGTGGAAGACAAACACAAGCAAGCCTAAGATTATTCTGGGGTTCTTGCGCGTTTTGCAACAATACTATGTACTGGTATTCTGATGAATATCATTACATACATACGTAGTTCGAAAGACGATACTTGCTAGATTTGCAGATACTTGATCTTCTTGATTTCTGAGTCTTTGCTTGCAGAAAGGATAAATATACATATGCAAGCACAAGTATACATGTACATATCAGCTTCTAAATGGTAGATGGTAGAGGGGAGAGAGACTTCCCCAATGCTGCATAACTTTGTTGGGACGAACAAGATGCAGCCAAAAAGGCACACCCTTTGATCTTTTTCAACAACAACAACAACAACAACAACACCTCAAATCCAACATCAATCACATCATTGCTTAAAAAAGAAAAAGAAACTCGATAAACCAAGTTCGTGTCGGGTCCGGCTAGGCTAGGCTGCTGAATTCTTTCTTCCTGAAAGGCCCTAAACAAGGGACAACTCCGACTTGTTGACGACGTAATTTTGCATGCTTCCTGGGCATGTATGTACATACGTATGTATATTTGCCAATAAGTTAGATAACGGAATACACTGGTACTGTTTTATCATTGAAAAGAATAGATGCAAGGCGTCATGTCATAGAGGAGCTTTGGTCGTGGGATTTTGGCTTGTGGAGAACGGCGTGTTATTCTTTGATAGGCTTATCAAGAAATCGGGTACCTGTCGAGCGAAGGTCACTTGATCCGTACACATGAGCAAATAAGGGAGGGGGGACCTTGATATTCATGCACATTAATCTTTTCTCGAGCTCCCTCACCGTTTCGATTGAATAGGGATGAAGTAAGTGAAGAATTGATGAGTATCGTCACTTTTCGAGGACAGCCATACATACTTGACTGGGCGGCAAGAAAACAGAATCTTGCAACCTTGATTGTTAAAAAAGACGTTTCCAGCTCAAAGAAGGATTCGTCCGGCGTTGTTATTATGCTCTGTGCTAACCGTCATGACTTATACAACATATGTTTATGTATATTGAAGCGCTATCGGCCTGTATTCTTATCAGCCAAAGGAATGAACGGACCAAGTGTATGTAAAGCCGCTATCGCATCGGGGTTTCTTTATTGTTTCGATGATCTAAACAACGTCATTGAGTTCATCCTTGAAACCAGTGGAAAATGAAATCTGATGGACGATGTTTATTTTTTATTTTGTATTTGTATTTGTATTTATTTTTTTTTTTTTGGAGAAGGGCTTGCTTCGCCTTTTTGGAGACTCTTGAGAGGATTAAGAAGCTTTTTCCTTTCATACATACATAACTACAAGTACATAGTACATACATATGTGTATACTGAATCCAGAATCAATGTTGGCAAAGCTTCTTTTGCTAATGCATTCTCTTCTCGATTTCTCCCTTAACCCTCCCTTCAACCAAAATCAACACATTCATTTCAGCTCTTGTATAAAGTTTGTGATTTTCGATCTGTCCTATGAACGCCCAAATATCCTGCTCACATCCGACACTTGCATAACTTGGCTGCATGCAAGTCCAGTCACTTGTGACCCCAAGGGCGTTTGCTTCGTTATCTCCAAATATGTACATGTACATAATTCCAATATGTATTTGCAGGCTTTTCTTTTTGACCTTACCCATGAATACAAGCCCACGAGAGGTCGACTCAAAGAACGACATTTGCATCTGCAACGTGATGCAATAACACGGTGATTGTTCACAATCATGTACACATTGATATGGTAATCATCACCACTATACCCCGCCCGGATACAGTGCCGCGTACCGCCTTTGCTTTTGGAGGAGAATTCCGTTGTACATATGATTTTTGACTGACATCCAAAATACTCCAATTATGTCCGTATACATACGGAGTAGGACTTGTATATCAAGGCTGTGATCAAATCTTATAGTGGCTCTACTAAGTATTGGCCAATAAATATACATATGTATATATGTTTCTGGTGTAAGGTATTGAGTGTATGCGACAAATTATGGGCAACTGTACAAGTCTTGTATTGTACCTTTGCTTCAGCCCCTTACCTTTGCGTTTCCTTTTCTTTTTCTTCTGATACATACTCTTTCTTATCTCTTGACTTGATCAACTCGCCTTGTTTTTGGGTTGTACATATGATCGAATAAATTGACCAGTCAATGATTAAAAAAAAACAAATAAAAAAATATATTACCCTACATAGTATGTACTGTATTGATTTGCTTTAAGCGCTCTCATAATTTGTTCATGGGCGCCAGTCGAAACGCCCTGCAAAGTTGGCGCTTGAAGTTGCTCTGTGCCTTTGCTTTTGTGTACCTGGCTATGTGCTAGGCGACTTTGTTTTGGATACAAGCCTTCTTGAAGGCCATATGTGCTCTCTTCAAAATGTCAAGACAGTATGTACCAGTACATAGTATGTGCGTAGTAACAGAGTGTGCACATATCGAAATTGTGACTCTTTGGCAAATTACCTGGGGTTGAAACAAAGGGGAGCCTTCATGTTCCCCTCTCTTGTGACAATCTTTTATTTTTTTATTTTTTTTTTTTCATAGAACCAAAGACAAAAGCTGGCCGCTAAACCCCTTCAAGAACAAAGCAAAAACATGTCGCATCACCGATTCCGAGAACAGGTGATGGAATGTTCCTCTTAGTTTTCTTACATGCATTGGTTTGGCTTTTCTTCTCTACATAGATTTCCATTTCCATTGAAACATGAGTAAAAAGAATAACAACGCCATGATGCAATATTGTCGGTGCACCTTTGCCATGTCGATCTTGAAAATCCAGACTTCTTTTTAAGTTTCCTTATCGTATGAAACTTGTCTGTATGTATTTTGTGTCGCATGCGTGCATTGGATAATACATGCATGCATATGCATGTCTGTGTGTATGTACATATGTATGTACATATGTACAAGTGTGTTGCCAATATGTGAATGAGATATGCAAAAGTAATGCTTTGTTGCTAGCTTTGCATAATTCTTGTGCGCAAGTCTTTGTGAACGGCTCTCTCATATAAACAACCCCACTTCTGTAAATTGCACCACCTCGAAGTAAAATGAAGAAAACCCCCCCCCCCCCCCCCCCCCCGAATGTCAAAGAGCCTTATGTACAAGTTATATATGCCAAAGGGGGTCACAACCGTTAATTACTGGCTCCACTTTACTACTACATACTACTACATACTACGTGCATACATATACGTATACATGTATGTTTTTATCGATATACGTGAAGTCGGATCACAAGGTGTTTTTTTTTCTCTCTGTGCTTGTCTCCTTTCTTTTTCTGGTAGAAGGGAATCTATTATGTATCATGTCTACCAGTGCAAACTAGAACTTGGACCGGTATTTATCAAAACAGCCAGACAAGTTGATGGACATGCTACGTAAGTGGCCAACCGGACTTTTCGTTGGGCCCGTGGCTTGTAAGTACTTGCATGATATCTACGCAGTATATTATTGTATGTACGCATCTCACCTGTATAGAAAACTAGTCTAGAATCACATAGAAAAATGACTCGTTCAGTTCAGTTCTGATATATAAAGAAAAACACCATCGCTAACCCAGTAAACCCACGCCAAGTCAGAAAGAAAGAAACCGCAAGCACGGGATCAAGTTTTTATGCCACCTATGTCTGATGCAGGGGAAAGAGTCATGGAAAGCGGACTTGTTTTTTTTTTCTGTCTCTCTCCCTTTGTCTGACCCTTAATACCACTACCCCCTCACTCAGCGGCTGCTTCTGCAACACAACCTTTTGCGCTGCATCTTTTTGTTTGCACGGCCAGCAAACAAACCCCAGAGGAGCAAAACAAGAACAAGCGAGAGTATATGCACAAGGGATAAAGCCACTCTCAAAGCCACTTATTATATTCCATATGGAAAACCCCCTAAACAAAAGAGGAGAAGAGAGACACTCATTGGCTCAGACTAAGTAGGGCTAATACTGCTTGTTATACCATATGTATGTACAGTACAAATACATACAGAGTACATGTCAGTTACTTTACCTTAACGCGTATCAGGCAATCAACATAGGAAAGGTTGACATGGAATAAAATGGAGCGCACATCAAAATAAAATCTGCCAACTCACAAAGCCGGCCTGACAAACGAGATCTGATACACATTTTCTTTTTGACAACAATGCTATGTAACTTGTTTCCGCACTCTTCCCAAGCCCCCGCAACTCTGAACTCATACGCTTAGATCTTATAGGTTACTACATGTATTTGTGGTAGTACTGCAAAGTTGTGTATATGTATGAACACAACAAAGGCGCTGCCAATACTTTAAACATGCAGATCGCCAAATCTTTCTGTTGGACCTTAGCAAAACAAAACAAAAAGACTTGATTCTTTTTGGCTTAAACTATCAACTATGTACATAGTTGGTACTTGGGGGACAAAGTTTGAGTTAGTCAAAAGCTGAAGAACTTGTGAGCTGTTTCTTTTAGTAATGCTGCAAGAACTAAGCCGTCGTGTGATTTAGTACATGAGGAATATGCAGAAGTAGGCGGTAACAAGTGACCGTTATAATGGGAAGGATTCGTTTTTAGCAGCATTTTGGGTTGCGCTCGCTTATTCGGTATACATACTATGTATGTATGTACGCAGTACAAATACATACTACGTAGTAGGTCGACAAAATCCAGTCACACACATGTATTTCACAGATAGACTTTACAGTTTTTAATATACTACGTACGTACAGGTACATGTACAAGTACTGTTGATCTTCTATATATGAACACAGCAAGCTCTACTGAATGCGACTGTGATCAAAAGTCTGAAACGTAAAGGAGAGAAACCAAAGAAAAAAAAGATAGCAACAGGTCTAGATGCTCCAAAAACATTGTTGAATCTAGATAAAAGACTCCTGGCAACTTGCCAACAACAGACTATTATGTACACAAGTAACCTTTTGATGTTTTGGAGACATTTGCTTCGAGGGACAGGGGTTAAAGCTACAAGAGTACTTGTAGATGTACAAGATAGACCGGAATATTTCTTGAAACACTGCTTCGTGTGCCTGTAATTCTACATTTGTCACTTACATGTACTTGTACGCATTACATGGGTTGGATGCTTTGATTCAGGCCGTTCTGGCTGCTGTTTCTACTGAATTCTATAGTGGCGTGGAACCTGTAAGCCATGGCAAACCACGAGGAGCGTCCAAGCCCAATGGCATTTGTGAAATGGGCACTTATACTTTACTTGCGGTATACTACATCATCATATAGAATAGTCACGGCTTCGGAAACGCGCTTGCAAGTATAGTTGACCTTTCGCTTTTTTACAAGATACGGAATGGAACGAGTAGAAAGTCTACTTGTTTTGATCTTTCCTGTCGATTATCACCATTCTCCCGACCACCTTATCGGCTGCTATTTCTGGTATATACTATCTTCTTGCAATTACAAGTTCACATAGTAAATCCTGCACATGTTTAACTGCCCAAAGCCTAGAGGAAAAGTTCTGATTGACACAAGCTGCCACAACTGTGTCTCACCGCCTCTACCAATCTGTATGTAAGAAAACATCTTGCCATAGTGGTGTGTGTCTGCATCTTTGGAGTCGCTATGCAGCCGCCACTCCAACGCTGCGTCACGCGTAGTTTCCAGCAAGTGGAACTGTCGGCAGATTCATGTTTTCTTTTTCGTTCGTTGTTATTTAATTAAAAAAAAAGAAAAATCGACAAGTGAAATAAAAGACTCGGTTGGCGCTGTGGTACAACGAACCTACCCAAGTCTTTGTACCACCAAACTAACCCTAACTATGGGTAAATTTCGGCCGAACTGCTTTTTTTGAGTCTTAACCCTTGTCGGCCCGCAAAAACCCCGTCACCTTTTCTGGCGTCCCTGTATGTAATTAGACAACGACAGCCGACGACTTGTTACAACTAGAGCAATTTAACCCATACGCCGCCCTTGATTGCTGGACGCGAAAAGAATTGGACTTCACCGCCATGTCAACTCCTACTGTGTCGCCTGTCAAGGTCGTGCTTCTTGATATTGGTGAGACAAAACCCCCGCTTGGATGTTCCCATGCTGTGCTGTGCTGTGCTGTGCTGGGGCCATGGTTGTCTCTCTTGTTATGCTGCATCTTTTTCCCTGGTTGCCGTCTGGCTGGGACTCATGTGTCTATCTTGGGAGATGTGGTTGAACAGAACGGTTGAACCAAAAGCAGACGGAACATATTGGTGCTTGTACAAATCCATGGATACTAACAGCCATGTAAATAGAGGGCACCGTTTGTCCCATTTCGTTTGTCAAGGATGTGTTGGTACGTAATGCAAGAGCGTCGTGAGTGGGATCCAGAGGCATTTACTTGTACTGCCCATCTTGTACTATATCCCTCTGTGCTTGCCTGTTGGTTTCATTAGACAAGTCTTTCTTACCACCGCACTTCGCCTCTTGCTAACTTTACTACCCACCCAAGTTCCCCTATGCTCTCAAGGCTTTGACCACAGACATCTCCTCTCTGTGGGATAAACCGTCATTTCAGCCATACAAGGCCGCCTTCCCAGCCGAACACCAAGTCTCGCCGGCTGCCTTTTCCGCACACGCTGCAGACCTGATTGCACGTGACGTCAAGATCAGCTATCTCAAGAGCCTGCAGGGCCATCTGTGGAAAGAAGGCTACGCCAACGGTGCCTTCACCGCACCGCTGTTCGCCGACGTACCCGCTGCCATTACACGCTGGCGCGCCGCAGGCCTGCGCGTCATGATTTACTCGTCGGGCTCCGTACCCGCGCAGAAGCTCTTCTTTGCGCACACGGACGCACAACCGGCGGACTGGACGGGCTGCATTGCCGATTGGTTCGACACGGTAAATGCCGGGCTCAAGACGGAGGTTGCGAGTTACCGCGCAATCGCGGACAAGTACGCTGGAGATGTCAAGACGCATGAGTGGCTGTTCCTCAGTGATAATTTGAAAGAGGTCGAGGCGGCGCGCGCGGCGGGCATGCAGAGTTTGCCAGTTCTCAGACCGGGGAATGCGCCGCTGCCAGATGGCCATGCGTTGACGACTGAAGCAGTGCGGGATTTCACGGAGCTGAACCCCGAGAAGGCGTAGATTGCTGAGAGAATGCAGAAATGATATTGTATGGAGAGGACATGGATGGAAAGCTCGGCTACCCAAAGAGAGCACATGCACTCCACCTGTTGATGTCGTCAATGAGAAAGACTGGCTGGCTCTCTTTGGGTTGACGGCAATGAAAAAAAGGATTGGCAAGTGTTAACTGGCATCAGAGTATGTAAATAAAAACAGACAACAAACAAAGAGTCTTTTGCATATCCGTGATTCTCTTCCAAAAATCCCTGCATTTCCTCATTTCTCTATCTTTCATTCTAGCTGGCTCCAGCAACAAGAAAATGGGGAAAAATAAACCGCCTTACTTTCCATGCACCTGGAATATGCAGGCCATGGAAGCTTGAGCTCGCTTGCAACCCTACTATCTGCTCGTTTGGTTGTCTGCCAGCAATCTCGGTTCTTTTTCCAGTCTGGTCAACTTCTAGCACTCAATTCCACGGAAGCGCTTGCCAACACTCAAAAACAAAGTACAGCTTCAGCACTTTGTTTGCGTGCCAACGCATCATGATATAACGTGTCGTGCCTTATCAGTAAACACAACCAAAAATACGGGATGAAGCCTGTATGTTCAGCAAAAGACCATCACCTTGATCCCTCAAACAACACAAACACACACGAGAATCCTACACAGGCCAACACAAACGACCCCAGACAACTCAAAGAGAACACTGGATTACAGCCAAGACTGCTCACTGTCTTCTGTCTTGTCACCCGCCGCTCAGCTTTCTGCATACTTCAAAACATCACTATTCGGTACATCTCATGCGCAAGCCATACGCACAAGTATACAAGGTTTGTGCAGAGGCTCAGCATTACTACAACTGTCCACGCAATGCAAAAACCATCCAAACATGTTTCAGTAGTTTCTAGCATAAGTATTGGTCAAGGTCGTTGCACTGTAGTACTTTAGCCATTATCACTGTAATTTCCACAAACCAAAACGCGTATACGGCAAAGATGCATGTAGGATTGTTCAGTGTCAAGACATGTCCAGCTGTAAAAGCAGACTCGGGTCAGAAGGTTCATCTCTCGCAACTGAGAGTTCCGGTAGTAGTACCAAGGCGCAACGGCAGTAAACAACATAGTCCGGAAGAGTCTGCTAAAGACTGCACCTTGCTCGTGCAATGTATACTTTGGCATCAAACCGAGCTCTTGAGCAAGAGTAAAGTCTCTTCGGTGCTGAATGAAGTATGTACTACCAGGAGTTGAGAAGCCCGAGAGCCTCTCTAAGAAACGTCCCGCATTCAATTTCATCGTCGGGACCAGAGCTAGACTGAGTGAGCTTTTTGTACACTCCAGTATCAGCCGCAAAAGTCTCGAAAAGAAACTCGTAGATCATGAGATACTCTGGGACAAGCTTGGCAAACGTCTTGCCATCTCCCAATATCAAATGCAAGCCGGGCCGCTCTGTTGCTACAATCTTCCGGCTCATAATGGCATGAGAGGGCAACTCAGAAGGCCAAGTTTAAGGTTTAAGGTGCCAAAGACAGAAAAGGACAAAAAGTTAAAAGCGTAGAGAAACATAGCAAGGCTACTGATACTTGATGATACAAAGGAGGAAAAGATGAACAAAATTACAACAATGGATTGAGCATGAATAGATAGCAGCAGCCTGGATGGGCGCCTATTCACATATATAAAGCACAAACGTTTGCCTCTATGCCGGGGCCCATCATCAAACAATAGAACTATCATGACCATCAAAAGAAATAACTAAGCTCGCTAATGAAAACATTAGTTTTCCTGGGCTGGGGTTGCCAGTTTAAAACTATTTGTTGAGCTTGTTATGCTGATTTGCCATGATGATCCAGTCTAACAAGGTAATTCAAATGTTACACAAGAGTGAGATAAACGCTATATTGTGGTACCAGACCCAAACGCCGAGTAATTATGCCGTATAATGCTGTCTAACCAAGAGGAGAAAAAAGAATAAATGAAGATTAAGAGCCTTTGGCTCGCTCAAGGACAATCGAAAAGTTGTTGCGTGTTGCGCCGGGATTGAGTTCTTGCTTGCGAAAAACTGCATTCGACAATGGGTTCAGCAAGGTCCGTTTCCACAACTGGTAAATAAGTTTGGTTGTCTTCTTCTCCTGAAGAATAGTGTACCCGAGCGTTGTCATAATCTCCCCAAGACGCTCATTAGTAAAGTAGCGCGAGTTGTCAACACAGCTGCGTGGGAGAACGAGAAAAAGAACAGGAAGCTGGCTCTTGCAACCAGCCTCACACTCAACTGGTGGCTGGCGGAGAAAGGACAATGTACGGCGCAGCATGTTGCCTCTACCCACAGGATCAGGGACAAAGTTCACCACAAGACTAAGAGAGAGCACATCGAAACGCTCGCTATTGGTTGTTGGGATCGGCCGCTTCATAAAGTCCTGCTGTAAAATGCCCTTTTCTTGACTGTTCAAGTCAATGCAGACCATGTCAAAGCAGCCACTGCGCGAACAAACATTGCTAGTACTCAATGCTCCAACTTCTAGCATACGCAGACGGTTTGCACCTTCTAGCTTGGCTGACTTTTTGTTAAGACCAAGCCACTCTAAAAGCACAATGGACGAGTCACCTCCACGGTCTTTATGCTGGCCCTGCAGACTCGCCTTTTGGTACTGGTCAAGCCCTCCAAGAGCCTCAATTTCGGCTTGAAGAGCAGTGGCTTTAGCCTGGTCACCCTGTCTTGTGGCAAGAACACGCGCCTTTTCTAGTTGATGGTGCTTGTTGATGACAGTACGAGAGGCTTTGCGCGTGATAGAAGCAATCTGGGGTTTCAGGACAGGCGGTCTGCCGCTGCTGAGCTTGACGCGCTGGGATTTGGCCATGGTGGAAACAAGAGAAAGTATCAAAGAAAGATTATTAGGAACAAATACAAGAACATTATCAAAACAGTAGAAGTCAAACTTACAATATTACCCAGCAACTTTTCGATGGAGTAGCTAATCGATAACTGATAAGATAAGAGACAGAACTGCAAGGATCACGTGCTTTGAAACTGTCTGTCTTTAGAAGAGCCCTAAATACTGGCCCCACTTAAGCCCACTAAGTTGTGGGAAGTGGTTGTCGTTGTGTGGAACCTGAATATCTGCGAAATTTTGCGAAAAAAAAGCTTTTGAATTTTGGTTTTTTTTTTTTTTTTTATCAATCAGTTCTCGCCAACGACGACAAACCAAATCGACAAAAATGGCCCCCAAGGATTCCAAGAAGGGTATGTGACGAGTTAACACCACTCGGTCTCCGACCGATAACACCAATTTTCAATTTCCGCCGCGCGACGACTGCCGCTGTTGAACTCCCACATTTATCGAAGCATCCAATCCGATTAGCCTAGTTTTGAAATACGATCGACGCAATTGAGTTGGATGACTTTCTGTTCGAGGATAAATCGGGAGAGCGATGGAGTATGCTTTCTGGTGGTAATAGCTAGGGAGTCTCTCTCATTCGCTAGACAGCGGCTTTCTCAAGGCATCATGCAGCAGCAGACTTTGCGAGTTCTTCAATGACAAGGGCGATTGCTGATGCTTTCATGTATAGCTGCCAAGGGCACCAAGCAGGCCAACGCCGCCGCTAAGGCCGCCCTTAAGGGTGTAAGTAACTACTGGGTTTCTCTGGTTCTGTCTCTTCAGGTTACTAACTCGCCTACAGGTTAACTCGCACAAGGTCAAGAAGGCCCGCTACAGCACCATCTTCCACCGCCCCAAGACTCTGGAGGTGTCGCGTGCCCCCAAGTACCCCCGCAAGTCGATCCCTCACGATGTTCGCCTGGATGAGCACAAGATCATCATCCACCCCCTCAACACTGAGTCGGCCATGAAGAAGATCGAGGAGAACAACACCCTGGTCTTCATCGTCGACATCAAGGCCAACAAGGCCCAGATCAAGCAGGCCCTGAAGAAGCTGTACGACATTGACACCGTCAAGATCAACACCCTGATCCGGTATGTAAACCCAATTTTGCAATCTACCTTTGTGCTATTGCTAACAAGTTTAAAGCCCCGACGGCTCCAAGAAGGCCTATGCCCGCCTGACCCGCGACGTCGATGCCCTTGACATTGCCGCTACCAAGCTGGCTCTGGTTTAAAGCGCTTGCTTTAAAACTGGTGGCTAGGTAAACCTTGGAATTACAAAAAAAATCATAAAACAGTTTTTTGTTCTTGGAATGGGACTTTGAACTTCACGGCATTTGGGTCATGATTACGGAATCAAAAATACAAGGCGTTCTGAAGCAATTTCTTTTTTTATACCTTTTATTTTTATGGGACGGCGCCTTTTTTTTCGGGGACAATGGAATCAACGGACAATTTCTTGATAACCTTTCATATCTTCACATGTGCGTTGTGTGATTGCAAGAGTCTGTTTTGTTTCTGTTGTAGCCATGCCCATGTGACTGTTCTGTAGTCAATGTATTGAATGTAATGAGTGAGTGCCTGTAAGTTACATTGAGGAATGTAATGTACATATGTATAATACGATAATAATACATAGTCTAGTCCACTTGGTAGTGCCTAGACTTTTGATATCTTAACCCTGCCAAGATACGCATCTTCTAGCCAAATCGTACACATCGTCAAAACCCGCTCATATTTAGGGTCATCCTGCCTCATCCAATCTTCCATGAATGATTTCCGCGAGCTATAGTCATGAGAAATATTTCCCTTGCTCCAACTCTCAACAACCAGCCATCAGGAAGCCAAAGGAACTAAACAAAAGAAAAAAAAAACATGCCAAAACCCCACCCCGCCAAACAAGCGAAGATGTTTACTTGCGCATGTTCTCCAGGTGCTTCATGGTTAGGAAGTTGATGTCTAGGAAGCGCTGCACGCAGTTGGTCATGCACGTCTCCTCTGTGCGGTCCAGGCTTTGGCTCTTGACAGCGCCTGTGATGCATTTTTTCCAGCACATCTCGGTGAGGGTATGGGTAGCTTTATAGTGACGAGTGTCAGTCTTTTTGATTATGCTTGATGATTTATGATACCGGCCCATCGTGGTTGCGTGTATGTGTAGGGTGTGAAGTGGGTTGTGGAAGAAAAAAAAACATGCTATGAGATAAAAGAAGGGGGGAATGACAATGTGGAGGTAATTTAAGAAAGAGAACGTACTGGTCTGGATGTGCGAGCGCTGGTTCTCGCCCTCGAGGAAACGGCGCAGGTCCTCGCGGTCCTGGTCGTTCAGCTTGGAGAGATCGGCACTGTCAATCTTGGAAGTCATGATGATATGATTTGTCTAGTAAAGAAAAAGAAAGAAAGAGAGATACAAAAAGAGTGTCGGTAAAGCGGTGGCAGTCGATAGAGTGAGCCCGTTTGATATTACACTTTGTTTACTTGCTTGTCTTTGGGAGCTTGGTGGTTAGTTTCAAAAATTTCACAGACGCGTCTATCGCGCGAGTTAGTCAGCAATTAGCCGCGGCGCTAATATGGCACAAGGGGTGTATGTACTTGCAGAAGTCCAGCCTCGTTTTCTTATACGCTTGAGTCACGTGCTGGACTTGTACTTGTGTGTATATACATACAAGTAGGTATACTCTTTTTTATTTTTCAACATTCTCAACTTGCAATTACATTTATCATTCATTATCTTTGTCTTTTCTTCTCTCTTTCTTGCCCATCATGCGAAAACGCTCTTCAAATACAACATATGAGATGCGCCGAGCTATCCATTCACTTCGACAGACAGGAAAAACTTACAAAAGTATAGCAGATATGCTACATCTTACTGTCCGCCAAGTCCAGCGTGCAGCGACGCAATCTGTAGTGCCAGGTCAATCTTCCGGCCGTCCTCCCCGAATCACAGCAGCCCAAGAAAAGCAGCTTATTGAGTTTGTCAACTCATCCGCAAAAAACCAGCAGCTGTCTTACTCTGAGATATCGGCAGAGTTTGGCTGGAACTATTCTCCTCAGACTATTCAAAATGCCCTGAAACGTCAAGGCTTCGCGCGGTGTGTTTCTCGCAAGAAGTCTCCTACCAATATAAAAATGACTGAAAAGTGACTTGCTTTGCAAGAGCTTATCTTCACTAGACAGTAGATGAATGGAAAAAAGTTCTGTGATCTGATGGGACCTGGGTTACAGGAGGTAAGCATACCAAAACCTGGGCCACTCGGTGGCCTCGTGAGGACTCTAAGCCGGCCTGCATCGTTGAATGCTATTAACGAGGCATAGGCTAGCGTTGGTGAATAAGTCTTACAAGATTTGATTGAATCAATGCCTATGCACTACTAGGTTGCTACTGATGCTAATGGAATGCATACTCCATACTGACCATCTCTCAGGACATTTTGACAGTGGTTTTATTTTCTCTCTCGGGGTTCTTTTTCTCTATGGTCTTTATTTTCATAATTGCATCTTGTTTTTAGCTTACATAGTTACTTGCACATAATTGATCTTGCTTCTTAAATATATAGTTGTCTGGATGCTTGTCAATGGAAAGGAAATGGGTAAAGGCACCCTCTCTTGTGTAACCAACCTATATTCTATCTATAACTTGGAGACCTTAGCTATTACTTCCTCTATATAAGCACCACTCTCCCTGCTATCTCAGCAGGAAGTGCACCATTTTACAGGGTGCAGCTAAAGCTATCCATTATAAACTGTATCAAGTCATACCAGTAGAGCTCCAGCAGCAATTAGCCCCAGCAATACATTGTTAAATTATGGATTTGGTATGGTGTTAAAGAAACCAGCTCGCGAGTATAACAGAGTATACTGTATACAAGTTCTACTCCATTCATTGTCTTTTTTGTTTAGTCAAACGAAATATTTCACGGTATCTTACAATATTGCAGAGTTTGTGTATCATGGCGCATTTCAAGATAGACATGGCAAGTAACGTGAGTAACGTGATGAGACGAGATATATTTCTACAAACGACAAAAACCAAAACATCCATAACTTGTAAGAAAGCCAATGAAGACTATATCGAAAAGACAAGAGATGTAAACGAATATACACCGTCTAACCAAAGAGACGCCAATATTATAAGAGGAATAAAAACATTAGATCCAAAGCACCGGATAGCACAGAGGACAGACAGTGACCAAAATGTATGTATGATGAAGAAAAAAGGAACTTTTCTGCTGCTCACTTAGAGCTTGATTCGAGGCCAAACAAGCGGATCAAAACTGCCTCAGATGTACCGGAGTCTTCTGGCAATCACCACCATGATGATGGAAATGAACACCATGAATCCCATGATGCCGAAAAAGGGCGCCAGGCTGTTGACCTCTCGCCACGGCACGGCAACGTTCATGCCAAACATGCCGCTAACCAGGTTTAGCGGCACCAGGATCGATGCCAAAAAGGTAATCTTGGAGAGCGCCTCGTTGGTCGCAGTGCCCTGCGAAATGCTGCTGACGGTCAGCTGCGTCAGGTACGAGTGGTGCACGCGTGACAGCATCTTTTCAAAGTGCGTCAGGTTGCCGACCATGGTGACGACGTGGTCCTGGATGTCGCCCAGGTACAGGCCAATGTCCATGCGCGGCGTCACCTTGTAGTTCTCGTTGCACCGCTTGGTGAAGCCGCGCAGCACGTCGGCCTTGCCGCCCAGCAGCCGGATCAGCGCCGTCACGTTGCGCCGCGTGGTGACGACCGACTTGAGGAAGTCATTGGAGTCCTCGTCGTGGATGATGAAGACCGAGTCTTCAATGTTGTCCACCACGTGCTCCAGCTTCTTGATGACGGGCGCAAAGCTGTCGACAATGTCGTCAATCAGCGCGTAGCAGATCCAGTCGCTGCTCAGCGACATAAAATCCTTGAGCAGGGTGATGCGGCGGCGCACATGCTGCGCGTGCTGGTTGGGCGCAAAGCTGAAGCTAAGAGTGCCCTCGCGGAACACGATTGCGTAAATGTGCAGCGGCTCGTACTCCTGCACGCCGTCCTCGTCAACCACTGTGTTGAAGGAGCGGAAGCACACAAAGTAGTAGGCGGGGAACAGCTCAATCTTCTCGCGCGACTCCTGTGTGGCAATGTCTTCGTGTGTCAGTGGGTGCACGCCAAACGCCTTGCAAATCACATTGATTTCATCGGGGCTCGGGTTGTTGATGTTGAGCCACCACACGCCGTCGTCGCGCTCGGGTGGAATCTCAAAGAGGCCACGAATGTCTTCGCCGGGGATGAGCAGATCACACAGCTCGGGCGCGTGGATCGTCGAGTCCCAGTTGGATGAGAAGAAGCTGATGCGCGTGTTGTCGACCGGCGGGGGAACTGGCGTGCGGGCCTCGGTTCTCACCGCATCACCAGGCTCGGTGGCTTCAGGGTTGCTCTCCGTCTTTTCAATGGCGTCAGACGAGTCGGACACAACACCAGCGTTATCGCCAGCTGCGGCCCCAGAGTGCATCGAAGCAACTGTCTGGGCAGTCTTGGGGCGCAGCAGGCTGGCCGATTCGTCGTTCTGGGCAGCGTCTTGAGCCTCGCGCTGATTGTTGATAAAGTCCTCGAGGTACTCGAAATCAATGTACAGCTGGTCCTTGTTCTGCACGGGGAAGCACACGTCTTCCTCAGCAGTCTGCACGCTGGCCACACTGGCACCGTCGTTGATGGTGCGGGGCCGGCTGCGCAGGCTGCGGCCCCCGACCGAGCTCTTGCGGCTGCGACGATCGTCTTCGTCGTCGGGGTGGCCGTAGTTGGGCTCGGAAAAGGACATTTCGCGCTCGCGGCGACGAGCCTGGGCAAAAGCCTTGACCGAGTTGGGCGGTGAGTGGGTCTGCGAAGAGCCAGCAGTCATGCGGCGGACACGACGAGAGGGAGTCACGCGGCCGGTAGGGCCGTCATCTTCGTTGTCGCTGATGGCCTCTTCGGTGAAGTCGCGAACGTGGATGTTGCTGTTGGGGCGCTCGGCAGCCGCAGAGGCCAGGGCCTCGAGTTCGTAGTTGCGGGAGCCGTAGAGGGTATCAAAGGTGCCACGACGACCCCGATCGCCGTGGCGGGCGGCAGCCGGGGTCAGATGACGGTGGTCATCGAGCTCGGGAATGGGAGCGGAGATGATGTTGTCGTCTTCGCGGTCGGACATTTTGTCGAGATGTCGAGCGTAGAGGCAGATGGAATTGAGGACAAAGGTAGCGAGATGGTTCGGGGGGACGCTTTTGCTAAATAGATATGCAGATAGGAGGCACACGCAAAAGATGGTAGACACTTAGAAGACAGCAGCCATAGCGCGTGAATAGAAAAAGGCGGCGGTGACGAGTTGGTTGGTAAAGGCGGGTTTGCCGCGGACGATGCCGATTAAGGAAAGGCCGAAGTATTGTGTTGGCCGAGTGTGTTGGAGGTAGGCCCACGAGTTGAGTGTTGGTAGCAGACGTGAAACGCTGACGTCAAAAGCGATGAAAGTAAGCTTCAATGGCGTTGGGAAGAAACCTCAGTCAAGACTAAGACTGTATGTAGCTCACAGGCCTCGCTTGCGGCCAGGAGGAATAGTAGCGGTGCTAGATATGAATGGGTAGAAAAGGGCGGTAGCCAAAGAGTCGGGAAATCGAACGGCGCTCTTACGGAGGCTTCTTGTTCACTCCGCTGTAGACCCAGAAGCCAGGATCACGGCGGGAGCTGACAAAAGTGAGTGCAGCCAGAGTGAAAGCCGCCAACTTGACGGAAGGCGAAGAAAGAGTTGGGGGGAGGAAGTTGATCTGGGGGTGTATAGAGGCTTTGTGGCACGAGGCCGATAAGGGATGAATGAAATGGGCAGAGACTGAATGATGGAAGAGAGGAATGGGGGAGAATATAGAGGGATTTTGGAGAGAGGGTATTGTAGGCAACGGAATAAAGGTATGTATGTATGTATTGTGATTTTTGATAATCAGGAATAAAGAAGGAAAGAACAGAAAAGATGCGACGAGAAATGAGACGAGATTGAAAAAAAAAAAAAAAAAAAAAAAAAATTCTGACCCGCTCTCGGCTTAGTTTTGAAAATTTATAGGGGCCTTTGAAATCTTCGCCCCACCACAATTTAGGGCCTTCTCACCAGCCATCATCTCTGAATACAGGGCAGCAAAGCTTTCGACTGGAAATGAGGCCCGAACGGATCGATTGTCCTCCTCATCCAGAATCTCAGCTCGTGTTTCTTCTTTCGAGTCTTTTCCGGCTCCTCTTTCTGTGCCTGTTTGCTTGTTTGTTTTCTCGTAGAGCGAGAGCTCCGTGTTTGCTTAGAAGTCACTTTCTATTCAGATATGATGTAGATAAGCTCCCTCGCCCAGCCCTTTTTTATTCAACTCGCAGTTATGTTAACCTACGTTAAAGCTGTGTTAACTACGGAGTAGTAAGACACTCAGACAACTTAAGGCCTGCCAGTGGAATACTCATGAGAGAAAAAATAGTCTCGCAGATTATCCTGCAATGTAACCCTTGTATACTCAAACCCTAATATCACCCAAATCGTAACTTCCCGTCTTACCGTCACAACTATGTTCATGTACTGTCACTGGCACTTTCCTTATCATTTTCGCTCAAGATTCAACTGAAAATTCTTCACCCTCAACTTACTATGTAAAGCCTTCCAACTACAAAGCTTTCCCTCCTTCAGGTTGTCTAATATACCGTTCTAATTCTTCACTCGCATCCGTCAACATCTCCGAATCTTCTCTGCTCAACGTTTTGATGTACTAGTATAGTGCAGTTGCGCTTCCACCTCCGATTCTGTCCCAGACGGCGATTCCATAGCACAGCACTCCATCGACAGTCCTGAACGACTGCCATCGTCGTCCTCCTCCTCGTCCTCAATCAAATCTCTGCCACGCCTGGCCTTTTTATGTGCAGCCATCGTAAGAGCTTTCGAGAACTTGGCAAAGATTAAAATTAATCGAGCATCCATCCACGACCACGGCCTGAACCCTTGAATCTGGCCGTGCAGTTGCATTGCCCTTTTCAACTTTCCGCGCTTCAACGCCGTCACTGCCTGCAGCACCACCAAGTACCCGTATATCTCGTCGCGGAACGGCGACGCCATTGCCGCCACTGCCATACTGGATACATCCTGTTGCACACTATTCAATAGCTCATCAGCGTCTCTGTATGCCCGTAGCCTGATGATCTGGATGACCTGTGCCACCATGGTGTAGTACTGCCGCAGCTCAGAATAGTACTTCAGTTCTGTCTGCGTGAAGAAGCATTGCACATGTTCCTTGCACCCGCGCCCGCCAGCCTGGAAGCACTTGTACAAGGCTTGTGGATTGTCATGCTTCACGGCAAGTGAACTGTTGTCAAAGGCTTCCATGACAATGCCGCTGTTGCGCAAAACATCCGTCACAACCGTTAGGCACTTGACCAGACTGGCGGCGAGGCCGCCGTACCTTTTGAGCAGCTGGGAGCGGCCGGCACGCGTTTGTTCATCTTCTTCCGCACAGGGCTTTTCATGTGGTGTGCTTACAGCTGTAATGACCTGAAAGATGCGGTCTTTGAGAGCGAGAAGTTGCTCGTGATCTTGGCTGGCGTTGAGTTGCTGTGTGCTTGCGCGTTGACACTGTTCTTGCATTTCCACCTTCATTGCGTCGATCTTGTGGTTCTGCTGCTTGACAATCTTTGTCATCTGCGCCATGTGTCTTCTCCTCTCTAGCTCGACCTTGTCAAAGCCGCGTTGGAGACAGGTCTGGACCTTTTTGATGACCGCGGGATCCACGTCGCCCAGGCCATCTTCCGGCTCGTACGTGAAACTCGTGCTGTGCAACATGGCTTTTTGTAGGCCGTAGTGGGCGTCCATGTATTTGATCTGGTAATGGGCAGCTTCCGTCTCAGATACATGCTGGGCTGTGGCTGATTCCCGGAGACTGGCGCTCATGGCTACGACTTTGGTGTTGGCAATGTCGAGTTGATGCTGCAAGTCTTCAGTCTTGCTGACGAGGGCTTGGATGAGAGCGCGGAGTTTGCAGAGAGCAGCAACAGAGGTGTACGTGCTGGCTTTGAGGTCATACCCTGCCTTGTCTTCTTGGAACCTATCGGGCTGAATGTCTGGGGTATCGGTTTCCTCAGCAGGCACCATTTCATACTTGGCCAGGACATTCTCAGAGTGTTTTCGGATGAATTTGTAGACTACGGGGTCCTGGCCATCAGGCGTAGCGAGTTCCTGGTTCGGCCTGCAGGATGTGGCTGTGGCTTCCATATGCTCCATCTTTGCTTGCATGTACATCTTCACACTGAAAATCGCATCGTCCATGTCCATACGCATTCTGTTCAGGGCCAAGGCAAACTTCTTCTCACACTCTGCCGCCTTTTGCTGAGCAAGCAGCGCCATGTCTCTGTACAAGTCGCGCTGGCGGAAAGCGTCCATGGCTGAAGCGGCAGCCATGCTGCGTGACAGTATGAGGGCGTTTTTGGAGTCTTCTGTTTCCCGCTGCAGGAAAGAATACAGCTTGGCCATGGTGCTGACGGTCTCAATGATGGGCGGGATAGTTTCGGAGGAGGGAAAAACTGGTGCGGGCTGTTGGAATCTGGGCTTTATATGGTTGGCGATGAGGTTACGAGTGACGCTGTCTAGGGTTTTGCACCTGGAGAGATCTCTGCGGACGTTGGCCACTATTTCTTTATAATGGTTTGCTCTCTTGTGTTCTATGGATGTTAGTACAGAGCGTCTAAGTTGGTGTTTGGGAGCGTGTACTAACCGTGTTTTAACTGCAGTGTTCTGTATACCATGGTCTGATACAGTACCGGCTTCGAAAGAACATCCGACTCGGTACCGTGAACCACCTTTTGAATATTGTCGAGGCCCTCGGAAATGATGCTCAGGGCTTGGCTGGCCTCGGTCTCCAGCTCTCCAAACTTGGTGCGTGTAAACTTCTCGGCCCAGACCAAGATATCTGAAAAGGAGGATGAATGTGGCGGGGCATAAATCTCTGGCACTATGCGCTTGGCAAACTTCTCCTTTGCCGCTATGCTGCTGTTGACGATGTACCTGACCTGGTCCTCTAGCTCTACCAGATGCTCGTGCACCATTTGGAGCAGGTCTATGGTGCGGTACTTGTTGCTCTCTGCGGCGATTGTGGCTGCTACGAGCTTCTCGCGTGCCTTGACATAGACCTCTTGTTCCTCGGCTAGCTGTGATTTCATGACACGCAGCTCCTGCACCAAGCCATCCACCTCGACGCTTTCCATGCGGTACACAATCTGGGTAAGAAGTTCAATGGCCTGATGCATACGGGCGATCTTGGCTTCATAGCGCATCCGTTGGTCATGTAGGCGCTTCTTCTCGCGGGGCCCGGCAGGCCGTTCGGCATTGTACAGCTCGGCATTTTCAATGGTAGCCTGCTGTTCCCGCAATTCTCTATTCTCGTCTTCCAGTTCCGCCAGCCTGCGGCACAGTTGTGCACTTGTCGAGCAGCCGATGCTCAGCGCTGAGGGCGGCACCATGCGCACCATTTTCCCGTCGGCACTAGGCTTGAGCAGCTGGATCTCAGCCTCGCACATCTCGACTTGTCGCGCGAGACCCTCGATGCGTTTGTGGAAGCTTTGCGAGAGGGACTCGCGCATAGCCTGGCGCTGACTGAGCAGCTCGGTGAGAGACGGGAGGGCAATCTTGTCTGTGCTGGGCTGGCCCGGCGCCAGGCCATGAACCAGAGCAGCCATGGCATTTCGCGATGCAGCAGCCACAGCGCGCAGATCTTGCACCTGAGTCTCGTAGTCTTGCACAACCGCATCGAGTTTCTGCGAAAAGTCAAACTCGGCCTGGCGATGCGCCTGCCTGACGGCCCAGTCAAAGGAAAGCTCGGCATCTGGCTCGCGTTCGCGCAGCTTCTTGGTGGCGGTTAGCACGGCGATCTTGTGCTTGAGAAAGGAGATTTCGCCCTTGGCCTGTTCCAACTGTTCGCTGGCGCTGAGATCCTTGGGCATCGGGTTGTGTGAGCCGGGCGTCTTGGTGCGTGAGCGACGTAGCTTGGCGAGTTGTTGGTGGGCGTGTTTCTGCGCGCCCATGGCTGCTAGGGCGGCATTAAGCAGGCCGTCATCTTCGTCAGGGTCTTTGTGCTCAACGAGTTTCTCGGCGATCATATCCTCCACATCACGAATCTTGTCCTCCGTGGCGATTTCCCCAAAAGCCTCTTTGTACACAGTCAGCTTTATCTTGAGCCTCTCCATCTCATAATGATACAGTGCAGTCTGTCGCTCTGCTGCGGCCTGCGCAGTTTCGGCCCCCGAACGCAGCAGCGTGCGGTACAAGACATCCGTTTTGGCACACTGTTTCTTCATCTGGGCCAGTTTTCTCTTCTCCATGTCCATCACCGTTGATGCGTCCTTGACCACTGTTTCTAGCAGAGCTCGGTACTCTTCTTCCTGCGGCGCCAACACCTTGGTCTCGCCCAGTCGCTTGCCGATGTATGCGAGCCTGCGCATGGCATTCCGCACTGCCTCCTGGCCGGCCTGTGCATTTCCAAACAACTTGCCAGTGTTTGCGAAAAGCAGCGCCGCGCTGAGCATCACCCCATGGTTCCGCCGGCGGTGCTTCATGGCAGCCTTGTTGCGCGCCGCCGTAAGCCGATTGCACAGCCGGCTCAGGAGCGTCACCGCCCGGTTTGCGCTGGTTCGCGCCAGGTCCAAGTTATCCATCATCTCGACATATAAAGCATACGAAAAGTCGCCGTCCAGCAACCTCTTGAGCGCGTGGTACCGCACATGTGTCGTTGCCGAAGCGTCCAGCGCTTCGCCATGGCTCTTGCCGGTGCCCCGCCCGTTATGCGCAACGCCCAGCGGATCTGCCTGCCAGGCCTGCACGGCGTCGGCGCAACACTCGTGCCCGCGCTCTCTGCACAGCGCGTCTGTGATCTTGGCTACTTCTGCCTGCGCGCGACCCTTCCAGTCGTCCGCCCGGCCCTCCACGTAGCGCTCGTGCACGTCGCGGAGAACTTGCAGCCGCGCCCGGCGCTGCGCATGCTCCGCCGCAAGCACGTCTGCGCGCGCACGCGCCTGCGCCAACATGCGCTGCGATTGACGGAGCAGTCGGCCACGCCATGCCGCCGCGATGCGGCGGGTGGCGTAGGGTGCGGCGCGGAGGGCCGCGGTGGGTGGGAGGGGGGAGGGGGCGAATTCTTGGACGAGGAGACGGGCGGAGGACAGGGGGCCGGAGATGGAGCTGAGGGCGCGGAGGGTAGTAAGATCTTTGGGTTGGGGGGCCTGGGACATGTTTGCTGCTGTTGTCGTTATTCTCGGTATAAAAGCTTAACAAGTCATTCATGGCTGGAGGGGAGGAGGGAGGTGCTGGGAACTTTTTATATTCAATCCAGATAGACTCTGTCAACGAGCTCTGGCCATCTGAAAGAAGCACGTAGAACCAGAAAAACAGATACATCATCAAAGACCAGTCACACTAGTACATAGTATCATGTTTCTTGCTTTGCACAAGGGGGCACAGAGACATTCTTTGTCACAAAGACCAAGTCTGGTGGCGTTTTATTTGTTTCAATCAAATGTCATAATCTATCATGATGCCGCCAAGTTAACCAACAAAATTGTCATAACACATTAATTCGTCACATCGTCTTTACCGCCCGTCCCAGCTTCCGCCCTTGAATTCCAATGCCCCTCCGCCGTCCACGCACCACCGCCTCCAGCGCCTTTCCAACACCCTCCAAGTCGCCCAAAAGCGTCAAATGGCCCCTCTGCACCTCCACCAGTCCGCCACTCACCACCGAATATCCCTCGGGCAACATTGCCTGCCGCGCCAACACCACACCGTCACCGCTCTGGAACAAGAACAAATCGTATGCATCCGCACGCGCCATCGCTTCCGGCCCGGGAATCCGCGCGCCCGCTAGCGTCGCCGTGTTCTTGGCAAAAATCACGCCCATGGGCGGATACGCATTCGCCGCCGCGTGCGCCTCGCGGAACCCCAGTTCCGACCGGAACAGCCGGATCTCGGCTAGCGTGCGCGCCAGGTACGCGCGGTTTGTTGCCAGCGTCGCGTCGTCGAGCGGCTCGGCCGGCGCAGACCCGCGCTTGATGCCCGGCAAGCTGGGCAGCGTAGTCATACGCTGGAATGCACTGGCTTGCTGCTCGCGCTCCTCGTTTACATCAGTTGCCGGACTCGGACCCGTGGCACTCGGCGAAAAGGTGAACGCGCGGGTGCGCTTGGCGACAAGAGACCCGTGCTTCTTCATCTTGGCCGTGATGCCGTCGGCAGTGCGCGTTTCCGCCGGGCGCGGGAATGGTGGCCCGCTGACCTCGGGACACAGGCGGTACTTGATCCAATCGTCTACGTCGTAAAAATTGACGGGGTATTCCTCGCCCGTGTCCTTGTTGACAAAGCACTTTCCATCTTCCGGCAAAAAGACAAAGCTTGTGCGGAACGTAAAGTTGACACGGGACGTGAGAATGTCGTGGTTGAACAAAACGGGGTCGCCAAAGCGCAGCGGCCCAAGAATGTTGACGCAGCGCTGTGGTGTTCCTGCGTAGATTACGCCCGAGAAAAGCTCTGGCCGCATGTTCACAGCATGTCGGGTAATCAGCCCACCGAGAGAATGGGCAATCACAATAGCCCCACGCTTTTCTGCTGGCACATGGCCCTTGTTACTTGGCAGATTCTCCAAAAACGATACCAGCTTCCGTGAGAGCAGATGGGGGCTCAGGCGCCAGTCGTATCCATAGTCCCAGACACGCAGCTTTCCACTGCGTCCTGCCTCGGACCCCTTGAGTTTACGGTACAGTCGACGGCTCACGTCTACAGGCCCAACGTGCTGCAGCATGCCTGACGGGATAATGCGCTCTTCCATAGTCTCTTCATCCTCGGGATTCAGGCCCACTGCCAAGTCGGGAGTGCGCATGCCCAGGCCGAGTTTAACTGGGGCCCAGAGCTGCTGGTGTGGCGGCTCTGCTGAGCGCAGAATACTTCCACGGTACCCGCCAAGAATGACTACATCGCCCTCAAGCGACTCAAGCACCCGGTCAAGGGCCGAGTCGCTGGGCGAGGCGGTAAAAGACAGGGACGACAGACCAGTGGAACTCGGATTGGGTGAAATGGGCGACTCGGTGCCACTTTCAATGGAATTGCGAAAGGCCGAAAGGCGTGGGATTTTAATTTCGGGAAGAGATTCACGCAAAGCACGGCCGCGGATGTTGACTTGCTCCGTGATATCTGCCCAGCGAGTGTCGTCGCCAAGAGAAGACATGCGCTCGAGCGGGGTGAAAAGAAGACTGTCATCAGTAGCCGTCCTTTCTAGAGATGAGAGCTCGACAGACGCTGGAGACGGAGTAGCACTGGCAGGCGGTTCGTTCGTTGATAGGGGACCGTGCGCTGATGCAGAGCTTTCGTTTGGTGAAAAGATACCACCTGATGTGCTGAGTGGCGGCATACTTCGACGTTTATTGCGCAAATTTGTAGATGCTCGTGGTGAGGGAGAATCGTCGCTCTTTTTCATGCCAAAGTCGAATGGTGAAGTGAATATGGGAAGACTAAAAGACGGGATGCTTAGTGAAGGCAGCACTTTCTGCAGACGCTTAAGCCCCATGGACCCGGTAGAGACGGTGCGTTCGTGAGTGGTCTTGCATTTTTTCGGTGCTCGTAATAGGCCAAGGTTTCCGTGGGCATGGCTATGCGATAGTGAAGGTAGCGTAGAGATTGTAGCCACCCTGCGATACGGCTTCACACTACGTAGCGGGCGGGAACTGGGTGCAGCAGACACCTCGTCGTCCGAAGTGTTAGTTGAGCCGACGTTTTCGGCAATGTGGCGGTGAATCTCGGCCTGATACTCATCGGCAAGATAGAGGCTGCGCGGAGTGTCGCGGCTGCGAGCCGAGCCGGAAAGAGAGCCGGACGAGCTGGCACGGGACTCGGCAGAGGATCGGCGCAGGGCCGGGTCCTGTGATTGACGGCCGGATGAAATAGAAAAGGCCATGGAATGCAACGCGAGAAAAAAAAAAGGTCTTGGCGTTGGTTGCGGCTCAATGGAGTTGAAGAATAAAGTGCCAAGGCTTCAAGATCGGGATGGAGGTTGCCGAGAAAATAGGTCGAAAATGACGGATAAGAAAGAGAATGAACAAATGAGGAAAGATTATGATGACGTCGAAAAGGTTGGTTGGTATCAAGGTGGGACAAGATTTTATAAGAGAGAGTGAGCATAAATAAAGCAACGGAACGATGCAATGAAAAAGGCAATTATAAATACATGCACTTTGGCTGCTGAAGAATAAAACAGAGTATGCAAAAGGTAGATCGTACTGCTGACAGGCAAAGCAGATATGACGATGGCGGCCAAAGTTGCGTTATATCCGGTGGTTCCGGAGATGATTGGTCAGGCCAGTTAGAATGAGTCGAAGAAAGGTTTTTCCTGAAGAAATAAATGTTTTTGTTTTTGGTTCCTGGGCCGATCGATTTATTGAATCACACTCTTTTGAGCTGATGAGATTTTCCGTTTAAAATCCGCTTTAGATCCAACGGAGTTTGGACGGCTGTAGAGCCGAGCAAAGGAACGAAAGGAAGAGACGACAAACAAAACAAAGACACTTGGAGACGGAGAAATTCTGGAGGTGACATGAGGGTTGCCGTTGATTAGCTATTGATTGATGATGAACCAGATCATTGCAAGTCTTTAGAGCTGTTTGGAGACACGAGGAGAAAGCCTTGCTGGCTTTCAGATATTGACAGAGTGAAGAAGAAGAAGAAGCAAAAGTAAGTGGCTGACCAACTTTGATGCGCGTAAGTCAAGTCGGGTAATTCAACTGATTCAAGAACCCGAAAGGCTGCAGCGGGAAATCGGGAGCCCGAGCTGGACAGAAGGAAGCGAATAGTGGGAAAGTTTGTTGAGGCTGGGGTTTCTGTTTCTTGTTTCTTGTTTCGCCTTGAAGAAGAAGAAGAAGAAGAAGAACAATATGACGATGATGAAGAAGCGAAGAACAATATGACGATGATGATCAAGCGAAGAACATGAAAAAGAAGAAGAGAAGGAGGTGAAGAATTTTACACACGAAGAAATAAAGGCGGTGAAGTCAATCTCAGAAGGTCCCAAAATACTATGTACTGGTACATGCCATATGTATGTATGCAGTAGAAGCCACGATGAAAGATACCCGCACAGGGAAAGTGCACGCATCGCCGGATGGCTTGCGGCTTTGGCTTCCCTGTGAAGCCCTGTTTCTTGTACAAGTATGCAAGCAAGTACACGAATTCTCAACCTCCCCTTACACAAGCATTGGACAAGTACCAGAGATGCAATGGATAATCCAGATCTCGTAAAGTGAGGTGGTGCATTGGGCTTTTGGCCGAGAGCCAGAGTTTGCGATTCTGCACTGACGGACTTTACAAGTTCCCGTCTTGGGAAGCTGAGCGCATGTGATTTTGTCTGTTGTCTGCAAGAGAAGAATATGGAACATGGAAGAAACTCAGATGCAGTGTATTCAACTGATCTCTGTTTTGACGGTCGATGTTTCTGTTTGTTTAAGGTGGCTTTTTGCTGCTTCTCGTATGTACCATACACATGTACTGGTATACCATAGAACTGTACAACATAGAAGCTGTTGTGTAAAAGCCCTGCTTTGGTTATACATGATGTGTCTATGCAGGGGTTTCAGTAAGCCAAAGCCAAGGAGGCATTATTTAATGTCTATCTACGGAGTATGTTTGTATGTAGTTTGTATTTGAAGTCGGGTTGCCATCTTGGCGCTTTATGGCATCTTGACGGGCTTTAGCCTTCATATCAAGGCTTTTATATTCAGGTTTTTATTTTTGTGTATTTTTGAGAATAGAGATGACAGACCCAGAATAACACTTTTCGTGGCTCGCTATCCAAAGAACAAAGACTGGTCCTCCTCCTTTTCGGCTGGGATTCCGGGGTGATCGAGATCAGCAAAACCAAGGTCTAGATACGCCAGAAAAAGGCTGTTGTCTGTTCAGATTGGGCGTCAAGCCCCTGGATGAGGTCTTGTTTGGTTCTTATATGTGCATATATGTATGTATGTATGTATGTACTGATGGCAACGGGGTGGTTACGAGTTTATTAATTGGCCGTGGAGTTAGGGTTTAGGTGTAGGGTCTGCGGTGGGAACCCTATTATATATAACCCTAACTCTACGTATCGCCCGCTAGCTACGCTACGACTTTCTTCCAACAAACTTGTCACCAGTTTCAAAAGCTTTTGTTGATAATTGGCTAGGGGATGCATTTTACATTGTACATACATACTCACTCTGTATATGATTTTGGTGGTTGATAAGGGAAGCAGACTGAAAATCCATGAAATGCATGTATGTAGTAGTACATATGTATGTATATAAATCCATAGTGGGATCATGTACAAGTACATACTTGTATGTACACAAAAAACCATGGGAGGAAGGAGAATTTGTTGAGGTCAAAAGCCCACTTAAGCTGAATCTCAACCAACCAATGATGCCCTATTCTTCACGTTTATAGTACTGACCTAGCAGCACTTATAGAGGGCCATCCAGTGGTATGTAGTACATACTACAGTACATACGTACATAGTATATAGTATGTATGGTACACACTACATATGTACATATATACATACATATGTACATCCATGTAGCAAGGTCAAAGTACTACTACTACTACTACATATTGCGTACATACTGAGGAAAGCCACCCCAAGCTGTGTTTGATGTGTGAGGCAAGGTAACAAACAACTCTCCAATCCGGCTGTACTTTTTATTTTCATTTTCGTCTCATCTCGTCTCCATCGTCAGATTCATTCTTATCTACTGCTACTGCTACTGCTACTGCTACTACTGCTACGCCATTGCTACCACCCCTACTACTACTACTGCACACTATGACCTCCATCTCTCCTCCAACGCCATACTCCCCCACCGAGCTCGCCCAGCTTTATCCATCGTCTCTATCGCTTCTCAAAGTCCACGTCTTTCTCCGCCATGGCGAGCGTGCCATCATCAAGCCGCGCCTAGAGCATCTGGGCCATCCGCAACTCTGGCCCTACTGCACATACTCGCGCCACATGCGCTCCATCATCACCCACCCGACCGCTGCCGCCGCCACCCCTGCCGAGTCCGACCTTCACTGGCAGCGCAAACTGCACATGCTCTCTGCCACCGATGACTCGCACGTCCCGTACCCCGTGCCGCCCAACACGCTGCGCGAAGACATTTGCGGCTTCGGCATGCTCACCGACGCCGGCCGCGCCTCCACCTACGCCCTCGGTGCCCACCTGCGCCAGCTCTACGTCACCAGTCTCGGTTTCCTGCCGCCCAAGCTCTCGACCCAGACGCTGCTCAGCCTGCGCAGCACCGATGTCCCGCGCGCCCTCGACTCGCTGCAGCACACCGTCAGCGGCCTGTACCCGCCCGCCCACCGCGCCCCCGACCTCGGCCCCTTTGAAATCCGCCAGGCCGCCCGCGGCCACGAGACCCTGTTCCCCAACGGCGACGCCTGCCCGCGCCTCAAACAGCTGATGCAGGCTTTTGCCAAGCGCGCCGAGCTGCGCTGGGACTCGTCGCCCGCTGCCGACCGCGTGCACGCCCACATTGGCAAGTACATGGCGGCGTCGCCAAACCCCGGCGACAGCCCCCGCATTGGCGTCAACTCCAAGCCGTCCGCCCTCGGCATCATGGACAGCATCAACGCCACGCGCGCCAACGGTACCACCGCTGCCACCCGTCTGCCCAAGGAATTCTACCACCCCGACGTCATCTCGGCCCTCGAGACCGCCGGGCTCGAGGAGTGGTTCACCATGTATGCCGACAGCGCCGAAGCGCGCCGCCTCGCCGCTGGGCCCATGCTGGGCGACATTGCCGCCGACCTCGCACACGTCGCCGAAACGCCCTCGCGCACCACCGCCACCGCTGCCGCCAAAATCGCCCTCAACGGCTGCCACGACACCACGCTAGGCACCATGCTGTACTCGCTGGGCGCGTCCGACGGCCGCTGGCCGCCCTTTACCAGCCACGTCGCCATTGAGTTGTTCCGCGCCGCTTCGACGCCGGCCGCCAAGCCGCCGCCGACGGGCCTGCTGGCGCAGCTGGGCCTGGTGGGCGGTGCGACGCGGCCGATCCAGCGCACGCCCATGGCTGAGTTGAGCGCGGCGCAAAAAGCGCTGCTGGACGGACATTATGTGCGCATTCGCTACAATGATCGGCCGGTGACGGTGCCAGGGTGTCGCGCAGAGGGCAAGCATTTGCCAGGAGACGAGACCTTTTGCACACTGGTGAGTTTCTTTTCTTTTCCTTTCTCAGACTGCTCATGATTACATACGTACAGATATACTAACCTGTGCATCTCCATCCAGTCTGCCTTCAAGGAAATCGTCGACAACATGACCCCCAAGCAGTGGAAGACGGAGTGCATGATGAACCTCGGTGCTCCCGCAATTCCCCCCAAGCCTGAGCCTGCCGGATTCTAGGTCCTCTCTCTCTCTCTCTTGTCGTCCTTGATTTTGTATTGTGCTTTTTTGTTTCTTTCTTTTTTTGCGGTTCTCACGATATCCCATACTCCAACATGTCCGTTTTCTTTTGTTTCTTGATTATGTTACTTTGCCCGGCCGATCAGACTCGTTATCGTCTTGGTCGTTTTCCTTTGTTTATTGGAATTCTAATTACATACTGCCTTCAATAGATAGTTGCTGATACCATTGCTACAATACATATATGCATACAGACACACACACACACACACATACACAACCCATCACCAGTGCTGATATAAACCTCCATCATGAGTTCCATGGTTTCAAGCGTATACGCAAAGACACAACGACGAGAGACAAATGGCGAGAAAGAATGGTTTCAGAATATGAATGATACCAACATAAGGACGAAATAAACTCAAAAAAAGAATAGAAGAAAATAACATATGACAACAAGAATAGAAAATGATGGACAAGAAGAAAAGTAAAGAAAATAGTGTGCGGGAGAATTACAACAAGAGAAGAAAAAGAACAAAAGGCATGTGTTTTTAAAAACAGCAGAAATCCCCCGCCCCCCTTAGTTGGGGACCTCCTCCTCAACCCAGCCGTTCAGACCACCGCCCTGGATAGCCAGCCCGTAGCCGGTGCCCATGCCGCCGTAGCTAGCCTGGTACTGGTGGCCACGGCGCTCACCCTCGGGAGCACCGGCACTGTCACCAACCGAGCCGGGCGAAGGCACGCCGCCATTCTCAAATCCGGGTGCCAGCACAGGCAGGCTGACAGCTCGGTTGTGAGAACCGCGCGAGTTGGGCGCCAAAAGACCGCCAATCGTCGTCGACGCTCCCGTAGTAGCAGGCGCAGCCGGCGAGCCAACAGCTTCAATGGCATCGTTGGGCGAAGACTGAGCAGTGCCAAAAAGCGCCGCCTGCTGAGCCACCAGAGCCTGCTGCTGCTGCACCTGCTGCGACTGCGCCTGCTGCGACACATGCTGCAGGTACATCGTCAGAGGGTTCGCGTTCTGCGCAAACAACGTGGCCGTCTGCTGCGGCGAGTTGGTGTCGTTGGGCACTTCCTCGTTGGGCGAGTCGGGATTGGGCGACGCAACACCGTCAGTGCGAGGCGACTGGGCGCCCGGCTGCAGCTGGCGGGGAGCGTTGCCGCAGCGGTCCTTGCCAAAGTTGACCTTGAACTTCTTGTATTCCTCCTTGCTGCGGATGGCCTCAATAGCCTTGATGGCGTTGGCAATGTTGGTAAAGTTGACAAAGGCGCAGCTCTTTTCACGCAGCGCGTTGATCAGCTCAATCTCACCATACTCACTAAAGTCAGACCGCAGACGCTCCTCCGTCCACGTCTCGTCCATGTTACCAATGTACACGTTACGCGAAGCACCTCCGCTGACAGCCAGCGCAATGGCAGGGGGAAGCGCGCCGGAGTGCTTGCCCCATCCAATCTTGAGACGGCGGTTGTGAATCATCAGACCCTGCAGGTTGCTGAGGGCGTAGAACGACGCAGCAGCCGTGGGATCAATAAACGTCACAAAGCAAATGTGCTTGTCAGGAATGTAACGCACGTGGTGCAGGAGACCACCACGAACAACATTGCAAATCTCCTCCAGAGTCGTTTCGGGATGGATGTTGCCCATGTAAATGGTACGGTTGCCCAGGTTGTTGATGCCACCGGCAGTGGTGGCAACAGCAGCCGCAGCAACAGACTGCTGAGCCAGCGCGCTCGAAATCATGTCGCGGTCCGCACCAGTCAGCATGTGCGCGTGACCAGGAGCAATACCCAGGTACTGCGCAGCGTTCTGCTGCTGGGTCTTGGACACGTAGGCGCAGCGGTCCTTGCCGTAGTACACACGGCGGGGAGCCTGCCACTTGGGCTCCTGAGGAAGCTGCGACACAGCCTTGACGGCATTGGTGATGGACAGGTAGTGGATAAAGGCAATGTTCTTTTCCTTGACGTACTTGACCATGTCAATAGCACCGTACTTGGCCAGGTCCTCGCGAATCTCCTCCTCGGTAATTTCCTCGGGCAGGTTACCAAGGTACACGTTACGCGAAGCACCCGACTGCTGAACAGCCAGTGCCACTGACGTGGGAACCTGCGAGGGCTTACCCCAGCCAACCTTGATGTCCTGGCCCTGAATGCACAGTTTCTTTAGGATAGCATCCGAGTGAAAGTGCGTAGCGGAGCTGGCATCCAGGAAGGAGATGAAGGCACAGTTCTTATCAGGCAGAAGACGGACCGACTCGATCTGTCCGCTACGGACGTGGTTGAGAATCTCCTCGGCAGGAGTGTCGGAGGGAATGTTACCCAGGTAGACAGTGCGGCTGTTACCGGCGGCCGAAGTACCAGAGATCGAGATAGGCGACGTAGGCTGGGCCGACAGGGGGTTGTACGAGCCGGTGGGCGACTGGGCGTTGAAGAACTGGGGAGCGCCGTACGACGAAGGCGAAACTAGGGTCTGGAAGTTCTGGGGAGACAGAACCTGCGAGACAGGGCTAGTAATGCCATTGGCAACCTGCTGCTGCTGCGGCTGTTGGAAGGCGCCGTTCTGGAACTGGGGACTAGCAAAAGTAGCGGGGGTACCAGGCTGGAAGGGGCTTCCAAGCAGAAGCTGCGAAGGCAGCAGGGAGGCAAACTGCATGTCATAGCCACCGTTAGGGCTGCCGATGTCATTGGCGTTTATGGTCTGGGGCTGCTGCGCCAGGCTCTGCGTGGTGTTGATCGAGGGCACGTTGGTGGAGCGACGAACATGACGGTCGGTGAAGCTAGCAACATTGGAAGTGAAGGCACCATGAGAGAAGCCTGTTTCCGAGGCCGAGGGCTTCGAGGCGTGGCCGAAGCGAGTGCCGTTATTTTGGCCGGCAAGATCCTGCATCTTGGATAGAAAGACAAGAAAAAAAAAGCTTGCTTTGAAAAGCCGTATCGAACCGTAAAGGGAAGAGTTAGGTCGAAGGAAGTAAAGGCGCTCGGGAGCTGAAGAGATAAAGGGGCGCTGAAGGCAAACTCGAGGAATAAGCAAGGTAAGAAGCGAAAAAGAAAGAAGCTAAGAAAGAAAAAGAAGAGAGTCCAGAAACGAAGCAGAGATTGATGATTTGATAGTAACACAACAAGATGCTTGAAGTTTAAGTCGCGGGTATAAAACCGAAGAGAAGTTTATAGTAGTTATGACAAAAAAGGCAAAGAAACAAAAAGTAAATACAATATGATATGAAATAGTGGCAGAGAGAACGAAGGAGAGTGGCAGGCTTGATATCGCGGCAACGAAGAAAGATAAAGAAGAAGCAGAAGAAGAAAGAGAAAAAGAAGGCCGGATAGCAACAGCTGCCAAGCTCTAGTGAAAGAGAAGCAGAATGAAAGAAAAGAAGAGAAATGCGTTGAGAAGAGAAGGAAAGAAAGGAACGATACAAAGAAAAGAGAAGCAAGCAGAAGAAGAAGAAGAGAAAAAGAAATCAAAAGCCGTCAGAGGAAAAACACAAAATACATATGTGCGGAGCCTTGTTTAAAAGGGAAGAAAAAAAAATAGATAAAATATGTACATATGTATGTACATACCTACGTATATGTGCAGGCCCTACATACAAAATTAGAAGACCAACAAAGAACAAAATCTCTCGCAAAAGCAAGGAGTAGGGAAGACCAAAGTCAACTAACTAACTGCCTGGCTTGGTTTTGTTTGATTCTAGCTGCTTGTTTTTCTTTTCAAGGGGCGCTGCTCAGGTTCAGGCGAGGGGGTAGCGCGAATCGGGAAGCGAGTATGTATGCGTACTGGTACACATAATGCAATGCACGAGGAAGGATTTGCGGGTGCTTTGCTTGATTGCTGCTGTGTAGTATCGCGGGTTCTTTGTTTCTTTCGTACATGTACATGTACTGGTACTTGAGGCTTTGCTGGAAGGTTTCTATGAACATATTGCTGGAAGGTTTCTATGAACATATTGTATGTACGTATGTATGTACATACCATACTCGTACAAGAGTCAGTACTGGAGCTTTCAAATAACAATGGGACAACGATGGAGTTGGTATCAGATACTGTGGAGAGAGACAAGCATGGATGCGTACATCTTGACATGGCCTTGGAGGGCAACCTGGAGGGCAACCTTGGTGGTTATGACAAGGCAATGCAATGCAGTAAGTGAAGAAAGCAACAAAGAACTTGCAGCCATCATCAGTTTCAGCACGCACGTTGTCCATTTTTGTTATGTTCTGTTCCCTCATTCTTTGACGTGCTCGAGATCCATACATCCCACAGCTGATGGGCGTACAGCCAGCTGCTGTACGAGGACGGCGGAGCACACCAGACAAAGAATGTCTGTTCGAGGAACGTGGCCGGATGCGAGAAGAGAAAAAGGGGACAAGGGTCGTGGGTTTCGTATGTGTACGTACTGGTACTGGTACAGGGCCTTCACGCAAAGTTCCAAGCTAGGCTAGGCCAGGCCAGGCCAGGCCAAGGCTTAAATCTGTCCAGTAAGGTAAAAAAAAAAAAAAAATAAAAAAATAAAAAAAGGCGACTTGCTTGTGACTGAAGATGGCGTATCTACCAGGAGCAGAATAAACAAAATAAGATTAAGATTGAATATTGAATTTACATATCCGAAGAATGACGATGTGATTTGCGGGTTGACAGGCAGCATTTGGTGGTGATATTTCAAGCTTACAAATAGTAGTACATACATACATACATACATACATATGTACTGTACTACATACTACAGAGAGGAGGAAAATTCTTCATCAAACGAGGGACAAGACAGAGCAAAGGCGGTGGCTCCGGAATACGTACTGGTATGTACATACCACAATTTTCTTTTCCAACGGCGGCCGTGATTCCGAATACAGAAAGAGCAACAGCAGCATAAGTGCGTATCTCCACTTTCCACATTGTGTGCAAGAGCCAGGCAGAAGCAATGGGCAGGGAAGGTACGCTGCTCTGGTAATCACGGTTCACCAGCCACTTGCGCATTTCCATTCATTCATTTACAAGTACATACATATGTATTTGTACACATACATACGTATGGCAATGGTAGGTGCTCTTTCAACTCCGACCCCAAATTTCAGCACTCGCTCCGATATGCAGTGTTCCTTGCTACATATCACAGTGTTTCGCTTGTTCTGTATGTATGTATGCTCATATGCGGACAGACTCCAAACTACATACAAGTACAAGAGAATAAAAGTACATAAAAATAAATACACCGCGTCGTACCTATGCGGAGCTTGTTCTCCCCACGGCATGGGTTTATCGGGGTTGTGATGTCAGGCTCTTTCTCCAGGCCTTGATTTACAATACATTGGAAGCCAATGCAAGTTTGACACTAAAAGCAAGCGAGAGTGGACGGAGCAGACAAACGGCATGCTGGTTAAAGACAAAGGAAAATTAACCCAACTCCACTAGATGGATTGGAAAAGAAAGGAATCAAGAGGATCTATGTGTGGTAGGTCTGGATGTGAGATGAATTAGGGGAACGAGAGAGACACAATATCATTGAGAGATACATTGGCTCTCTTTGTTTCCAGCTTCATTTTCGTCCAGCAACAAAAGCTCAGATAAAAGTTTTTTTTGGTTCATCCTTGGTCGCGTAGCATTTATGCATGCATGCGTGATACATACTATGTATGTATACTACATCAAGCAACCAACAAGGCTAACCGCTGCTGAGACTGGGACCAGACAAGACAAGACGTAATATGAGATGGATCTGATACAAGTACACACCAAAATTACACACAAGTCTGTATGTACAATGGTCTGACCCAGGACAACAAAGAAAAGGCGTATATTTTTGGTAAAGCGGCCAACCTTTGCTCTAGTGATTCGAATATGTACAAGCCCTTCAGCCAGGGCTCCCATCGCCAACTGAAAACAGACGTCTGTTCAATTGTAAGGGAGGCATATGATATTGAAGGGGAGAAAAAAGCCGTTACAGTGAAACCAGCTTGCCCCAGATTCATGCGTACATACTGGTATATATTTGTATATGTATGTATGTACTCCATACTTGTGACAACTGCGCCGTTTATTTTTTGCTTACTTAATATAGTTCAATCCCTAGTTTCCTGTATTGTCTATGTCTATTGAATAAACTTGACCAAACTATCAGAGGTCTTACAAAAAGGTCCCTGATATTAAACTGGATTTTGAAGTGGCCGGCCCGTTTCTTTAGCCTCGCAAATGTATATTGAAAACAACCAAGGTGAGCCGCTAGAAACACAAGCGGCTCGGAGTTTTTCATCCGGGGAATACAAGTATGCACAGAGACAAAGACAGGCTTGTTCGACGGTCTCTCTCTTCTCTCTCTCTTTTTTTTGCAAGGGAGAGAGGCGTTTCTGGCGAGCCGCATCATCGGACGAAGGCGCTGGATGTGTGCATACCATATACGTACCTTTTTTTTTAAAAAAAAAAAAATTAAAAATAAAATAAAGTCAAATTTCCTATTCTCTTCTAAATCATCCGTGCGGATTTCTTTAATTGTGGTGGGAAAGATGAAATAGGAGACCAAAAAAAAAGTACCCGCTATACAATATCCAACTGTGTACACAACCCACGTTATAACCCAGCCCGATATGAATAGAACTTCTCAACTTGGACATTGATGCTTCTTCTTCTTCTAACGACTGACTGATGTTACGAACTTGGCTCCAACAAATATGCAGGAACCGTGAAATTTACAACACCGGTTTGCCTATATTGGTCTACTTGTATGGATAAATTAAGCCGAGGTTGTATTTCTTTTGCGGTTTGCGGACGAGATTAGCCCCATAGATTCAATATGGTATACATAAATAATAGAAACAAAACTGTTGTTGAGGAACAACAATGAATGTATGTATGTACAAATACATATGTACGTACCAGTATATGTACATATGTAATACACGGCCAAGTAATACACGGTCAAGGCAACAAAATCAAATTTTCCTTAAAATATCGACTGAAAACCCCCCCAATTAGAGTAATGTCTCTCTATACACAGAAATACATACAAGGTTGAAGCCCCTGGCGCTAAACCCTTTGTTGCCAAGCTGTCTTTTTTTTACCTGTAAGTACTTTGTACCCTTCTGTCTTTAAATTTGTACATAGTAGAAGTGTTTTTGAACCAAATTCACGGAATTGCCTGGTTCTTTTCGTGATTTATGCAGGCCGAATCATGCTTTCACCAAAGAAGCCTCTTGATGTTGGTTGTCACGTGCGGACCCGCCAACGCACAGGTGCCCTGTTGTTATGTATGTATTGTATGTATCATTATTTCAGGGCATCCCCAACAAAGCAAAAAAAAAAAAAACACACATACATTTACGAGAGACAGGCAACGTTGTATGCGAGGCTGATCGTTGTCCAGCCGCCAAATCGCACTGACTCTTTTCCTTCATCTTCTTCTCGAGAAAAATTCGTACAAAGAACTCCTCCGCCTTTTGAGATGACGATGAAGAAATCCCCCCCCCCCCCCCCCTTCCTAAAAGTAGAGTCTTATGATCGTACCACTTGTGGCTTAGAGCAGTAGCAGTATATACATACTTGTACATACATATGTATATAGTATGTGCTTGTACATACATAACAGCCGGTGCTATGCTACAAAGTTTGGACGAACGAACGAAAAACCCTTGCTACAAAGCAAGAACCTCGCCAATCAAACTTACCCTTCAATCTTCCCTCGGTATGAGGGTTACATGCACATCTTGATGGACCAAGCAATGAAACTTTACGCCGCTGATTCTTTTTTTTTTGTCTGAGTACCCCATTGCCGCCCGTCTGTGTGACTGTTTTAAGCAGTAGCTATATAATATATAACTTTGACTGAGCAGCTTCAGATAAGTTTCTTTCGCCGTTTACCTCCTGGAACAGCGTGATGATGATGCCCTGAGGTGCTCATATCTTGTCTAAATATGTACATCAGGGACACCCGCAATCATAGAAGCCGCACGCCGATATATGTATGTATACATATGTATACACATATGTACGCCTAGCAAAAAAACTACCGGCACAGCCGTCAATAATCAACTCCTGGCCAAGTCCCTTGCATCCCGTCATAGCCGACATCTATTCCCAGCCATGTATGTATGTACCACTTTCCTAACTCTATATTTAAAATGTTTATTATGTACTCTGTTGATTTACATGTTTTTTTGTTGTGTCTTGTATCATCCATCATCCCACCAAACAAACATCCAAACATCCCTCTAAGGCTTGCAGCGGCCCATGAATCTGGGGTACATGCAAGTCGTCCGGACAGTGTGCTGGTTGGCCATCCAGGCGAGGAAACGCTCAAGACCAAGTCCGTAACCACCGTGGGGTGAGGTACCGTACCTAGAGAGAAGCTGTGTTAGTATCAAGGCCAGTTTCAGAACACACAAAGAAAGAAAGAAGAAGAGTTAGAAAACTTACTTGCGCTGGTCAGTGTACCAGTAGTAGTCCTTGGCCGGAATGCCCTGTTTCTCGTACGCAGCCAGCAGCTCCTCGTAGCCCTCCATTCTCATCGATCCACCCACAATCTCGCCAACACCGGGCATCAGCACATCAACACTCTCCGTCACGCGCAGATCCTGCGGGTCCTTCTTCATGTAGAATGCCTTGATCTCGACGGGGAAGTGCGTCAGGAAAATCGGCCGGTTGATGATGTCCGTCATGCGACGCTCAGCAGCTTCGGCAATGTCGTCGCCAAACACGTGCGGCTTGCCCTCTTCGTTCATAATCGGGGGGTCCTGCGCGTTCAGCCAGTCAATGGCATCCGTGTACTTCATGCGCAGGAACGGCATCGACGGCTTGACAAATCCCGGGTTGAGCTCCTTGAGCGCAGCAGTGGCCACAGGGTCGGCCAGCACAGTGTCGATAATGCGGCTAATAATGTCCTCCAAGTGGTCCAGCAGGTCGTCAAAGGTGATAAAGTCCAGCTCGGCCTCGACATGCGTGTACTCGCTCAGGTGGCGGCGCGTCAGCGACTTCTCAGCACGGAAAGACTTTTCAATGCAGTAAACCGAGCCCAGGCTGGGAATCACAGTCTCCAGGTACAGCTGCGACGACTGCGTCAGATACGACTGCTCGTCGTAGTACGGCAGGCCGAACAGGGTAGCACCACCCTCGCATTGGGTCTGCACCAGAGCCGGCGGCGACACCTTGGTGATGCCCAGGTCGCGGTAGGCCTTGGTGAAGGCCCACTCAACAGCCGAGCGCAGCTTCATGATAGACGACGCGTTGTCGCCACGCAGCACCAGGTGGCGGTTATCCAGCATGGCAGAGTCCCACGGGTTCTGCGAAGCAGAAACCTTGTTGGTAATGGCATCTTCGTCCGAGGGCGACGTGCCAATAACCTCGTAGTAGTCGACGTGCAGTTCACGGCTGTCGGGGGCGGTCTGGCCAGCAGGAACCTTCTTGAGCTCACCGTACAGCACCAGCGAAGTACCAATGGCAAAAGTCAAGGCATCATACGTCTGGGTCAGAGGACCGGCAGGCAGAATGCACTGCAGGTGGCCGTAGCCGTCAATCAGAGTGATAAAGGTAGCATGCTTCTGGGGACGCAGACGGTGGATGCGGCCGTAGACCTTGACACGGGTGCCCTTCTTGTCGCCTTCGTCAAGCTCAATGTCCTTCTGGCCAAGCTTGATGCGCACCGCCTTGGGCAGCGCCTCATCCTCCGTCAGGACAACCTTCTTGGCAGCCTCGAGGTTTTGCTCACGGGCCTTGCGGCGCTCTTCCTCCTCGGCGGCAACCTTGGCAGCACGAGCAAGCTTCTTCTTGTGCTGGTCCAGGGCAGTCTGGGCCTTCTTGACGGCGCTCTTGGCCGGCTCCTTCCAGGCCAGACGGGCCGACTCGTCCTGGCCAGCCTCGAGCGCACCAGTCTGCGACGCGCGGATCAGGTACTTGCCAGCAGGCTTCTCGTAGTTCTGGATGTAGGCAAAGGCCAGCGACTTGTAGGGCTTCGCTTCGGTGCCCTCGGCGGTGGGCTCGTCAATTCCCGCGTCGGTGTCGACGTACGTGATGACGTCCTTGGTGCGGTCGACCAGGTCCTGCGCGGTCGCCATTGTGTGTGTCTGTTGAGTGGGGTATTAAAGCAAGAAAGAATCTGGAGAAGCCAGAGAGTGTGCGATTACAGTTGGCGCAGAAAAGAGAAATCGGCTGCACGTAAAGGCAGAAGGCAGAGTTGTCGAGAGAGATGAGTTGGCTTGCTTTGCTGATAAGAAAGTTTATACAGTAATAATCTTTACTTAAGAGGGGACCCATTCTCTCTTTAGCTTTCTTGGTAGTGGGGGAGGATTTTTATGTGGAGACTTGCGCTTTCTTTCGCAATCACTATCTTCCAGGGTTTGAGGGGCTTTGGCCGCTGTTTCTTTGGGTTTGGGTTTGGGTTTTGCGGGGTGACTCACAACCAACTGTAAAGTTCAAGTTAAGCTGGTTACAGAATTCCAGTCATTGCGATTTCTTGTTTCGGCTTTGGCGGTGTACAAGTATGTACAATGCTCTGAGTAAGAAGTCACCATTCTGAAACTGCCCCATGTGAAAGTAGCGATAAGACTTTTTTGAGTTTTGAAGATGCAGCTGCAGAGCTTTATCCAAATTCAAGGAGCAAGCAGGTGAAGCGAGCTCATGATATCGCGTGTTGGCCGTGGACATGTTGAAAATTGCTGATAACGTAAAGCTATTCCTGTTTCTCAGACTCGGGATCTGTTTCAATCTAGCAAATACATATATACCGTGCATATGTATGTATGTACATAATACTAGATTTGTAAGTGAGATCGCGAGCTTGTTGTCACGGCCGTTATGCTATAACCCTAAGAACCCTTACAAACTGCTTATCAACAATATCTTTAAACGAAATCTCTGTTAATATTTAAGCCAGAGGCTACATGAAGCTGATCATTTCAAATTCTAGTCTTCCCAAAAGCCAAGTGGAAGGAAATACGCGCCTCAAGGGCTTGCTGGAAGAAGCAATTACACCGTTACAGCCCTCAAAGACAACCAGGGAAAACGTGAACCGGCACATAAGCACCCCTTACATACGGCCGTGTAGTTAATGACGCGTAGTGTTTTCTATGAATAACTATTAGAAATACTTGCTTTTCCTTGACTAGCGTTTGTACCTTTGTTTGTTTCTTGCACCCTCCAAGACGAGGCTGTATTTACCCAATGCCTGTTTATAACTTACTTTGACACCAACAAGCGTTTGGCAGATGTCTATATGCCTACTTCAAAGTGCTTTTCACGAATGTCTTACACAGCTTTGGCAATATTTAATATTTAAAAGTGAGAATGTGGCAGGTTGTACAGATATACAACCAGACCAATTATAACAACTTTAAACCCTGGCCGTATCCTGTAGTAGAACCAGGTCGTTCCCTCATTTCCGGGCGTTTGTTCCCTTGAAAAGCCGCTATGAGCTGACCCAAGCCAAGATTTTGTTTCATGGCTGTCCACGGCCACCCCTTCCGTCGTCTCTCATTACACGGATCCCGAGAGTGTGAAGTAAAAAACGTAATGCGTGAAAAAAAGGGAGGGCACTTCGGGTTGCAGATTCGTCCTTCCCCAGGAGAGACTCCCGCTATATGGGACTGTAGTTTTCATGTGCTCAATCAGCCAAGGCGAGCGGGTGGACAACGAAGCACAGCGTAAACGAGTGGCTCTCGGGTGTTTGCGGTTTTATGCATGTATGGGGTGTTATCCAGCAGAAAGAGCCCCAGACGGACGGGCGTAATGAATGAGTTCCGTCAAGAGATGTCGGTGGTCCAGCTGTGGCAAGTTTCTTTTGCATGTACTACTTACACACTTGGGTAGTGCTCACTGCAATATATGAGCAAAACGGCATCCCTCTATCCACCCCGTTTGTACACCAAAGGCAAACGGTACAGTAGTTTGCGTCGCTGCCCAGACATGGAAACTCAGCTACAGGGTTTTGATGATGAAGGGCTCAACTCACTGTCAAGGAGTGCCCAGGGGGTGGCCAAACAAGTTAGTTAGTTGGACAAGGTCTTGGCCGAGAACCCAGGCAGTGTGTTTGATGGTTGCCAGTACGTTCTTGGATATATAAACCAGCAAGACGACCGTTTCCTGATGCCCACGTTTTGTTCACGGCAATCCCTGGTATTTCCCTGTTGTCTTTTGACATCAATATACCCTCGTTTATTTCATTGTGTTTATATCATAGCGTTACTGCTCTTCCCTTTAACCCCTCTACGTACACGGCTTTGTCGTTACTTACTTCCTAATTGGGAAACCTCTACCAACACCAAAGTGCAACTTCCCTTGTTACAACTCCCACGACAAACACGGCTACACCAACTATTCGAAACTTCTTTGGCCAATACGAGAAACAACAAGAGCTCTTTCCAACACCGTGGCCAGCAACAATCCTCCATAATGGCTCTATTAAAGCTGCTCTCGTTCTTCTTCCCTTCCAAGCGCGAATGCAATTCCGCATGCCTTCATCACATTCGTCCCGGTCCTCCATCTTCCATCAGCCTCGATTCTGCCTCCGAGCATCTCAGTTCCAGCTTCAGTTTCTTGTACACAATGAAGGCCACGCTTCCCTCTCCTCTGTCTTCAGTGGTCTCTCAATGCACCGTGCTCGCCGCCGAAAGCAATGGCACCCACTCCCCGCCCTCTGTCCCCAGACTCTCCACCGACGGAGAGGCCCACGACCAGGCCAGTGTATTCACGCACCCCCTGGGCATCAAGGCCCCGGCGCCCCGCAATGTGGCCACCGTCGCCGACCTGAAAAACGACGTGGCCCTCCCTGCCGTCTTCTTCTACGGCTCACTGATGGACCCGGACATCACGCAGATGGCTGCCGACCTCACCGCCGCGCCACAGCTGTACAGCGCTAGCATCCACGGCTTCCAGACCAAGATGTGGCGGGTGTTTCCATGCGCCATTACCAGCACCAGCGCAGATGCTGCCGTGACCGGCAAGTGCTTCTTCCCGGGCTCGATGGAGCAGATTGAGCGCCTGCAGAATTACGAGGGCGACGCCTATGTCATGTCACGCTGCCAGGTCTATGTCAAGGAAACGGGGCGCCGGGTCGATGGCGTAGTGTTTGTGGCGCGCGAGGGCGAGGAACTGTACGACGGTGTTTTCGATTTGGCGGCATGGAAGAAGAATAGCAAGGCTGCGACTGTCAAGTACTTGGGGCATGGACTGGGCCGCACCGTCCTTCCCCACCTCACTGACATGCTGCTGTGGTAATTTTAGTAAGCTTTTTTGTGGCCAAGTGTCCCTGCTAACACTTTTTACAGAGATCAACGATTGCGAAACCAACAAACAAAGAAAAGAGAAAACTCCAGGCCATCAACTCATGAACTAGAACGGCTTTACTTCTCACGAAAACACGCTGTGCTTATCTGTTAATAATCATAAATCTTTACCTTTTTTTTTTTAATATGTGCCTTTCCATATTTTCTGGGTTCGTAAGATTAGATAAGCCCGTGTCAAAGTATACAACCAAGGCTTGGATGAAAGGCATACTGCCTCTCTCCCATGTCGATGAACTCCAAATCTGTATGGCCGATCATGGACTCTACTCCGGCTATTTTACCCAGCAGGTCTCCGGAATTGTGCGACTGTACACACACATGTACATATGTGTACGTACATACAATACGTGTATGCACATTCCCGGCACTGGTCGCTACCCAGTAATCTGACGTGACACAAGCAACATGTTTGCTGTTGATTGACAGTGCACATTCTGGAGAAAAAGGACATGTCTACAAAACTGCAAGTTCTTCGAAGAGTATTCTCTCGATATGACGGTTTACTTGAAAGCCGAAAGCAGTTACAAGTTCGAAAGGCTTTTGCAAACGCCTCTTCCCATCTTCTCCCGATGTGTTCTTGGCTGGTTGTGTAACCACCCATAATGCCGACCGGCATATAAACCATAAGCGTTGGTAGTTGTCCTGCGACGCCCAGCTCAGGACAGCCCGCTTAGTTGATGCATGCCCATGTGATTCGGAGTCTTATGTACTTGGTCTTGAGCTCGTGACTCTCCAACTATTATAAAGCACCCTACGACATGTCGCAAAAAGAAAATGAGTCGGAGACTTTGGCGGACGTCAAAACATCATTTCGAGTGGGAAATCCCGCTCAGACATAAGGGAAAATAAGGCGAAGCTTAAACCCTCCCCATAGAACAACCCGCGGATGTGGCGGAAGCCAGGCTATATTTACCTGTTTGGGATATCTACGGGCATGGCCAACAAGAATTACTACATACAGCGTTTTTGGCGACTTGCACCGTGGGAGTTTATTCCTGTATATAACATTGGCGCCCATTCCCTTTGACAACTACCATTTTCGGCGCATGTTGCACATTCAGGTCTATAGCAGCAACCATACACTGAAAGCAACATGGCAAGGGGCTTCAAGAGCAAACCGAAATATGAAATAAAAACATGTTCAGTGCATATATATATAAAGCGACATGGGCACAAGAGCTGGCTTTGTTTGGTCTAGTTTGCGATTTGACAAAAATAGGTCTAGAGAGAGAGATAATTCCAAAAGGGGGGGGGGATGGGGTACAAAGATACGTGATGGGCGAGAGAGAGAGAGAGAGAGAAACTAGAGGGGAAAAAAATAAAAGGCGGAAAAGCGCAAGTCATATAACCAAGGGCGGCGGAACAGAAATAAGGGCAAGCGGGGCTAGAGAGATAAAATCGGGAAGAGGCCACGAGGGGAGATGGAGGGGACGGAGAGGAAGAAAAGAGCATGGTCAGAAAGCTAAAAGTTATCGATATTTATGGCATAGAGAAGAAGCAATGTTAGAAGAAAGTAAGTTAAGCATAATCAAAAAAAAAAGGTTAAAAGAAAAAAATAATATTGAAGAAGGAAAGATTTAAAAAAAAAATGAAAGTAGGGTATCGAAGCCATGGGAGTGTGGTCGTCGTGAGCATCGTCATCGCAGTCCGGGCTGGTGGAGTGTGTTGATATTTGTTTGTAGTTGTGTTGACTTTAGCGGGTGCGTTCGAGGAGAAGAAAAAGAAATGATAAAAAATGTAAGAGAAAAAAGAAAAAGAACAGGGACATGTAGAATGGACGAGAAAGACTAAAACAAAGAGAAAAAAAAAGATAAGAAAGAAGAGAGAGAGAGAACATGGAAAAGGCAGACAAGATAGAGATAGCTTTGCCAACTTTTCACCCAGACAGACAGCCAGACAGACAGACAGACGCATGAAGACGAGAGAAAAAGAAAGACGTCGGTCATGGGCAAAAATCGCGAGACAAAACTACTCAGGCCATGCGAGAGTTCAACAAAGAAACAAAAAAAAAAGAACAAGTCGCATCATGGCGCACTCATGTTTACAGAATAGTGCACTTGTGCTGTTTCTTCTTGGGTGCCGGCGGCTCCAAAGCAGCGACAATGGCCTGAACAAAAGGGACAGAGAGAAAGAGAGGGGTTAGCAGGTACGCTTTTTTGAGGGGGCTCATTTCATTTCAAAATAAGGGTATGGAGGGTATCAAGGGGGGAGGGGGGAGGGGGGGGGGCCCTTTTTTGAGGGGGCAGGGAAGAAGGTGTGATGAAGCTCTCCTTTGCGACTTTGCGATAACAAGACGTTTAATGCGCCCCCAAGACGCGCAATACAGCGGAAAATGCATAGTACGGTATACATAGTATACATAGTAGAGCACAGCATAAGGAGTAGGATATGATGGGAAAACTCACCTCGTCAAACACGTCTTTCAGTTTGTACTGGGTCAGAGCACTGCACTCGACGTACTTGACAGCGCCGAGGTCCTTGGCCATGCGCTCGCCGTCCTCACGCTTGACAGGCTCCATCTTCTGCTTGGCCAGCTTCTCCCGGACGCTGGCATCGTGTCTCAAGTCGACCTGCGTACCAACAATCAGGCAGGGCACTCCAGGACAGTGGTGGTGGACTTCGGGGAACCACTTTTCGCGGACGTTTTCAAACGACGCAGGCGACGTGACGCTGAAGCAGACCAGGAAAACATCGGTTTGAGGGTACGAAAGGGGACGCAGACGGTCGTAATCTTCCTGGCCGGCGGTATCGAAAAGGCCAAGCGTGTACGGCTCATCGCCAATCCTAGATGCACACAACCCGTTAGCTTTGGAGGAAGGGAAGGGAAGGGGAGGGGAGGGGAAAAGGTCGCGATCCTCGCGGCAAAGGACACGCAGAAGAGGGGCTCTCTCACATGACAGTGACGGCATAGTTGTCAAACACAGTGGGGACATATTCAGAGGGGAACTTGTTGGTGGTATAACTGATGAGCAAGCACGTCTTGCCGACAGCACCGTCACCGACGACGACACACCTGGAAGAAACAAGACATTTTATGTTAGCAACTGACATCTACATGGTATAGAGCTGAAAAGAAGAAGAAACAAAAAGTAAATCAACGCCAAGCTCCATTTGAGCGCCGAGTCGGTAGGCTTCTGGGCATCGTCGGAACCATCAATTGAGAGCTAGGCCGCTGGTGTCGCGTGAGTTTTTGGTCTGTATATGTGGGATGCCATGAAGCGACAGAATCGGAAAGCGGAGAGACAGGTTCCGGGAGTGGCGATAAATGGGGTTGAGATTCGCAGCCGGTTATTGCAGGGACGCCAGACACGACACCAGAGGAGGGTGTACACAGAGATGATGCGGCCTAGAGCAAGGTCGATCGATATACAGGAGAAGCCATCGCAGCATCACTTGCGAGCCTTGGACGCAGCGGACAAGCTTGAAGTTGTTTGAGCCGGATAACGAGCAATATGCAAGCAAGCAAGGCGGTGACGATGGCAAGGCGACTGACTGGCTATAGCGGCAATCTAATGTCGAGTATATGCAGACGAAAGGGTGGTGGTGGCAAATGGCAGTCTGGAAGCTTGCGGCGATGGTTCGGCGGGTTATTCGGGCGACGCATCCGGGCGATGGTGAAAGAGGAAAGACGGCCGGCAGATGGACGGCAGCGAGCGGCTTGAGGGTGCTTGAGAAGCGCGAGCGAGCCAATACAACAGCGACAGCATTCGGAAGCAGGCGATGGGGGTGATGGACAAGACAACGTAGAGCTCTGGGAAGAGAAATAGAAACATACTTGATAGTGGCGACGACCATTGTGGTTGTTCTGGTTGTGGATTGGGGGAGGGGAGGGGGGGAGGGGAGGTATTCTGGGGGGGAGGGAATTTGAACAAAGTCAGAAAAAAAAATAGGTAACTTGACTTTGAATTCAAGCGATTTTCAGATCGAGGGAGTGGGTTTTGCAAACGGGGACGGAAACTTGTTGCACTATTCAGGAAAAAAAAATAATAATAATAGTCTGGGAGGAGGAAAAAAATAAAAATAAAAATAAAACTACAGCCAGAAGAAAAAATCCAGGTACTTGTATGTACATATGTATGTACATGCAGCGAAGCTTTCAACTTTCAAATTAGGGTGGGAGGGCGAGTATGTATTTCGAGCCAGGGAGCTTAGATATGTACAGTATGTACAAGCAGTATTAATCTTGTGTTCCTAGTTCGTCTCGACTTGCATATATCATATGTACATACATACATACATACATATGTACCTATCTCTATCTGCTTTGTGTCTATCAAGAATGAGAGCACAGACTCAGAGGAGAAAGTGTGGAAACAGTTCTGTGAGGGAATCAAGGGATAGGCAGTTTTTACCCACTCTTGAACTGAACCTGAGATGAAGAAGCAAGACGAGAAGACAAGAAAAGAATGTGGTTGGAGAGCTCACCAAGAATGAGTTCTGTTGGCATACTATGTACTATGTACTACGTATACGTGTGTCTGTAATCCAGCACCAGGCACCCCCATTCCTTTCCATCGACTAACTTAGCAGCTACATACTACTACAAGCTGGAGTCAAAAACCTGCTTTGTATCTGTATGTAGTACTGCCGAACAGCGGCTGTACTATGTACGTAGTAGTATGTAAAACTTGGCCACCAAGATTTGAGTCCATGGGCTCCTTAGCCCTCGCAAGCCCCCCCCCCCCCAATTTCTTTTGCTTTTACTAGAACGATAGCCCTAAATGAGGGCTAAGTTGAACGGCATGGAAGCTGCTAGCGGCTAGCGCCCAGTGTATGTTCTAGGCCATGTCCACCTGGACTTTTGAGCCAATCAAGCCTAGAATCAAGGAGTAGTACCGCCGAAAAGCTATGTATGTACAAGTACATATAAGTACGTGTGTACGAGTACACACATACAAGTACAAATACAGAAAGGATAAAAATGCCCCAATAACCCTTTTCTACTTACAGGAATATGGGTATTAAAGTGGGCCGGGATATAGAAAAGCTCAAGGGGCAAAGAAGGAGAAGCATCTACATACATACATACAAGTACAAGTATGTACATAGTAGCAAACGGAACGGAATTGGACAAAACAGCTGTGCTTTGGTTTCTTTCTTTGATACTTTGTTGCCCAAGAAACCCAAAAATAAATATTGGTTTTGGCATGGACTTGCTTGCATACGCTATCATGCGTCTGAAATGGCCTGTGTAAAACCACAAACTTTAATAGAGCAACGACAGAATCAGAGCCGCTACATAAAGACGAGATTCACATGCACGCAGTGTCCATATTACTCAGCTTCCTTTTCTCTTTCCTCTAGGGGCACTTGGCATATGTATGTATGTATATAGACCAACCCAACCTCAGGAACAACGAGGGATAAAGCAGAAGAAGGAGAAGAAAATTTGCAATAGAGGTGGCTGGCATAGAGAATCGAATCTATGGACACTCATCTAACCCTATACATATGTATATGTACAATATGTACTCGTAATTCATGGCTAGCAGGTTTCTTTCTTGTCCTTGTTTAATGGATGGCTGAACTTTTGTAAAATTTTGGGGGGAATGGATGGACTTTGAGCTGAAAAGGACGTTTAGAGCGCGACGCAAAAGAACAGCCAGCCTTCATGAAGTCCAAGTTTAAAATTGATATGTAACCTCCGTTCCGCGCTTCCTTTTGGTTATCTCTCTCTTACTCGTTTTCTATCTTTTTGTCTCTCCCTTTTTTGTACAGGCAAGAACTTGCATACATGTCAATCCAATCCCGACAGGATGGATAGGAGAGGACAAGATATGAGCGCCGGGTTGGCTTGACTTTGAGAAGATAAAAATGGAACCCAAGATGTGGCGCTAAGTTGAAAGGGTTGAAGAAAAGGAACAACGCCACGCGCGTGTGACAATGTTTGTTTGTTTGTGGCTTTTTTTTTTTTTATTGCCTGCTGCTTTGTTGGGGGCCGCCACAAACGCTAAGGTGGAAACTTAGGGACCCAGGGGAGGCTGGAAGAAAGTGGGGCGTGTGACGTGAGCAACTTGGTTGTGTATGTACTTATTACTTATGTAATTTATTAGGGCTTACTCAAATATAGGAATGTTGTCTAGGGTTATTTGGCTTCAAAGTCGACACGTCAGTTCAGATAATGGTCTCGGAGCTTGAGTAGGGGACGGTATCACGGCTAATTAGTAAAAGTCGGATATGGCTGTGCACTTCATGTAGCTACTAGCAAAGATGCATAAACTAGTCTTGACACATCTCTACTTTATGTTCAAGCATCGTTGCCGTAGCTTTGTTTCGCCTTTCCGTCCGACATGGAACAAAGTACTGATGAACCAACGAAAACAAAGCAAATAGTTCCTGAAGATGAGTACTTGTTGGTTAGTTCACCTATGCCGACATATATCCAGTTTTGCCGCCGTGCTGTAGAGCCCAACATGTGCGCTTAGTTCCTTTTCCTTGTGTTTACCTGCGTCCCCGATTTGACAGGGACCATGTGACTTGAGTTTCCATAAGGGGAAACGAGGAACATATATATCGAAGCGGCTCTGTTAGGTATGACGTGCGCCATGGCTTTTCGATTGTATTGTTCCGCGTTAAAAAAAACAAATGGAAGCAGGTTGTAGACGCGAGAAGGAAGCCAGTGGTATATATGGCCATTTGGATGCAAATAGCCGTTTTAGTCGTTGACGGGTTGGATTTGTCTCTATGGGGTTTTACTTTTCTATTGAACGTATGATAAAGTAGGTATAAATGTATAGCTGGTGGTTGCTTGGCTAACTTGGTTCCAGTAGATTATCCCATGGGCCGATAGATGGGGTGCTGTGGCATGCGAGAAAGTGACGTGAAGGAATCGGTCAATGACAAACGGGGTAATGGGATCCAGGCGATGATTGATGATGGCAGCTTGTGTAACGTGCTGACTGACACTAGAGCTTGGTAGCTGCGTGGAGAACTTGTGCACCCATAGATGAGTGTCAACGGAGTTGTACTCTCAAGTAGGGGTGTAAGTGAGTGTAATTGATTAGTAAGAGAGAGAATAGCAGTGGGTTTATGGCTAACTTGTGTTTCATAGAGATACAAGAGAACCATGAATCTTGATCATGACATGTCCATGTTCACTCAAGCCACTAGCTATCGCTCAGTCGGTCTATCATTTAAGGATCACAATCAACATCTGCTAGAAAGGCATTTACTGTACACCAAATGCTGTTATTCAGCTTATTCCAGCATCATTAGCTCTACAAGAGTAATGAACAAAAGGAAGGGACTTATTCCAGCCTCCGCACATGCTCACTGTTACTTGACTAGAGTGCTTTACTGGGCAGTTTTTGCTAGACAAAGAAACCCAAACCATGGAACCGGGGAACTATGTTTACTTGTACAAGTATGTATGTATACGTATGTATGTATGCACAAGTAGCGCTTTCTACCATTGAGGAAATGTGGGTTGTCAGACTAACTGATTAGAGATTTCCCACAAATGCATCCAGTTCAGGCGGTGAGCAATACTTGTACATGTGCACATAGATACCAGTACAGTTTGCTGTGCACAGTATTTGGTGTTGTATTTAGAATGTAGAAACACAGTGTTGCTGTTGAAGCGAACGCCGTAACTGAAGAAATGACTCGTCTTGTGGTATGTACTACAAGTACATACATATAGTTCTTGTATGTATGTACATACATGCGTAAATAACACATACTACATATGTACATTAGAACTACATACATGTATGTACATTAGAACTACATACATGTATGTACATAGTATACGTATCACCCTGCTTCCCAACGCAACTTACTCAGTTCCAGAACAATGGTTATAGCCTGCAGAGCGACAGAAAATCACATTCTAGAAGCGTGAAGATCACGAGAACGTGGGATACAAGAAATCTGAAGTAACAGAAACAAACACATGATGAATAAAGAAGTGCATTCGTCGGGTCGGGGTTCATTTTTATTCTCTTCTGTGTTGGGTTGAAATTGCGACGATGCCGGCGGGCGGCGTAGATTCCCCGCTCAATTAGATATGAATTGGCGGGCGAATTTATTAGATATGGTGTCATGTCAGCCCCTGTCTACATACATAGCACATGCCATGCATACATACATGTACATGTGTATATGTGCATACATGTATGTATATACGATGTATCTGTACTTGTATGAGTATATTGTATGTTAGCTACTCTGTAAATAGTATTGTATATCTGGAAACAAAGTATGTACATACATATGTACACATACATGCATACATACATAGTACAAACACAGCCTGATTCTTCTGTTTACTTCAATAAAGAGAGAGAAAAACAAAAGAAAAAAGAGTCCAAGCTCCTGCAGGTAAAATGGAACTCTGATGCATGACGGACACCAGCATTCCGAATATATATTGTACTGTGTATGGTATGTACTAGTTTTTCTTCTTTTCTCCTTCGTCTTCTGAAGAGAAAACTATGTAGAGTCAAGAATAAAGAAACGAAGTCGACAGAAAATGAACAAGAAGCGAAATCCAGTCGTGGGAAAAGAGAAAAAGATATGTGTGTCTTGATATCGTGAGGTGTCAGATACGATATATCACGTACACAGGTGCTAGCAGCAAACATACTCTGTACGTATAGTAAGAGACACATTGGTGCTTAGCTACTAGAGTACACACACAGTAGCACTTGTCCCAATTCTTCAATGGCACAATATAAACTCATCCGATATCGACATATCACGTGGTCGAGCACGTAGAACAAAAACCCAGCAGCAAGATGGCATGGCGAATATCGATTCGTTATCCGAGTTTGGGGGGCTTCCTTTTAATGCATCAATTTATTGTATTTTCTCTTTTTCTGCTATCTCACTTCAAGTCCCTGGTTTCTGCGTGGCCGTTCTCGAGACCATTGTCTGCTACTTGTATGTATGTATGTACACACTCTCTTAATACAGCTTCCTACTGCTACGTAAAGCGCCCCGGGTCTAACAAATACAAAGCCAAACTTGGATCTTCCCTGCTGTTTCCGCTTCTTCGTGCTACCACGCATATAAGAGAGGGGTTTTCCCTTTTCTTTTCTTTTTTCCCCTTTCTTTCTATTTCTGTTACTTGCTCTGAGTCTCTTGGTGCAAGATTTTGTTCCTTTTTCCTCTTCTATATTCATAGGCTCTATCAAAATGTCTGCTCCGTCGGCGTCTGATGCCGTCAAGGCCGCTGAGCCTAGTCCTGCTGCTCTTGTGGCTGCTTCTTCCTCTGCTGCTCCAGAAGAAAAGAAAGACTCCAAGCCCGAGGCTACAGAGGCCAAGCCTGAGCCTACAGAAGCCAACAAGCCGGAAATCCTTGATGATCCCCAGACAGACACTTCTGCTGCCGAGACTGCTCCCACTATCGAGCCTGACCCCGAGGCTGCGGCCCGCGCCGCCTACGATGCCGACACTTTGTATCTGGAAGAACACATGCCTGAAAGACTGGACATGTCAACCACCGCCTACGGCCAAGAGAGTGTCAACGAGAACCACGCTCCGCTTGAGCTTGATGTATGTCTCTCTCAGTACCCTATTCTCTCATTCTCTTGAGCTAACTCGCTATAAACTAAAAAGGCCGATGCCTTTTCCGACGCCCAAGAACCGTCTCTGCTGGACTCCACATACGGTTCCAACGCCTCCGGTGCTTCCGGCAACACCGCATCCATCTCTTCATCCATCTTCCATTATCAGTATGAAAACGGCCGGCGCTACCACGCCTTCCGCGAGGGCCAATACGTGCTGCCCAACGACGACCGCGAGCAGGAGCGGCTCAACCTGCAGCACCACATGTGGCGCCTGATGCAACACGGCGCCCTGTACACCGCGCCGCTGGAGCAACTGTCAGACAACATGCGCATCCTAGATCTGGGCTGCGGAACGGGCATCTGGGCCATCGAGATGGCCGACGAGTTCCCGGACGCCGAGGTGTTTGGTGTAGACCTGTCGCCCATCCAGCCCGACTGGGTGCCGCCCAACTGCCGCTTCCACGTCGACGACTACGAGGACGACTGGACGTACCGCGAGGATGAAAAGTTTGACTACATCCACGGCCGCGCGCTGGGTGGCACATGCGCCGACTGGAGCAAGTTTTATCAGCGCGTCATGGACAATCTCAAGCCAGGCGGCTGGTTCGAGATTCAAGAATACGATGCGTGGGTGTTTAGCGATGATGACTCGTGCGATAAGGCGCGCTGGACGATGGAGTGGGTGGATAAGCTGGATATTGCCTCGCGCAAGTTTGGCCGGACGATGAATGTGGCGCGGTTCCATAAGCAGTGGATGACGGAGGCTGGCTTTGAGGATGTGGAGGAACAGGTGATTCGGGTGAGTTTCTATTTCACAACACCAACAACAAGAATCTTGAAAGCGCAAACTAACAAGTTAGATCCCCATCGGACCCTGGGCCAAAGACCCCCACAAAAAGGAACTCGGCCGCTGGGAGCAGATCAACATGCAAATGTCGGTCGAGTCTCACACGCTGGCTCTCTTCACCCGTATCTGGGGCTACACGGAAGAACAGGCCCGTCTGCTGATTGAGGGTGTAAAGCGCGATTTCCGGAACAAAGACCTCCATCTGATTACCAGTTACCGCTTTGTGCGTGGTCGGAAGCCAGCGGCTTAAAGACAGGTTATGTACCGGCTTGAGGAACGTTGTATGACGAGGGTTAGGGTTAGTGTGGGGACAGGGATTAAGAATAATTGTGCAAGTTGAATAAGATCTGGTATCGCTACATACATACATACGTACATACATACATACATACATACTATGTACATACGTTGAACATCCATCACCAACAATATAACAAAATGACAGGCTCAGTGGACACTCTGATTGAAAAGTACCTTGGCCTTTTGGATGAGTACTCACAACTACAACAACAGCTGGCATCAGCCCAGAAAAGCATGTTCCACCATCTGGCCCGCGCCAATTGGTCGGCTCGCAGCGGAGTGCGCTACGGCCCGGACTTTTACGATGAGCGAATGAAGGCGATGCGGTGTGTGCGAGAGACGGGCCGAATCGATAGCGGAGTTCTTCTAGAGGTAGAGGATGTCCCGCTGGAGATACCGGCGGAGGCGGCCGATGAAACTGCGGGTGCTGAGGCTGAAACGGGCGAGAACGCTCAGGGGGAGACTGCAGCTGGACAGACTCAGCCCGGAACGGCCGACGCTGAAGAGAGTACATATGACGCCAGAGAAGATACAGCCAAGGCGGGCGAAAACTCAGAGGACAGCACGCCGGCGCCCCGCGTCGACCCCCGCAACCCGATTCGCTGGTTCGGCCTCCTCGCTCCGCCAGACCTTAAAATGGCTCAATCACACGCTGTCCACAGCGTTTCCTCTATCGTGCCGCAGCTCATCAACGTCCGCACAAACCTTCTCCAGGCTGAAATCGAAATTGCACGTGCACGCAAGCAGCGTGCCAAAACAGCGAAGAAGGACCTGTCTAGCATCACAGCCGGTGTTGATACAATGTTACTGGCAGAGTCAAACTGAGTCCAGGCTCTTGAAGTGGCAAGTTTATTGGAAAGAGAGGGAGGGGAGTTGTCTAGTCTAGACTCTTAGGCTGTCAATCGTCTCGTGCACGTCTTTCAGCGCTTCCAAGAACTCCGTCTCTACGTCTGGTTTCTCTCTTAATCTTGTCTCTACTCCTGCCACCGCCGCCATCGAATGCATATAGTGCTTCCGCTGCGCCTTTGTCGCCCGCATCAACACTGCCGTGACCAGCTGGAGTGCTGCAACCTGTGCCTCTACTACGTCCATAGCTTGCGGCTGCTCCGGCACATCCCACGCCGCCACCCGCGTCACCATGTCCAGCCATTCCTCCGGCACCCCGGAACCATACGGCTCCGCTTCAACTATCGGCAAAAGCACGCGCACCACTCCCGTTGCGCGGGCTGCTTGTGCAGCACTGACATCCCGCCGCGACGCTTCCAGCACGCCAACCAGGTCATTAGTCAGCACGGCCCAGCCGTTGTGCGCAAGCACACCCTCGCAGCCTTCTGCGACGTGCGCTAATGGCCCGAGTGCCACTAGGACTGCGTCACGGAAATCTACGCCCCGTCTAGCGGCCTCGCTGCTTGCGCTGGCCGTGTACAGCTCAAGAAACATGTCAATCAGGCCAGCGGCGCTGCGCACAAGAGCCGGCGCGTCATCTTCGGCAAGCCAGACTGCAAGTGTGCGCAGAGCGGCGAGGACAAACGGGTCGGCAGCTACAGAGTCGCTGGCAGAGTCCCATGTAAGTGTGTGGTGGACGCCCTCGGCAGCAGCTCCGCGCGCATCAGGATGCAGTCCGGGTGCACCGGCAATGGAGGCGTCCCAGCGATCGCGCAGATACTCAATCGTCAAGGTCAGGGTCTCTGTGAATGAGTGGCGCAGTTTGAGCAGGAGGTCCATAGGAAGAGAAGGAGTGTCGATGCAGCGCAGCAGATGGCCAACAAAGGTCGAGCAAATGTCATAGGCAGCAGCCAGACGGGCAGAAGTCGCGGCGTATGAGGGACTGTTGAGGTGTGCGAGCAGCGACGGACAGGACGAGCGAATGTCGATGAGCACGAGGTTGATGAGGAGAGAGACAAAGGGCTTGTCGGTGGAGGAGGAGTCAGCCGGGGCAAAGAGCAGGTCGGGAGCAGAAGTAGGGAAAGCGTGGATCAGAGCAGCGGCGGCGAGAGTGTACGAAGTGCGACTTTCGGATGAGGGACGGCTGAGCACAAGAGTCTGGATGAAGACGACGAGACGGGGCAGCCATTTGGGGTTTGGAGGGATCACCTATAGTGATATTAGTACATTGACTTAATCCGACTGGCCATCTTGAACCAGAAAACAAAACCTACTGTACAATCCAGCCGTGGAAACACCTCGGCGACAAATCCCAGCAAGGTGACTCCATCTGTCCCGGAGAACGCAGCTACCAGACTCGTCATAACAGAGTCTACGTGTGTCGATAACTCGTGGTTCCGGCTGTTTGAAGCTGTCAGCCAGGCGACAGAGAGAACAGAGAGAATTTCCTTGTGCACAGGCGCTGATTCAGTCAAGCTGGTGATGTCGAGGGCGAGGAAGGTGTCTGCGCCGGAAGGCGTAGAGACGAGAAGACTGAGGGCATTGCAGATGGTTTGCAAGGTTGATGGTTTGGGCTGATCTGACTTCTGCTCTGTAGTCTGTTTTGCGGTCTGATCTGTTGGCTTCGCCGTGTTCCGGGTTGCCACATCACAGTACAGCACTGCCTGCACCAGCGCCGGAATCCGGCCAACCGCCTTCTTCCGGCCGCGTACCTCGTCCGGCAACAGCGCCGCAAACGCATGCACCACGCTTGCCGCCAGACTGGCCATTTCCGGTGCCTGCTGCCTATTCCTGCGGCCGGCGCCGGCCTTGAGCAAACGGTCCAGGAACGACGCCGGCACAGCGTCCCAGAGCTCGCATAGCGCGGTGGCGTCGGTGCGGATTCCAGAGGAGTTGTCGAGGATCGAATGCAGGAGAGCGAGGCCGACAAAGCGCGATGTGTCGTCGGGGGCAGAGAGGAGAGTAGCTACTTGTGGGAGCGTCGGAGCGGACATGGTTCAATACATTTGATAGAAAGAAGGAAAGAAGTTTGCATGTGAATGGTGGCAAGGGTTGGGGTTTTATAGAGACCGCCAGCTGCCGCCAGCTGGCCACCCAGGCAGGGGACTCCCATGCTCTGAGGAAGCTCTCTCTGCAAAGCTTAATTGAAGCGAGCCATTGAAACTTGTCTACTTATCCAAGAAAGCAAATCAATAAAACAACTGCACATTCCTGTCTTCTTCAATGACGTCGCCGCTGTTTCTGTCTCTTCGTTTGTCCTTCTTCTCTTTCTACGGCGCGGCTTGACTGCTCTTCTGATTTCTGAAGGGTTTTGCTTCTTTGCTTACATAATAAACAATCATACTATCTCACTCGCCTTACGACTTTAGCAGGACAAGGACGTCCTTTGTGTGGTTTCTTGTCCACATTTGAAGCACAAAATGGCCGCTTCGTCATGGCGTCCGGTTGACGGCGCGTCGTCTCCAGATCCAGCTCCGGCTCCGGCTCCGGCCCCGGCGAAAACCAAATCCAAAGCCCCCGATTCCGACCTCGACGTCCTCTGGGACGACGACTTTTCTTCGTCGTCATCCTCACAGCCCCCCTCCCGCTCCGATCCGGCCCTCGTCGATCCGCTCAACCAACACATGTCGTTCAAGCGCAAACCCCGCCCCGCCCCCGGCCGCATGGGCGCATTCCTGTCTACGCTGACCGGCGACGCAGAGATGCCAGAAGTGCCCAGCGCAGCAGCCCCGCCCGGTCTGGCCCGTGGAACATCGGCGTCCCCGCATCTTCACGTGCACACGGCTGCGGCACAGGGCCCGCCCGGCGCAAAGTCAGCAGAACCGTTGGACTGGCTAACAGATGGTGCGGGGGCTTCGCGCCAGCGCGTCGGCTACGAGGACATGACGGCCATTGACTGGATCCTTGAGACTACCAAGGAGCGCCAGCGGCTGCGTGCGCTAGCAGCGTCGGGCGGCGGACTAGTTGGGTACGTCCGGCAACTGGCTGACGCAAGCCAGGTGTGGCTGGTGCTCATCGGCACAGGCCTAGTGGTTGGGGCTCTGGCGGCGTGCATCGACGTGGCAACGGCATGGCTGGGCGACCTGAAGACGGGCTTCTGCACCGGCCGCGACGGCGGATCTGTCTTTCTCAACCGCGACTTTTGCTGTCTCGGATACGACGACGATGTCAACCACAAGTGCGGCGGGTGGCAGAACTGGGGCGAGGCTTTGGGCGTGGGCCACGGCAACGCCGTCGGTTGGACGGTCGAGTACGTGTGCTTTGCGGCGATTTCCGTGGCGTTTGCGTCGCTAGCGGCCTTTTTGGTGCGGGAGTACGCGTTGTACGCCAAGCACTCGGGCATTCCCGAGCTCAAGACGGTGCTGGGCGGGTTTGTCATGCACAACTTCCTCGGCGGCTGGACTCTGGCCACCAAGAGTCTGGGGCTGTGTCTGGCGGTGGCGTCGGGCATGTGGCTTGGCAAAGAGGGCCCATTGGTACATGTGGCGTGCTGTGTGGCGAACCAGTTTATCCGGCTCTTTAGCGCCATTGACGGCAACGAGGCGCGTAAGCGGGAGGTCCTGACAGCGGCTGCAGCGGCCGGCATCTCCGTGGCATTCGGATCGCCGATTGGCGGCGTGCTGTTTAGCATTGAGACGCTCTCGTACTTCCCCGATAAAACAATGTGGCACGCCTTTGTCTGTGCTATGACGGCTGCCGTCATGCTGCAGGCTTTGGATCCGTTCCGCAGCGGGAAGCTGGTGCTGTATCAGAGCAAGTACACAGTCGACTGGCATGACTTTGAGCTGCTTCCTTACATGCTTCTCGGCATTGGCGGCGGTCTGTACGGAGGGGTCTTTGTGCGCCTGAATATGGCAGTGCAGCGCTGGAAATCCCGCCTGGCTTCTTCGCGGCTGCTGCCGTCTCCGCTGATGCAGGTTGTCCTTGTTGCTGCCGCCACTGCCATTATCAACTACCCCAACTTTTACATGAAGCTGCCGACCAGCAAGCTTGTGCTCAGTCTCTTCACCGAATGCGCCCAGCTACACGATGACGATGCTGGCCTGTGCAAGACCGGAGCTGCCTCTGCTACCACCATTGTTCTCCTGCTGTTTGCCGCCGGCCTGGCCTTTGTGCTGACTATTGTGACCTTTGGCCTGGAAATCCCCGCCGGCATCCTCCTTCCGTCTATTGCCATTGGCGCTCTGCTCGGCCGCGCCTTGGGAATCGGCATGGAACTGTGGGCGCGCGCTGCCCCCAGCTCCTTTCTCTTTGCCTCGTGCGCACCCGATCTCCCGTGTGTCACTCCCGGCACATACGCCGTCGTCGGCGCCGCAGCCGCGCTTGCCGGCGTCACCCGCATGACCGTCTCCATTGTGGTCATCATATTTGAGCTCACGGGAGCCCTCACCTTTGTCCTCCCCATCATGGTCGCCGTCATGTTGTCCAAATGGGTCGGCGACGCCCTGACCACCCACAGCATCTACGAGTCATGGATTCGTCTCAACGGCTACCCACTAATTGCTTCGGAGGGCTCGTCAGCTGCCCAGGCCGCCGTGCCACCCGGCCGCGCCGCCGACTACATGGCCCGCATCGAAGACCTCGCCGTGCTCCCGGCCACCGGCCACTCCATTTCCAGCCTGCAACAAGTCCTCGCCCGCACCTCGGTACGCGGCTTCCCCGTCGTCGCCGACGCCCAGTCCGCCACCCTCCTCGGTTACATTTCGCGCGCCGAACTCTCCTATGCCTTGCGCGCCGCCACATCGCCCGCTTCTCTCCCCGCCCGCTCCCACGCCCAAGCCCCGCCCGTTCCCAGCCAACGCCTCCCGCCCGACGCCGACGCCTTCTTCTCCGCCGCCCCGCTCGGCACCGACCCCGCCTGCGCCCTTGACCTGCGCCCGTGGATGGACCAGACACCGCTGACGCTCAGTGCCCACGCGCCCATGCAGTTGGTCGTCACGTACTTCCAAAAGCTTGGCGTGCGCTACGTGCTCTTTGTGGACCGCGGCGCCCTGCAGGGCCTGTTGACGCGCAAGGACGTGTGGTACGTGTTGAATGGCGGCGTGGACGGCGGGCCAAGGGGGCCGGTGGGTGTGCAGAGAGCCGCTGAGGAGTACGGAGAGGAGAGTGAGCAGACGGCCGGGCTGCTGCGAGCAGGCGGACATTCGCACCAGCGTACGTTTTCCGAGACGTCAGCGGGGTCTGCCTTGTTATAGAAGCAACTTGAGATAAATAGATTTGAATGCAAAGGATAGAGTAGTCTAATTATATCTAAAACGCAACGTTGATATCACACATGTACCCCAATCACCAGTATGCCCTTAACCCCCTAAGCTCACCAAACCCTAATACTCAAAGTCATCGTCGACCGCCGGTGCCCGGTTCTTGGCCACGCTCTCCTGCTTCATGTACATCTCAGCCACCTGCCGGCTACTCGTAGCCTCGTCGGGCTTCTTGTCCTCGCGCACCTTGATGAAGCGGGGGAAGCGCAGTGAAATGCCCTTTTCGCCGGCCGGATCGACGCCCTCGCGAATGCCCGCCTTGTAGCGCGGCGACAGCGTCAAGTCGGCCGTCTTGACCTCCCACACGTAGCGCGGCTCGAACCACACGTCGGGCTGGTGCTGCGCGCCGGCCGAGTGTGCATAGAACGGCTTGGGCCGGTCAATGACAATCTGCGACAGCGTGGCGTGCAGGTCTTCGAGGACGGTCTCGCTGAAGCCCGTGCCAATGTTGCACAGGGTCTCGTATGTGTCCGACGCGGCGTTGTAGCAGGCCAGCAGGAAGGCGCCGTAGACAGAGGTACGCTTGCCCTTGCCGTGGTAGGCGCCGAGCACGACAAGGTCCAGCGAGTCGCCAATGCCGGTGAGGTAGTCCTTTTTGATCTTGAGCCAGTTGCGACTGCGTTTGCTGGGCTCGTATCCGCTCTCAGCGCCGTCGAGCATCTTAACCATGAGGCCCTCGCACGACGCCTTGACGCTGAGGTCCAGGAAGGTCTGGATGTCTTCAAGCTCCTGCGAGTCCATGGCCGTAGCCAAGGCAAATTCACCCTCGACAGGCGTAAACGCCTCGCGTAACAGAGCACGGCGCTCGCGCAGCGACTTTTCGACGACCGACGCGCCGTTGAGGTACAGCAGGTCAAAGGCAAACACGCACACTTTGATCTTGACATCTTCAATCTTGACGTCCTTTTTCTTGCGCGTCATGAGCGTCTGGAAGGGCAGCACCTTCTTCTCAGCTACATCCCACGCCACCGTTTCGCAGTCCAGCACAAACGACGTGGTGCCCGGCTTGATCCACGCTGGTAGCTTGTTCAGAACGTCGGGGTACTTTTGCGACAGATCTTCGGAGTTGCGCGAAAAGATGGCCGTGATTCCCGTAGCGTCCTTGTCAGTGATCACGGCTCCCGGAGTGGCCCGCAGAATGTCCATGTGTGCGTCCTTGGCCACGTAGTGGATCTGCGCGCGCTCGCCATCATACTTGTACTCGCAGGTAAAGGTCTGGTCGGTGAACCGGTCGAGCACCTCGGTAATAGCCTTGGTCGGCTTTGCCAACATGGGCTTCAGCGGCACGCCGGGCCGTAGCTTGCACTGCTCGCGCAGGTTCATGATGCCGTGGGCCAGAATTGCCGGGATAATCACGTCGTAGCTGGGCAGTTCGCTGTACACCGTCTTGAGCAGCTGCACGGCCTTTTCCATGTCGGCCGTCTGCGGCACGCGGCCCTGAACTTCGGCCTCGTGACACACAACAGCCTGGGCCAGAGACACAATCACTGTGCGGTCGGCCAGACCAAGCCGCAGCTTGCCCTCCAGGAAGCGCACAATAAACTTGGCCTCGGACGGCCCGCCCTTGTCCTTATTTATGTCCACCTTGCTGGCCATGTTGGAATCGGCTGCTGCCAGCATCTTCTTGATACAGTCAACCTTACGGCCTTGGGCACCAGTGCCCGTCACAGTGGCGATTTCCATCAGGCCCTTGTGAACGCCGCGGACTGTCAGTGGCTTTGGCTTGAACATGGTACGCTGAGTTGCTCTGCTCTTGACTGCCACTAGACCCAGATCGCCAATCTCCTTTTGGTCCTGCTTGATGACTGCCAGACTACGGCCGGTGGTCTCTCCAATAGCCTTCATAATCAGCGACTCGCCAATACCCAGCTCGATGCCAGCATAGTCGGGTGCCAGCTTGTTGATCATGAGCAGCACTGTCGGCAGCAGATCCTCGGGCGTCAAGCGCAGGACTTGGCGCAGAAACAGGGCGCAGTGCTCGATAATCACCAGACGCTTTGAAGTCATCTCCACCTGCGAAAACGTCGTGCACAGAGCTGCATATGGCACCGGCTCGCCGGCCTTCCAGTCGGGATACGGGTCTTTGATGTTGGACATAACCTTAGCCTGGACCTGCTTGCTCGCCTTTTTCTTGATGACGTCGTTATCGCTATCAATTGATTCGGCAGCCGAGATCTCGCCATCGTCTTCCTTGTCCTCGGTCTTGACCTTGGCAGCAGCTTTCTTTTTCGGGGACTTGGGCGAAGAAGCTTTCTTGGGAGATTTTGGCGAGGTGACTTTTGAAGACTCTGACGATGTCTCTTTTGAGGTCTCTGGCAATGCTTCCTTTGAAGATTCTGGCGTCTCTTTTGGAGTCTCAGACTTCTTTTCGGAAGAGCTCGGTGCCGCCTTCTTCTGAGACACAGGCACAGCATCGGCACCGGCATCGGCCATATCCGTATCCGAGTCTTCAACCCGCGCGCGCGTGCGTCGCGCCCGCTTTGTCACGGGAGCATCTTCCATATCGACGTCTGACGTGTCCTCCTTCTTGACCACCGTTTTGCGCTTCTTAGTCTCCTTGTCCGACGCCGACGAAGGAGCCGGCGACGGCTCCTTCTTTACCGCATCGGTGCTGCTGCTCCCCGCGTCTGCTGTATCCTTGTTCGCTTTCGGCTTCGGTTTCGGCTTTGTCGCGAACGATAGTTTCGTCTGTTGCGGCGGCGCGCGGCCGGCAGAGGCTCCGTTGCCAAAGAATTTGCTATTGCGCTTGTTAGTTCGCGAGAATAGTTACCAAAGCAAGTTGTCATCACGTGCGCCGGGACAGACCCTAGCGTGGACTGCGTCTTGACGTACCCCAGCGTCGACTGCTTTGGCGCCATTGTGTAATGTCGTTTGAGTGCGGAGCTTGCAGATCGGAGAGCGCCGGGTGTGGCAAGAGTAGTGGCGAGAGTAAACGGTAAGAGAGTCTGGCGAGTATCAACAGGCGTGACGAAAGAGCTCTGCACACTAAACGAGCGCTGGCAAGACTTTAGTTGACGCGCCAAACCAAAAGACAGCGCTGAGTCTGCCACGGACAATCGCCAATACGACGACAAGCGCTGGAGAGAAAGAGACTGTGCAACAAGTAAACGGCAATGGCGAGGCCGAAACGAAAAACCACGACTGGCAATGATTTGATGCATCAAGGAAGAGAACAAGTGCAGAAGAAAGTAGCAATTTGGCCGGGCAGACAACCAAACCAACGAGGTGAAAAATACAGGGAAATTTTTAGTGGGCAAAATTGGAAAATTAGAGGACAAAAGAACCCGACAAGGGGCTCTAGCCTCTGTAAGCACCGACCTGGTCCACTAAAGATGAGGTGAGTGAGGGAAATGCCCTGATGGCTGCCTAGATCCCACTATTTACTACATAATACATACCAGTACATAGTAGCCCTGTTTGTAAGCGTGTTGGCAGCTTGCAGTGTTTGTTTGCTCTTTGTTCTCAGGGAAGAAATGACCCCTAATGAGTTCTTTTCAACGTTCGAATTCCCCTTCAGCGGCCAACACGAAAAAAATGCAAAAGTCTTACAGCAAAATCCACTTTACGCGCTTCATTTTTTAGTGTGCCCGCTGTACAGATATAAGGGTTTAGGGTTGTCCAGACTACAGCTCTTCTGCCTCCTCCGTATTATGTACTACGTATACATAGTAATATGTGGTAACATCATGCAACCCTCTCACCTGTCCCTAAAATACAGACCAAGTATAAATAGTGGTGCGAATTACTTGTATATATATGTGCCAATGTGCATCTGCTTCTCATATAATGAAAACGAGCACCTACGTCTGCTTCATTTAGCAGTACATACCGTGGCAGCGGTAAACCTGATATCACAAGGAGGGGTTTGGTTGATCATTAATCCGTCAACAACTAACAACAAACAAAAAGGAAGCAAACAAACAACCCGACGAATACTTGACCAAGTCTTAACAATGGCAAATCGCCCGTGGCCACAAACATCATCATGTCTCAGCCAACAAGCCCCTACCAAAATACAGGCCCAGCACCTTCACCATTGTAAAGTTCACATCCAGTCTGATCCATCAGCGCCGTTCGCCACCCTCAACGTCACAAACATGGTGCTCGATATTTTTTCCCGTCCGTTTCCGTGTTTTCTTCGTCGTCTGGTCTCTGCCCGTCCTGTCCTTCACTTCACAAAGGAAATAGAACAAAAAAAAGAATCGGGTAATCAAGCAAAGACTGAATTATTTGTGCTGGGTATCGAAGAGAAATGTCGCTTAGTAGTGGTAGTTCTCCTCAATGACGCGACCACGGATGAACTCGGGCTCGGAGCCCTTGACGAAAATGTCCTTGTACAGGTTGTCAAAGCTGCTCTCGGGAGCAGGCATGGCCTCGGCAATGGCAACCTCCGAGTTGACAAACGCACGGATTTCCTTGTCCATCTTCTTGAGCTCCTCCTCGGTGCAAATGTCCCAGTCCATCAGCTGCTGCTTCAGGCCCGAGATGGGGTCGTTGGTCGAACGCATACGCTGGACCTCCTCACGGGTACGGTAGGTGGTACCGGGGTCCGACATGGAGTGACCACCGTAACGGTAGGTGACGTACTCCAGAACCAGAGGTCCGCTGCCCGATGTGCTGAACTCCTTGGCGTACTTAACGGCGGCCTTGACCGACAGGGCGTCCATGCCGTTGACCTTCAGGCCGGGAATGTACTGGCCACGCTTGTAGTACTCAGTCAGTGCCGACGAACGGTTGGCGGCAGTACCCATACCGTACTTGTTGTCTGTATTTGAGTTAGCAACCCCCATTCAATCAACCAATCATCCAGCGTTCTTCAGCGACAGAAAGGATATACTACTCACTCTCGCAACCAAAAATGGCGGGCAGGTTCCACAGCTTGGCCATGTTGAAGGCCTCAAAGACCTGACCCTGGTTGGAGGCACCGTCACCGTACAGGACAATCGAAGCGTTCTTGCGGCCGTTGTACTTGTGGGCAAAAGCCATACCGGCACCGACGGGAACCTGAGCACCGACAATACCGTTACCGCCGTAGAAACCGTCGCAGAACATGTGCATGGAGCCACCCTTGCCACCGACAATACCGCCCTCGCGGCCCATCAGCTCACCAACAATGGAACGGATGGAGGCGCCACGCATCAGAGCGTAACCGTGGCAACGGTAGGCAGTAATGATGTCGTCCTGGGGAGTGATAGCAGCTTCGATACCGACGCAGACAGCCTCCTGGCCAATGGCCAGGTGGCAGAAGCCACGGATCTTCTTCTCCTTGTACAAGCGGTCGGCGGCCATCTCCATCTGACTATTAAAGTTGTTAGCGTATTGCACTCAACCAAGACAGCGCCAAACCATGTACATGGAGCTCAAAGTACCAGCCCTTACTTAAAGACTCAATTAAAGTTTGGGAAGCAACAAAAACTTACCGGATAGTGACCATGTCGGTGTACATCTTCTTCAGCTCCTTCTTGGTGATGTCGATAGTGTAAGGAGGGGGGTCCAGCTCGTAGGTCTCGAAGGTCTCATCGCTGAGGGTGACGGCGAAAGCCTCATCCTCGGACTAAAAGGACAACATCGTGGTTAGCCAATGATCACTGTGTTTGTCGTCGACTCGTCGATAGAAATGCCAATTGCCGTAGTCCGTTAACAAAGCATCGAGATAGCCAGGCGTTGAGGCAACTCAAATGCGCCCGTGTCCGAGAAAAACAGTTATGGCCGGTAGCTCGGGAAGGCAACAGAGTGGTTTTTCGTCGTGGGGTGGGGATTCAATTGGCATCGGTAGAAAGGCCAATTGATCCCAATGACCTCGTCAATTGGCTTCGTAGAAAAAGGCGGGCTGGCGGGATTGGCATTTCATCTCTTCGTCGCCCATGTCTCGACTATCGTAATCCCGTCCGTACCTTGGGGATAGTGCTCTTGTCGACCGAAGCGCCGGCGGCGCTTGTGGTTACCGATCGCGACGACGCAACAAAGGTCGACGGCACGCGAACTCTGGGCACCGCGCGGCTAAGTCTGATGGCTCTGGAGAACATTTTGAGAATGGAATGGGACAAAGATGGAAAGAAAAGCAAAGCAATCAAGAGGAAAAAAGAAAGAAAAAAAAAAAAAAAGAAACGGGAAAAAAATTAATTAATTAAAGTAGGAAGAGAAAACAAATTATCACCAAGCGTAGAGGCTCTCAGGCTCTGCGTAGGCGGAAAAAGGAAGCGAAGTTTAAGCCAAGGAGGGGTCTCGGTGTATTGTTTCAGTGGGCAAGAGGAAAATATTTACAGCGGAGTGGCCTTATCAAGCCACTGATTTACAGGGGATAAACTTTGAATTGGGGGTCCGAAATTTCAAGTCAGCATACAAAAAGTAGGCTTATTGTTGGGGCCAAGCCAACCACCAAACGCACCTCAGGCTCCTACCTTTTTTTTTCTCACTTGCATTTTTCGCTGTATTTGTATTTTTGTTGCGTGCGTTTCCTACAAAAATATGTTGCCCCAAAAAAAAAAAAACATGACAACATATGTATGTACTTGTATATATGTACATTATACGTACAATCGATACCCCAGAACTACGCAAAAAGAAGAGGCCAAGATCCTCCCCTCAGTCGTTCCTGGCCTCTGCACGCTTTGAGGTTCTCAAAGAATTCCAGAAAAAACTGCCTTCTGATGACAATCGCCCATATCGGGTTTAGTCGGAGTCACGTGATTCCATACAAATCCCACCAAGCGGTCTCGGAGTACCATACCAGTATGTACATACCATAAAACACACCAAGCCTTAAAGCACTTAACACAAAATAGAAAAGGTAGTTACAAACGCCTACAGAGAGGTAAACCGCCCTCTTACAAACGCTAGTGACATCTCCTTCGGATTAGTGTTGAAGAAAAGGCCAAAAAATAGCCTTGCCACTTAGAGAAAACCAGTGGTTGGTGCTTCATTTTTTGCACTATGTAATCCAAACTCTTTTTTTTTTTTTTTTTTTTTTTTTAAAAGCCCTCCCCCGCCGTTCACTTCCGATAAAAGCATGCCAGAAGAACTTCGTGTGGAACCGGAACAAAAAAAAATCTTATTGAGCCTCAGGAAGAATTCCTAGCGGTTGGCGACGGTTACAGTTGCTTAAAAGCGCTGTTCAGGGTAGAATAAGCCGCATTGTGGGGCTGCCAAGAGTGGGCCTGAGACCATTGCCCCAATTTGGGGAGAAAAGATAAGGGCCCTTGTAATCTTAACCCTGGCATCATATATACCCTAACAATTGTATCTCGAAATTCATCTTAGATATCAGCTGGTGCAGCAGAGATTCTTACTAATTCATCTAACGCAGAACGCAGATAAGATTGGACCATGTGTGTGTATTATTTTTATCCTCTTTGCTACCTCTGAATGGCACAACTTTCGAGTCCGGGGCCCTCCTCATGACCGGGAACATGCCGCTTTTTCTACCTCCATTGTATAAACATAGCTGATGTGTCCTCCTTCCAAACCCGGTAACCTGACAATTCCATAGGGTAAGTCCAAATTCCACACC
>CM069897.1:4858705-4872640 GCA_036034705.1 Thielaviopsis punctulata
CCGCGGTTGCTCATGCACCGCCGCAAAGCGCCTAACCATGATGCGCAAGCCACTGACGAGTCCGGGTCCTCGTGATCTCTCTCTCCTTCCTCTTTGTTTCTTTGTTTGTGTCGTGTTAGTCGCTTCTGTTTTTGGGATTGGTGCTACGAGCCTTGTTGGAAGGCCATTCTTATTTCTACTGGTACTTCGAGCCTTGTGCTGGCCACGTTGTGGTGCCATTACACTTGTTTAGGTAGGGAAGTATGAATGGTTTTGCTTTTGATGAGGCCCTGCACGTGCCATATCTTTGTTTTTGGATATATAGTTTTAGTTCAGAAAAGCTGTCGTATGTAGGATAAAGCTACGCGTAGACAGGATAATAAAGACTCTCACTCACTTGTATTTATAAAGTAGTGGCTCTCATCTAAACCTCGCCTACTTATATACGACTTCCAGGTAAAGTTGAGGAAACGATGTAGCACTTATTTGTACAGTGTACAGCATGTATATAAAAGGTAAGTCGTATGGATAGAGTGACTTCATTATACAGTATTGAAAGCTTACACTTCAATACCTTGCTACTGCCAAGTTACAATGTTTATACTGTATTGTAAAGCCACTTTACACCAAACAGGGCATTATGGTATAACTTCAGTGTGAATAAAATAAACAAATTATATACGGCCTACCAGAGTACCTGTATGTACATAGCAAAAAGTCCAAGCGTATAAAGCACAAATGTTTCACATTAGAGGCCTGCCAGTAGCCCTGAGGCTGAACCAACTTACGGCAGATCTCAAACTCCAAGTAATACATACATGATAGCAAAGAGCCATGAGTTGATGTTGAACTTGATGTCACGGGGTAGAGTAAAGGCTTGGGGAATGGCTGGTCATAACTTATTGTGCTTGGCCTGAATATTCAAGTCCAGTCAACTCCAATTTGACTTCCACATCGGTACATATCAAGATTTTCAACATATATTTCATTGGCCATTTTATTTCAATCTAGAACATGTCAAAGATTCGATTCATGGGAGTGAGGAACAAACAAATGACAAGAGACCCAGATAGACAACTTTATTTACATCAGTTGTTAGTACTTATTTGTACAAGTTGTATGTACGTACATACATATTCTTTATTTTTGACCTTAAAAAAGCCATGGCTATCCTGAGAATAAATTACCGCGACGCGAGGCTGAACAAACAAGCGTTTAGTTATCGTCTGATATTCATTAAGCGTTAGCTTCATTGCAACGTGATGTCACAAAGCTAAAGCTCTAAATAATGGCCTAGAATTGGTTCAAGTTTGAAGATGGCCGATCAATGTCTATTTAAAAACACAAAATGACAGGTTGTCTGTCTTAGGATAGCGGGCTCTTGAAAAAGGAGAGAGAAAAATTCAAGTTCCTGAGCGGCAGAGGAATTTAGCGCACTGAGATGGTTGGACAAGTGCTTAAATGTTGTTTTCGACGTGCTCTGGATGTATGTACACAGACAGTATGTACATACATACATATGATGTAGGTACAAGTACATGTATGAGTGCAGTTCGAGATGACTGAAAACGGTCTTATTGAAGGTCGTTTTTCTTATGGAGCCATGGCTGAACCCCTGCATTCCGGGCACTATTTTTTTTTTTTTGGAGTGAAGACCAAGTTAATGTATGTACAAGTATATACATATTTTTATCTTTCTTTCATGGAATGGAGTAACAAATGGAGGGAGAATGGATTCTATAGATACAAGTACAGTATGGTAGATGCATACATATGTGTTCCAGAGGAAAGGATACATACAAGTATGCCTTCCTTGCTTAAACTAAACCAAAGCATGAGCGTCCGCGCGCCTTCCTTGATTTTCTTTGCATCAGACCCTGGACGTAGGGAGTTCCTTCCATTAAACTTCTGAACCCTTCCTTCTTGTGTAGCAGCAAAACGATACATACATATATACAGCAACTATGTAGTACTTCTGGCTTATGCGTACACACGATACTTCATCAAGACATTTAATTCTTCCATATATAAATGAATGTACATACATGACATGAGCTCAAATTGAGATACATTTTTAACCCAGGAACAAAAGTTGCTCTATGTAGTACTAAGCATGTGGGATGGGACCCAGCCAGACCCAGCAGTTCCAAAGTATGTATACGTACATATGTACAAGTAATAACTCGCGTTTTACCCAGCAGTTCCAGGGGCCGTTTTTGCTTTGCGTCATTCTCGGCCCAAAACACAAACAGCTTCACCGCTTTTGGGTTTGCCCGTTCGTTGTGTACATACATGTAGCTAGCCCAAAACCCAGCCAAGCATCAACGAGATACAGATATATGTGTATGCAGTACATACACATGTACTATGCACACATATGTATGTGGCGACAGTGGTAAATAAAAAAACTCTTGTGGGCATTTTTGGGGCAGAATTCGTCACAAATCTTCTTGGCCAGTAGACAGATGCATTGATTTGAATAGACATTAGACACCCATGTTAAGCCGTTTATTTTCTTCTCTTCTGGCCTCAACGGGACAGACCAGCCCTTTTTGATTTTTTTTTTCTCAGTTAAAGTTTGGGGGTCGCTGGGCTTTGTTAATAATTAAAACCGAGCGTTTGCTTTTGCTGTCAACGAAAATGAGTCTGTTTGGCCTCAAGAGCCAGCATTTTAGTTCAGCCGGAAGAGCGAGCAGAAGGAGGGATCTCATCGCACAGGATCGAATAGAAAGGCAAAACGACAGGTAAGAAAATGAAAAGAGAAAAAGAAAAAAAGACGACAAGATATCGATTGATATTACATGGGGACATGGCATAATGCATCTCAGCTTTCTGCAACTGCCCTTGTGTTTTGAGTGAATGAATGGGAAGCTAAGACAAAAGGCGCACACAGACGTAAACGCTTGCAGAAGGCAAGTCTTGTTATACGACAAGAAAAAGGAGTTACATTTGTATGTACATATAAAGTTGAGTGTGTGTAAGTACATACTCTGTGCGTATGCGATGCGCATGTACATATATACAATTTGACCTTGTTTGCTTGATTCCCTATGTCAGAAACATCGTAGCCCGATTTTACTCTCCAACCAGATGCTTACAAATGACCTGATTACCGTTATCGTATGTATGTATGTACGGAGTATGTATGTCTGTAGTCCATCTTTGCTCCCGGGATGACAAGAAGGAGCACAAACGAACCCACTTTATTCACGTTTATACAGTACAATACCAGTACATACATACATACTGGTAAGTACATACATAGTGGCCATTGTCCACTCCTGCCGTCTTGCCGCATTCTGTAATCCAAGGCACCTTCTTCCCCTTGAATTGCTCCTCTGTTTCGTAGTGCCAGGCTTTGTCTCCCTTCTATGTACATAGTACATACATACATACAATACAATACACTTGTTTTTGTTTTACTTCCATCACCAACCAACCCTTTTCTTCTTATCGTTATTATCCTCTTCTCAAGCGAATCGAGATTTTAGTTGCATTGCATTCGTTGCCGACTAGCAAATTCCATCTTCTCTTCCGTTGTTTCTTTCTAGTCTTGCCTTCGCTTTGTCTTTTATTCTAGTCTGTCTATCCATAGTTCGCATCTTGCTTGTCGATTGAATTGCCTGCCTGCCTGCCCAGGACTTGTGCGCCTCCAAAAACACACCAGCCATCTACATATCTATCCGTTCGGTTCGCTCTCTCACCAAACTTAATCGAATCTGCCTGTCGAGCCGGCCATCAATCCCATCCAACCTTGATCTTGACCCGGCCTAAATTGACCTCGCTCGGCCCAATCTGCAAACGTTTTCTGCGAAAACCTCAGCTTAATTTGCTTCGGCCAACCGCCCGATTCTTGTGCTTCTTACCGACCCGTCCCTCCAGCCAGCAGCTTGCTATACATAGTATACTACAGACAGACATACATGTATATACACACCTACTACTAGTGACATATACATACTTGTACACGCCTGCTACTACATAGTAGTGCTCGCTCACTACAAACCCGCCAAGAATCAAGCAACGATCGGCGTCTTGTCTGGGCTTTTACCCACCGACTGACTGATTCTCTACCATTTCGTCGCATTTGAACTTTACATTCGCCACCTGCTCGCTCTCTCGTCTCATCATCTTCTACCCTCACAACCTCTAGAACCAGGCCGAAAATCGCTCTTCTCAAATACCCATCTGCATTTAATCTAGTTCTTTCGTTCCCTATCTAGCATTTGCCGCCTCTCCAACCCTGAAGCAGAAACGGCTGAAAGTAGGCGCTTTTTCTTCTTGCTTTCTTTTTAGTGTTTGGGCGTGAATAGCTTTCTTTGGCTGCCCAACATCTATTTCGACTTTCAATCGCCGCTTATTTCATCTCAACCTACACCATCATCTACCAACCACAGTCCGATCATGTCTGCCTCAAGACGACCCCTCAGCATTGCTGGCCGTCGCGGGAGTGGCCCAAGCGAAGAGATTGTTGTTACTGCCGCAAACAACAGCCGCCTCGATGTGCTTGAGCCCCAGGCGCTTCTACACCAAAGCTTGAGTCTAAATCGCCAGATGCGCGGCCCGCCTACGCCCAGCTTGACTTCTAACTCTAACGGCAACTTTGACCAACGCCAGTGTCAATCACAACAACCTGCCGGATCCGCCCCGTCTCCGCCTACCCCGGCTGCTTCTCCCGGCCCTTCGCACATCCGCCCCGAGTGGAGCTCTTCATCATCACCAGTTTCGACCGAAATGTTCCTGGCGTCAGCCCGCCACCACTTTTCCAAGTTGAACAACCACGAGCGCAACCACGTCATGTCCGAAATGCTCAAGATGTGCACTAGTCGCCAACTGAGCTTTGTCTATCAATTTGTGACACCGCTGCTCAAGAAAGACCCGTTTATCAGTCTCCCCGACGAACTTTGCCTCCGTGTACGCTTTTACTCTGCTTTCCTCTTTCACATGTGCCATTTGTGCTGACTGCGTTTCTATAGATTCTCTCCTTCATCGATGATCCCAAGACCCTTGCCCGCGCCGCCCAGGTTTCACGCCGGTGGCGTGATTTGCTGAGCGATGATATGACTTGGAAGATTCTCTGCTTTAAGCATGAATACGACCGCCAACTCCCCATCGAGCCTATCGAAACTGTCGAAACGGTCGAAACTGCCGAAACTGCCGAGCCTGCCGTCTCTGCGTCTCGGTCGCCGGCCCCGTCTGATTTACCCAATATCACTAGTATTAGCCGCCCTCGTTACCGCAAGCTGCGCTCCTACCGATCACACTTCAAACAACGCTACCTTGTTGATGCTGCTTGGAGAAATGGCGGCAGACGCATCAACAAGTTCATTACCCAGGAGGGTGGCGTTGTTACAAGTCTTCACCTGACCAACAAGTACATCATCCTGGCTTTGGATAATGCCTGCATTCATGTGTTTGATACCCAAGGCGAGCAAATGAAGACTTTAAAGGGACATGTCATGGGAGTGTGGGCCATGGTTCCTTGGGAGGATACTTTGGTCAGTGGTGGGTGCGACCGTGATATCAGAGTGTGGGATATGGTAAATGGGTGAGTCTATTCCAATCATGACATCACTCTAAACATGCACCATGACAGCACACTAACAGGAAGCAGAACCTGCAAGTTCACCCTGCGCGGTCACACATCAACTGTGCGCTGCCTCAAAATGTCGGACCAAAACACGGCAATCTCGGGATCTCGTGATACCACACTTCGGGTGTGGGATATTGTCAACGGTAGCTGCACCAAAGTCCTCGTGGGACACCAGGCTAGCGTTAGGTGCCTGGAGATCAAGGGCGACATTGTCGTGTCAGGAAGCTACGATACCACAGCCCGTGTGTGGAGTATCTCGGAGGGCCGTTGCCTCAAGACTCTGCAGGGCCACTTTAGCCAGATTTACGCCATTGCCTATGATGGAAAGCGTGTGGTGACTGGCAGTCTAGACACCAATGTGCGCATCTGGGATCCTAACACTGCGTAAGTTTTGAATGGCAGCCACAGTCAAGTGAAAAGAGACGATACTAACGGGCTTTTAGGGAATGTCTGGCGATTCTGCAAGGTCACACATCGCTTGTTGGTCAGATTCAAATGAGAGGCGACACTCTTGTTACGGGTGGTTCTGATGGATCAGTCCGCGTGTGGTCCCTGGAGAAGATGATTCCGATTCACCGACTGGCGGCTCATGATAACAGTGTCACTAGCCTCCAGTTTGACGACACGCGTGTTGTAAGCGGTGGTAGTGATGGTCGCGTTAAGATCTGGGACCTCAAGACTGGCCAGCTGGTTCGAGAACTGATTTCACAGAGCGATGCTGTGTGGCGTGTGGCGTTTCAGAGCGAGCGGTGTGTTGCTCTGGCTCTGCGCGGCAACCGGACAGTGATGGAGGTGAGTTTCTAACCATGTCTCAAGACAAGTTGACGGGCAGATGCTAACGAAATACAGGTGTGGTCTTTTTCTCCCCCACCCGAGGCCAACTCCGACGATATGCTTTACGACAGACCCATGTCAACACACGCGAGAAACTCAGAGTCTGATCTTCCAGCACGGCCGCTCACGGCGATTCGCTACGAAGACTTTAGCTCACAGATGCAGATTACGGTTGACTCTGCGTCAGATGACGTTGTCATGGCGGACTCGATGCCAGCCACGGCTCCGGCTCACACGTCGACCTTTTTTAATGAGCCTTAAACGTCGGTTTCTGCTTCTTTGCATGCCGTCACAGGAGAAGCGAGCGCCGTGACGGTTGGAGCCAGCCATACTGGGCGGTCTCTTTTTGTTTTGTGATGCCTAGTGTCTCGTTATTTGCATCTGTTACCTGCAACGTACCAGTTTCGCCTAATGCAGGTCTACTATTCAGAGCAGTAGTAGTAGAATCAGGAGAAGGCGAAGTTGTACTAGTTTGCAACCAGCATTCATTGTCTTTGTCATTTCTGCATCCCATAGAAGGGAGTTGCTTCCAGCGACTTTCCACCTTTTCCATTGTTTTCGGCTAGTTTTATCTATGTTTCTGTATTGTTTGAATCGTGCTTATTTTCTTTTTCTTTGGGTGGTTTTGCTTGTTTGGGTTTTCTTGTTGAGCATAGGCTATGTATGTAATCCTCAGTATACAAGGTTGTGAAGTAAGTGTTGATGTAGTGTTTACAATTCAAGCATTTGAGTCACGTGATGGGGGAGTTGAGTATGGATGAGTGAAACCAATAATATTGAAATAACAAAACAAAACAATAAATCGAGACGTCTTTCTATAGTTGAGAAAGCGTCTGACTGGGTATATATGTACCTCGTAGATCCGTGATTAATCCCAACTGGGGCTCGCCCAGAAATCCCAAGCAAAAGATGGCCAAGTTCATCACTGGCAGTTTTATATGCTGATTCAGCAGCTTCCAGAAAGACAAAACAAACAAACACTTTGCGTCACTTGGACGACACCAAAGGCATTAAGGAAAACAAAAGAGAAGAAGAAGAAGAAAAAAGTAAAGACAGCTTACTGAGACTCCTCGTCAGTAATGCTGCTGCTGCCGTTGGTGGGCCGGTGCATAATACCGCCGACACTCTGCTGCGGCGACTTCTCGCCCTCAATCTGCGAGACCGACGCCTTCTCATCCTCGGTGAAGGGAATGAGCAGCTCGCCGTTGCGGCCGTAGTGCTGCGGCTCCTTGCGGGCCACATCGACGACGCGCCAGCAGCCACTGGCGCCCTTGACCTTGCGGAAGATGAGGTCCATTTCCTCGAGTGAGCGCAGGGCGGTCTCGGGGAAGAAGAAGTAGACACACGGCACAATCAGCGCGTTGATGATGGCAAAGATCAGGTACGTCCAGTGGCCAATGTCGTTGAAGCTGACGGGCGTAATCATGACCACCATGAAGTTCCAGATCCAGTTGGCCGACGTCGACAGTCCGTTGGCCGGCGCGCGGATGCGTAGCGGCACAATCTCGGCCGGGTACAGCCACGTCATGCCCAGCCAGCCAATGCCGAAGAACGTGTTGAACAGCCACAGGAACACCACGGCCGTGATCTGGCAGCCCAGAGAGTCGTAGGCGTTGACGCCCGCGCACGTCGCCATGGCAATCGCCTGGCCAATGGCTCCGATAATCATCAACTTGCGCCGGCCCACGCGCTCAATCAGCCAGATAGAAGGCAGCGACATGATGAAGAACTCCATGCCACCCAGAGCGGCCAGAAGACGGGACAGGAAGTCGGACATGCCGAGCTATACTAGGGTTAGCACATATTCAGGGTTGGACTTAAGGGTTTGAGAGTGTTGGTTTTTTTTTTTGTTTAGGCTGGGAGATAAACTTACACCCTTGTAGATGACGGGAGCGTAGTAGGTAATCAAGTTGATGCCCGAGATTTGCTGGAACATCTGGTTGACATAGGCCAGCGTGACACGGTGCAGGTGGCGGTTCTCGTCCATGGTGAAGAGGTCCTTGAAGCTGCCCTTGGACATTTCCAGCACGGTCTCGCGGATGACCTTGAGTTCGTTGGTTACGTAGGGGTCAGACTCTTCCTTGCACGACAGGGCAGCAATGACTTCGCGGGCCTCGGCCTCGCGGTCCTTGAGCAGCAGCCAGCGGGGCGACTCGGGCAAGTTCCAGACGGTGCCGAGAATGACGAGGCAGAAGAAGATCTGGAAGGCGAGGGGCACGCGCCATGAGACGCTGCCGGGCGCAAAGGAGAAGCCGAGATCGATCCAGTACGAGACCATGATACCGCCCGAGATCAGGGCACCTTCAACCATGACCATGGCGCCGCGGTTGTGCGACTGCGAGGTCTCGGACTGCCAGGTCGGCACGGTCGAGGTGTTTATGCCGTTGCCTAGGCCGGTGATGATGCGGCCGATGATCAGGTGGCTGAGCGAGTAGGCGGTGGCTTGCAGAATGGCGCCAATAATCATGATGCTAGTGCCAAGCATGATCATGCGCTTGCGGCCGAGCTTGTTGGCGATGAAGATGGCGATGATGGCGCCGGCGAAACAGCCCAGGTTGTAGGAGCCGATGGAGATGCCTGTGGGATTTTGTTAGAGATATTTGTGCGGAAAGCAGGCGGGGAAGGAAGGGCCAAGACGAACCTTGTTTGGTGGAGCGGGAGCTGGATTCAGAAGCCGGGCCGCGGTCCGGGTCGATCATGGGGAACAGGTCGAGGAAGTTTTCCATGGTGAGAATACCGCCCATGACACCCTGGTCATAGCCGAAGAGCAAAAAGTCCATACCTGGTTACCAGTTAGCATAACGATTTTTTCTTCTTCTTTTTCTATCTGGGTTGGATAGCAAGGAGAGAAGGTAGACGCACCGGCACAAAGACCAATCATGACGTTGAGCATCCGGCCCTGAAGGCCGAAGTACTTTGGAATCATACCCATGGTTACGGATGGGGACGGAGGAGAGACAAGAGAAGTAGAAGAAGAACCAGAACGAGTAATACAGTGATGGATGTTTGTAGGGAAGACAAAAGAAGACACGAGGTTCAGGCCAAAGGTACTTGGTGGTCTTTGGAAGAGAAGGGAGAAGACAAGAGTGCGGATACTTCTTTGGAGCATGCAGACCGGACAAAAACGGCGGGAGAGGCAGCATCTTTAAATAGACGGAAGACGAGCCAGCTTCTCCATGTTTTTTTTTGTTTATATATATATATATATATATATATTTAATTTCTAATAAACCATGTTTTTTAATGATCATCCTTATGAACTAGGTCGTCACAGTAGAGGTGTTGGAATAAACTTGACGGGAGAGGGGAAAAAGAAAAGGCAACGCTAAATTCAGAGGATATAATCCAACTGGGGTGGATGTACAAAGGTTTGGGTTCTTTTATTATAGTCTAGATACTTATTCTAACAGAGGACATACTAAGTACATAGAAGTATGTATACTTGTAGGAGCTCCCGTATTTCTATTCCTCCCACTAGATAATTAATTTGTATCCAGATGCACAGTTATTGTGATACTTTTTTCTATGTAGAGGCATTCCATGCCTTTCTTGCATTTCTGTTTGTGAGAGAGAGTAAAGGAAAGGAAAAGCCCGGAAACAGTATATGTATGTATGTACATGTATGTCATAAACAGGAAAAATGAAGTACCCTCTTATGCATAACGTCACTGACAGCCAGGTCTGTCAACTAGCGGATTAACCGAGCGCCTGCTATTGTGTGAGATATGTACATAACTACTTTGTTAGTTCCAGGAAGCGGATGCATGTACGTAGTATGTATGTACATACATATGTACTTGAGATTTTGGAGTCTTGTTCTTTGTTCGGGCTAGTCTTGTATTGATAGAGGGACTCCTTTTATTTTTTTTTCTCAAGTCGTTGCTTTCAGCGTGGACATGCCTGAAGCAGTAAATACTACACCTATTACACCTTGGTTGCGTCGTTGTGAGGTTGATTCTGGCTGGCTTTCTTTGACTTCAGCGAGACGGTGGATCTGGCGTTGGATTCGAAGGTGTTGGCTGATACCATACGGATAAACAACAAAAAAGGGAGGCATAAACCGTTGCAGAGCCGCCAAAACCGTGTTTATACTCTCGGTGTATGTATGTACTACACATCAAGTCACCGGAAAACTCTGACATGATACTCGTTTGGTTACCTGCAGATGAGAAAAAAAAAACACCAAAGGCACAATAACGTCAAGATGGCGAGAAAACTAAGAACAATGGACAAATCAGAGTCAGAGGAAATTCCGGCTGCGGGTAAGAATGCTGTTTCTCCTCGCTCAACAGAGCCGCTATTTTCTCATTTTTGTCTCCTGATGGATTCTCGAGTTGAAACTTTTGCAAGTGAGGTCATGGAAGAAGCCGCTGTGCTGTGGATGGTTTCTTTTGTATGTACCATGTACGTATATATCTACCAGTACATACATACATATACCAATGCATGAACTCTTGTTGACGTCAATATGCAAAACCAGTTGCTTACGAAACCAAGGGCATATCATATGTACTTGTATATTATGTACTGGTATGTATGTATGTATGTACTATGTACCAGTATATGGTATAACCCACCTTGGGGTGTACTTTCAAGTGGATCTTGGCTGACCCCACATCCGGCTCCGGGGCCAGTACCATACATACAAAGTCAATAAGTTATTACAGGCCCACCTTGCAACCCCAGCCAGCCAAAACTAGACTCCTCCATTTGGATACAAGTACTTTTCTTGTATTTTTGCAGGGAGAAACGCACGAGAGTGTACTTGCGAGTTACAACTGGGCGGAGCCGGTTTCCTGTTCGTGAAGGGGGGGTGTAGTTCACAAACAGGGAAACAAAATGCAGCCCTGCACGCGTGCTTTGTTTTACTCGTTTAAACCAAGCAAGCAGCAAAGCGCGCAGACAAGAACCAGAGCAGAGAAAGAGAGGTTATCGTGCTTGCAGGCAAACCCCGGATTCTTTCGTGTTGCTTTCGAACTTTGACGTTCTCTCGCATGGCCTAAGCTTTAAAAAAGCACCTTTTTTTTTTTCTCTCTCTCTCTCTCTCTCTCTCTCTCTCTCTCTCTATTTTCTCTTTCCTCTTTTCTGCACAATTAATACATACCTTGTTTTACTCGTAACAATCCAGATGGAAGAGAGAATATACGCGCGCTGAAGGATTATACATCAAGGCCCGGTAACAACGAGGGTTCAAAAGTCTGACGACAGTGTCTGTCTGTGGACTTTTGAACTTTTGGACTGCGCCGCATGTACTACTTACAAGCGTTTAAAACCATGCTAGGGTGTGGGTGTAGGGTACATGCATATGTAGCAGTACTTGTATGGTATAGTATAATCAAAACTACTATGTACGTACATACAAGCACGTTAACAAACAACGCGAACGTGACTTTTGCACGACAAAAGGTTTAAACTACCAGAGATGAAAGCAGCAAAAGAATCACTCGCCTCTTTTCTATTTGTTCTTTGATACCGAGGAGGAGGAGGGGGAGGAGAAGGAGGACAAGAAAACTTGTCTGCTGCTTGCTACAAGTTACGAATCATGACGCAACCCGCATCCCATTATGTTGGGCCAGCTCGCTGTTGGTTTTTTTTTCTTTGTCTTGAAAAAGAAAAAAAAGAACGGCTTCTAGAAAGAGGTTTGAATTCTTGTTCTCCTTATGTATTCTTCTCTTTTAATTTGTGTTTCTCTATGTTGCCGTCTTTCTCGGCCTCGCGCTCTCGTTTCTCTCCTTACCCTTACCCCCCCCCTTGGACTTGATTTTTTTTTTTAAAAAAAAAAGTACCTCTTGTTCTACTCCGTACAAAATAAAAACAGTTCAACATGTTCCCGTACAACAACAAAGATCCAATGGTGAAACATCGATCACATGAATGTCAGAAAATGAGAAAGCAATGTACATAGCGTGTGCGTGGATCCCTCCGCCGCCCCGTCTGTCCGTTGCCGAGGAGGCAAGAGAAGGGAATCCGATGCATACAATACATGCAGCTTGTTTCGTTCGTTCTCTCTCTTGTTTCCTTGCACGAGAGAACATTCAGAAGGAGGACAGTATACAAGTAGGTATGTACAATGTACATGGCTGAAACCACCACACTGAAAATCAGGGACTGAGGCTGAATTTGCAAGAGCCTCAAGAGACTGTGTGGATTCTGTTATTTCACTAACAGACTTTTAGAACATAGATAAAAGCTGCTAAGAATTGGAGATGCGATGAATCGATACAGGATCTGGTCCTAACCAAGTCACACAACTATGTGGTTAGATGATATGTCCAGGGGACCTTGCTTGATAAGAAATGACCTGTGATAAAGTATACTATTGTAGTACTACTGCTTCTTTGATGGTTTGTTCAAAAGGAAAACTTACATAACAGTGTGTGGCATCAAAGTACATCCTCGGTGGTTGCTCGGCTCTACAGTACTTTGTCTGTATGTACATGCCCCGTCTTCAATTATCTCTATCGTTTTCTTTGTCACATTCAAGTACAGAGTACATAGTACAGCTTACTGTCGCTCGTCTTTGTATCATTGAGACAACACCAAAAGAATACATACATACATACATACATACATACATACAAGTACATATGTATGTATGCAACACTACTTGTACATACCAGTCCCGCTATTAACTTGGTGTTTTCCTTGATGCCTTGCCCAGATTATCCAATCATTATGTTCATAGATAATCCCCTAGAAACGCTAAAGTGGCAAAAGTAAATAATCTTTGGCTTGGTTCTTTGCCCAAGCGTTGGCTTCCTCCTGCTGCGTAAGTTGAATGTTCAAGCTGTGACATCATTGTCTCCCCTCCTTTTTTTTTCTTTTGCCTGATTAGCGGCTTTCATTGGGTTTCATGACTGGCAAATCCCTTGTTATATCTCTCTTCACCCTTTTTGCTTATTTGTGGTGGTCCCCCTAGCTTATTACGCGGATTGCGGATTATATCAGAACCCTGACATGACGTCATTAATCCATACAAACCTCCAGAGTTTTTTGGTTCCCAATTTTTTTGGATGCTGGTTCCCTATGAACAGACAGGTATGCTAGCCATACAACCAGAAGAGCAATTCGGCCAGCGTTCTTTTTTATCTCATCCTTTGTGGTCAAACGCCTTTGTTCATGTGCGAATGGCTTGTTCACATGTACGGGATAGCCAAATAAATAGAGGGAGCCCAAAATGAATCCCAAGATCTAATTGTCTCTATTGCCGAGGCTTTATTCAGCGGGTACTAGTTGTTGTTCTTGGGTATACCAGTACTTACCATATACATACATAAGCCTGTGAGCCTGCATACCATGATAACCAAAATGGGGCCAAGACCACCTGCATTAACGCGCTAAAATGAAATACGGCTAGCAAACGCCTGCGGATTTAGTGGCCCTTTTGACAGATTACAGGGCGTTCCCTTAGCGCGTAGCGCGGTTCCTATAGGGTTTGCTTATTTGCTTGTTTATTTGCTTGTTTAACTGGGGCTTCTTAGTCGACTTAGTGGGCCCCTGGAGAGCCCCGCTAACAAAAAAAAAAAAAA
>CM069897.1:4877385-4887857 GCA_036034705.1 Thielaviopsis punctulata
AAAAAAGGCGGGGAAGGAAGTTGGATGGCAAGAAAAGTGGGAGAAAGAAAAGAAACCGCTCATTTGCTAGAAGCCAAAATGTGGTGCCTTCCGTTACATCTAAATTGTGCTTGGGTTCTTTCTTGCGACCAGTTTACCATACATATATACATATATACATACATACATACATACATACATACATACCAGCACCAGTACAAATACAATCCGCATTAGGCTTACCCGAAATTCTGGGGTAGTTGCTACCTTCTTCCGCCTACTACGTATGTATGTAGTATGTACATACATATGTAGTAGTACATCATTCACATACTTATCACAGCTGCATGTCCAACTCTACACACCCTTTCATTCTTTCTTCCACACTCAAACCGTGATGAATACCAGCACATATGTACATACCCCCCTGAGAGTGCAATGAGTACCTATAAAACACAGGTCGGCGTACCTTATACTATTAAACCATCCGTGCCCTCCTGACGCGCCAAGAATAACTTCTGTATATACCGCCATCACCGCGCAGGCCAAGCAAACACCAATGTAACTTGTTCTCCAAAAACCCGCGGTCTTTGTTGTTATTCTTTTGGTCTTGGATTTTGTATGGCCTACGATTCAGGACTTGGATTTTGTATGGCCTACGATTCAGGACTTGGATTCCATATCGCCCAGAACACATCACTCAAATCGGACCGCTGCCATATACTCGGATGCTTTGGTACTGACGTAGTGCTGCTTTAGTCCCGCTGCGACTCTCCCCTCTGGGCATTTAGCCAGCTAGACCTCCCTTGTGCAATGTGGGTTGCATATGCAACGTCCTTATTTGTCTCTGTTCCTTCTTTTTATCCTGGATAGAGAATCAACAACCCGACCTTGTTACACTGGCCCAAATGGTCCCCGTTTAGAGCCGAGGGGGACTCATGTGAAGAGAAAGGCGGTCACAGAGTGTGAATATAGCAGACTCACCACTAGCCGCATGGGGCTGCTTGCCCTTTTTTAGTCTTGGGGTTAAAATAAGGATTCTTTCTTTACAAACATTTGCTCAGACGTTTGCGTCGCGGGCTGAATGACTAGATTGAGAACCGGGCACGACATTGACTTGTCTTATTCGTAGCTCAGTTGAGCTTTCTCTCTTTCTTTTTATTTTGTTTTCATATTCTTCTCCTGCTGCTCTCGTAATGTTTGAGTGACATGTTTCTTCCTGCAGGTCTTGAGCGTCCGGTAAGCCAGTCACAAGTTGATGTAATAGGGATAAGAGCACGCTTTGATCTTCACCACTGGCATATCTTTTTCGTTTCCATGTATGTATGTATATACTTATTTAACCCCATAATGAAGCTAGACATCAAGGCTTTCCACGTCTATATACCCGATACTGCAGCCGAGAAATAGAAAAAGCGTCAGAGCATTTGGATATGATTTTCAGCGTGTTTTTAATTTTTTGGTGTGACTCCGAGTGTGGCAAGTTGCTTCCACACACTCAAAGTTTACTGAACTCTGATTTGTGCGTCCCATGAAAAAAGAAGTGCACTCTTTCTCCCTAGTCGTCCGGCACATGGCTTGCATGTAATTTGTAGCCTCAGCGGATACACCCAAAACCTCAACAGGAAAAGCAAGGCTCGCCAAGACCCTTACAGCATCTTACTCGGCCAGAGTTTCTCGTCTCGATCGACGGTGTGTACTTGTGTAGACGTACGGGTTTTATTTTTTGGTATCAATTCATTGCTTGATTAAGACAAAGAGCCCATGCATTGAGAAGGGGGGGGGGGGGGGGGGCGCTTGTAGTGAAAGATATATTGGGGATGAGGGAGGAGAAAAAAAAACCTTTGGTTTTGTTTACCCGGCATCTTGAGAGACAAAGTCGAAAGAACCACCGGAGGAGTAAAGACAAAAAATGAGAAAAGACAAAGGTCTTTGATATGCATCCCTAGGCATGAGATTGCTTTAGAGTAGACTGTAGAAGCCCAATTTTCTAGAAAATTGAATTAGGGTTAAAAGCTACATAACCCTGTACTTCATGATGATTTAGATAGATGGAATAATAAAACGGCCGCAGAAGGGTTTAGAACGGCAAAAGAGGGCCGCAGCAATCCTCAACATCATATGAAATGAGAAATCCTGAGAATGTTGTGAAAACAGTCATTCATCAGATCAAAAGACAAGGCAATTCATGTATACCGACTTAAAAAGCTTACTGTCTCCCCAGACAGGTCATTCCAAAGTTTCTAACTCATTTCAGACCAACTGAAACGTCTCTCAATGGCCGGTATTTCAATTCGAGTTATCCCTGATACCGAGATTCCGAACCCGTATCTCCTTATGGAGGCATTGATGCAGGCTCCACAGTCAAGCATTCCAAAAGACACTACACTAGCAGTGGTTGCGTAGGTTAGACCTGAAGCTCGAAGCTGGGAAAACGACGACTAATCACCGACAGATCTGCCTGGAAGACCGACGGGGTCAATCCCAGTTACAAGGTCTCGTGCTATCGGGACAATGAGCTGATTGGAAGCTTTGACATGCAAGACCCGACCGGGCCATCCCGCCGCCGCTCCACGCAGCGACCCGCGAGTACATTTCCGGTAGCCAAGGACTCATCTTCTCGCTCCCGCGCCTGCTCCCGACCGGCAGGCGCTCAAAAAGAGTTCCGATTCGGCCCGCTGATCTACGAGACCCGCCGCAGTGACACCAAGCAGACCAGCCGGACGCGGCAGGAGTCTGCATGGGTGGAGTACGATGATGAGGGGCAGGTGCAGACTGTGGTCAAGATGGACATGCAGAACACGCGGCAGTGGTCCTTGAACGAGCCCCGAAGAGAGCGACGAACTCGGCGCGAGGGTCTTTTTGACATGGGCCCGATTGCCGAGGCCATGGGCTTGTTCCACGGGATGGTGGAGAGCAACGGGGGCTTGGAGCCGTTGTTTACGGGATCACGAAGAAACAGGAGAATCATTGAAGACATTAGCAGTGACAACGAGAAAAACTGGGCACAAAAGGAGAGGCAGAGAATTAGATACGAGATGGAACAGGAACGGCTGGAAGAAGAGGAACTCGCATGTCTTGAAGAGGAAAAGCGGCAAAGAAGGGCAAAGAAGGAGGAAGAGAAGCGAAAGAGAGAAGAAGCGCAGAAGAAGGCAGAGGCGGAAGAAGAAGCAGAAGCAGAAAAGGCCCGCAGAGAGAAAGAGAGAAAGAAGCAAGAAGAGGCAGATAAGAAGAAGGAAGATGAGAAGGAAAAGATGCTTGAGGAGAAGCAAAAAAGAAAAGATGCCCGACAGGTGGGACGCGAAAAACGCGCAGCTGAGAGGAAAAAGAGAGAACAGAGAAGGGCAAGACGGTGTGGCTGTGAGTCTTGTGAAGAGGGCCGTGAAAAGACGGGCGATTCGTCCAAGTAGGACGATACAGAGAGTGCTAGTATGGAGGACTCCAAGTGAAAGTTGTTTCATGATGAATAACAAAACAGAATATGAGTATTCATAAAGAAAACAAAACGTGCTAAATAGTGAATAGTAGTAGTAGTAGTAATAGTAGTATGTAGTAGCGCAGGACAAGCAAAAAGACGGAAACACCAGAAAGAAAGAACTGCTAATCATCAAACCCTAGAGTTGTTTACCGGCGCATCGCCCCGATAATCTCGCGGTGCGTATCGCGCTCGCGCGCACTTTCGCTCAGGCTGCCGACACTGCGCAGATCGCCGACGACATCCTTGGCCTTGCCAAAGTACACCTCCTGCAGCATATTGCGCATCTTAAGTTCCATGTCCTCGACAAGCCGGCCGACGTTGGCAATGTGGCTCTCGTCCGTATCCACGGGAAAGTCCATTTCCACCTGGCGCGTCATGTTGCCGCTGAGGTCCATGTCGCCCAGAGCGGCGGTCGAGCTGACCAGCGACAGAATCACCGTTGACGTCAGCTTGTAGTGCGTGGTGCGGCCGCGCTCAATGGCTTCGAACACGTGGATCGAGTCCCAGACGCCCTCGGCCGAGGTTCCGGGCGTAGACGCTGCAGGCTTGTTAGTTCTGGCTGCTAATAAACGAGAGAAGCAAGGAGAAAAGAAAAGAAGAGAAAAAAAGACTGCTAGAGACATACACTTCTTCAACAGCACCACACCAGCAAAGCCGTCGTCTAGGTTCCAGAAGTACACGCTGCTCACACCGCCCTCGTAGTACAGCTCGCGGTACACATCAAAAGCCTCGTTGGCCTTGACCTCCATCTTGCGCACGCGCTCGCTGGGCACTGCACCCTCACCTGCCCCGCCATTTCCGTCGGCGCCGGCGCCGCCGAGACTGCTGCCGTCGTCCAGCGGCGGGTCAAACTGGTTGCTCCAGGGCGAGCGGAACGAGTCGCCGTCGCGGTTGTAGTCACACAGCAGGTAATCGCGGCCGGTCTGGCGGCAGCGCTTGATGGTCAGTGGCTGGTCGACGGAGGAGAGGAGGTCTTCGGTCAGGTCGGGGGCGAGGGTGATGATGGCGTTGAGGTGTTCGGTGGTGTGCTTGGGGTTGAGGCGCCGGAGGAGGTCCCTGGAGATAACGGGTCAGTTGGAGCTTTGGAAGTTTGTTGTACAGAGCGTAACGTACAGCGCCGAGTCAAAGGGGTCAATGTCGGCCATTGTGAAACTGTTGTTAAGAAATCAGGGATCTAAGTATGAGATAACCAAGAGAACAAAACTACAGGTAAACTGCGCCAGCGAAAGCCAAACCGACGAGTTGGCGGGGTTTCCCCTGGAGCTTGGCTCATGCAATAACCCCATTGGTTGCCGCGCTTATAAGCTCCCCACTTTTCGCCCATGCACTACGTACTATGTATGTAGTCGTAGTAGTAGCCAGCCTCAGCCTTGCCTAAACGTCATTGTCTCTGATTTTCACATGCTTCTTTTCTTTTCCTACAATCACTAACTAGCAACCAGTCTGCTCATCTACTCAACTATAGTGCAACACGCCAGGCAGAATACTGGCTCAATCCACACTTTCAAGCCCTCAGACAGATCGCGCAGATCAGACACCTCCACAAACGGCGGCGCACTACTAATATCTTTCTGTGCTGCTGACTGGAGTCTAACGAGACGGCCCGTGAAAAACATTTTCCACGGCTTCTTAGCGGCCACTTGCGCATTCCATTTGCTCGAAAACCGCCAGGGATTTAGTACCGAGAGGCGCGTCGGATCCAGCGAGTCGTCTTCATCGCGGCGCGGCGTTTGCGTCCCAAAATGGTCCAACGTTAGGGAGAGGATGGCGTCGATGACGCACTCGGCGTGGTTCCAGGTGAGACAGTCGTCATTTGGACAACCAATAGTCAGTTTGTCGGGATTATCGGGACGCTGGCAGGTGCAAATGGGCTGGACGCTCTGGTGGGCGGGTTAGTCTCGCGGGAGTCTTGGCAGAAAGAGGAGAGAGAGAGAGAGGAGGAGGAGGAGGAGGAGAGAGGGCAAACCGTTAATTCAGAGGTGCGCACATCGAGAACCTGGCGCCAGTATAAGCTCATGTGCGTCTCGCCGTCAAATTCTGTCCAATGTGTGACGCTTGCCAGAGCCGACACGGTGGCGGCATTGATTATGTCCACTGTCTAGATTAGCATAACCAGCTTCAACACTGATGCCCATCAAGATACTCACTGTGATTTGACCCAATAACCTCACAGCGTCCATGGTATTCCTGTCGCCCACCAATCATCCCGCCACCCGTTATACGACACTCTGGCAAGTCATCTGGCCAATACATCCACGCCAGACGCAAAAATACGTTGTTTTCATCGCGTGCACGGATCTCCAGAATCAAGCCCACCCAGCCATACTCGCGCGGCTCGATTCTGGGCCGCTTCTTGCTCTGAGCCTGTGTCTGTTCGTTGTCGTGCTGCTGGCGCCGCAGCGCAAAAGTCTGCTCATTTGCAACCCAGATAAATGAGTTTGTTCGGAAATCTGTATCATTCACTGCACAACAACCAACCAGCCAAAGTAAAACAAGTCACGAGCAATAAAAGTTAGAACAAACATGCCCCCTTCCAGGATATCTTGAGAGGTTTTCAATAAGCGTCTAGGTATGTAATTACTTTTAAAGTGCTTGTAGCGGTTCATGCTGTACCACTCATCAGCAGGCTCAATATTGAAGAGCGCGTCAAGTGACGGATGCGTGCTCAGTGAGCCTCGAGGACGGAACGCAAACGGCTGGCACCGGGGTTGGTCTTCCGGGAGCAGACTGTGACGCGACTTGACACGCCAGTCATATTTGTACTTTGTGCAGGATCGTAGTTTAGAGAGCGACAGCGAGGTGGGATTGACATTTACTGAGAACGCGGTTGGGGCAGTGATGACTCCGTTTGGAAGAGCGGTGGATGTCTGTTTAGATGTGGAATTTGGGCCTTCTGCCATTTTTAGTGGCTATGACGTTGATCGACGGTTGGTATTATGTGTGTAGTTGGGGTTAGTGTGCTTCCGGGATTCAATTGAGATGAGAAGTTGAAGGGTAAAAACAAGGTGTAAAAGTGGCTTGATTTAGTGTATTTGCATATGTATATACATATGTATGTACATATAGTAGATTACCACTTTAACTTCAGTTCAAGTTTCATTTCCGCCCAAAACCAAAAGAAATGGAGACAGCACGATCAAATGACTAAGCAACTATGCATATGTTAACAACGTTTACTGGGTATATACATATGTACATTCGTAATAAAAATGGAATCGTATAACAAGCCACACACACACACACATACCAACAAAACATGACCCAAACAACGAACCTCCCCAAAAACCTATTCAGTATCATTCTCATCAAAAATCAACGGGGCATATTCCACTCCGTCCATCTTGACCCCATCAAGCTCTGCCGCAAGGCGCTCGCCCTCAAGCTTACCCCGCGGGATATTCACAAAGTACACAAACACAGCCGGGAAGCCAACCATGGCCGCCAGGAACCAAAACGCCGGCCGGATGTCGCCCGACTTGTCGATAATGTACCCTACAATCGCCGGCCCAAACACGCTGCTGCCCTTATCCGTAATGGCATACAGCGCGTAAAACGCCGTCTCTGAGCCGGGAGGAATAAGCTCGCCATAGACGCTACGGCAGTAGCCGCTGAGACCTCCCAGGACAAAGCCGTAGATTGTGGCAACAGGATACATTTCCCACGGCTGCTGGAGACCAACCACACCCCACCGCTGAACGAAGGGGAGGTAGCCCAAAAGACCATAGATGGGCACAAGCTCAAACAAAGCAATACACGCAAGTAATGTCTGGTGTGGCTTGAGAGCAAAGTACTTGGAAATAAAAGCCCAAGTAAACGCACCAACAACACCCGAAACAGTCGAGATGACGTTAATCATGCCCAAAGCCCACGTCGACATGTGCATCTCAGTCTTGGCAAAGAGAATGGCGGTGCTAGAAGTCGTGGCGATAGCATCCGACAAGAGGAACCACGCGGCCAAGAACAAAACCACATCCATCAGTCTACGCGCAAGCTTTACCGTACGCCACAAGTTCTTCCATGAGTGAGTAGTATCGGAGAGAATTGAGCGCCATAGCGGTTTAGGACCTTTAAGCGAGCTCGGCAACGGAGGACCAGGGCGAGGGCGAAGCCATAGTGCTGATGGGATGGTGAAAACAGCCCACCAGAGACCGACCAAGAAGAGAACCACGCGCTGTGACCACGTTGTGTTCTTGAGGAGAATCACAAGACCAATACAGATAAGCTGGACAAAAAGCGCGGCACAGTAGCCGATACCAACGCCTGTTGATGAAATTTGACTGGACAGACGCATCTCAGCAGACGTCAGTTCGTTGTGGACCGACATGGCACGGGAGATGCTACTTTGCGCATCACCTGGAATAAGGGCAGAACGAGAGTTGGGCCTGCTTCCATCATCGGCGATTTCTTCTTCCTCTTCATCTTCAAGAGTATTAAGCAGACTTTCAGCTGGCTCGTTCACAGGCACAGGAGCAGACTCATGCAGGTTCTTGAGACCAGTAACATCAGGATGGTTCCGCACCAGCAGAGGCAGGAATGAGTTTAGCAGCACAAACGAAGCACCAAAAGACGTGTTGGAGATAATGGTTAGCACTGCGCCAATCAGATAGCGCTTGCTGTTAACAAAGAGGAAGCACATGACGCTGAAGCTACCGAGGAAGGCAAAGATTAAGAGCATGCGCTTACGTCCAGTACCATGATCGGCAGCAGAGCTGATACTGACCACGATTAGAACCTGTAGAAGAACGCTGACAGAAAAAGTGTACATGGCAAAGCTCGTAGTGTTGATGTCCCATCCGAGAAAAGTCACAACACATGCATCAGCAAGCGACGAGGATTCCATGCGGTCGTGTGACGCAGGGCACGGCTTTTCGGGGTTGTGGAGAAGATGGCCATTTTCACGGGACAAGGTCTCGAGAAGGATTGGAATGAAGGAAGCTAGAGAAGGTTAGATGATAGCGACGGGAATTTTGGTTTGATTTTGCATTTTCTGGCGTGAATTAACATACAGATACCTGTGAAGTAAAGTTAGCACATGCCGACACCAACTCTTTAGAGAGAAAACCAAAGAAAAATAAAGTGTCGCAGCTTACCACAGATGACGTAGACTTCAGATGCAAACGCATACATGTACCATCCAGCAATTTCTTTCTTGCTAGTTGGTCGGAGGTCCTCTCCGGGATAGCGAAGAGGCAACGAGCGCTCAGCGTCAGAATCGAGAATGCGGTCGCTCTCAGGCGCCGAAGCTGTGAATCCCGTGTTTGGGCTTCCGTTGGCCATTTTCACGATGAAGATGGCGATTTCGTCCCTATCTAATCAATCGGCTGATTCCACTAGAAAAGAAAGAAAAAAAAAAGGGCTTGGACGACAGGAAGAGGCAGACGAATATGCGCAAAAAGAAAGTGACCAGGCAGCGTCGGGGTCCAATCGACTTTACATTGGCCGGCGTTGGAGCAGATAAGAAAAACGAAGAAAAGAGAATGCACACAACAAGTGTATGTATATGAAAGAAGAACAAAACCTTCGCCAAGAAAACAATAATCAGGAATTCAAGAAATTAACTAGGCAACGATTAAAAAAAAACGCGATTATCAACTGACAACGCACAAGCTTCTTCAAGGACCATTGGGGTTTCACTTTGTTTGTCCAAATAAGCACAAGATCCTGAAGAATCAAGCAGCTGATGTCACCCCTGACCTTATCCCCGTCATGAAGCTGACAGTTTCGCAGCTGCCAGGAGCTCAACTTGGGCAGAAATGTCGGCTCTTTACAGCTGCCAAATGCTGACAGTGCAGTACGTACTTGGCACATACCAGCACTATGTATGTATACTTCTTGTTAGCCATTCCGTGGGGGCGGGGCTTACATGCATACAGCATTCAAAACTACAGAGTACAAGCGCCAATATCCGTAATGGCCTTTTTCTTCCTCCCCTTCCGAATAATGAAAGAGCTTTATGTGTACCATGTTCATCCTCTTTGATGGTCCAACTTTCGAGTCTGGGACCTCTTCACGACGCCGCTTTTTCTATCTCCATTTTATAAACATAGCTGATGTGTGCACTAACAATTCCATAGGGTAAGTCCAAATTCCACACCTCGCACCTCCTGTTGAAGCTGATACTATCTATAAGTTCGGTAACCCCCGATACCTTATAGTTAGCACCATCTCAACCGTAGACTGAGATTGCACCGCTGGTGACTAACCACGGGGGCCCAAACCAAGAGGAAAAGTGCGACCCAAGCCGGATTCGAACCGACGACCTCTCGAGCTAGCCAAACTCGAAAAGCCACCAGACGCTGCGCCATTGGGGCGAGAGCATTGGGGCCACTAATCTTCGGCGCATCAGCCCCACAATTTCACATTCTTAGTGACTATTTACCACACATTATTTCGCAGTACTAAGCAACGTGGCGCAGTGGAAGCGCGCCGGGCTCATAACCCGGAGGTCCCTCGATCGAAACGAGGCGTTGCTAATATAAATTTTCCTTTTTTATGACCATCATATCAATTCGCTATCAACTTATTTTTTGTAGATGGTGATGCAGGCGTTACACGTGTTTATTTTCCTTAGGGTTAGGGTCCAGCCAACCCAAAAAATCGAGTTCGCCGCCTGTGCAGAGGTCCATGATGCAGAGATCCTCGCCATCGCCGAGGCAGTTTCCGCTGTGAACTGCCTGCCAAAACCCCTTTCATGCAGAAAAGTCTGGATTTGTTCAGACAACGTCGCTGCCGTGCGCCGGCTCACTACCCATGTGAAGCCAGGCACGTCAGAAGAGCAACTTCGCCGGGCCCAAATCGTCATCAGACGATGGCTCCGCCAACCCCCTTCCGCCCTCGCACAGCCCTCGGAATCTCTCCCCCCGTGGCCTCAAGGCCCCGTCGCGGTGGAAGTTCTCTGGGTCCCGGGGCATGTCAACGTTGTAGGAAATGAGCTTGCCGACGCCGAGGCAAAACTTGGAGCCGCTACCGCTTCACACCCCCAGGGTATGTCGCTGTCGTGGGCAAAGAGTCAGAT
>CM069897.1:4888194-4901232 GCA_036034705.1 Thielaviopsis punctulata
TTTAGTTCAGAAAAGCTGTCGTATGTAGCATTAGGCTACGCGTAGACAGGATAATAAAGACTCAATCAATCAATCAGTTCGCCGCCTCTGCCCCGATGCGAAACCCTCGGACGGGGCCAGTGCTACGAGTAGACAGGATAATAAAGACTTCATCATCATCAACGGGGCCAGCGAGAGGTCCCGTGTTCGATCCACGGCAAGATCCCAATATTTGTTGGATAAGATCGTATGCATGGCTTTGTTTTTGATGGGGTCCTGTACATGACATCTCGCTGTTTGTATGTATGGGTTCAGTTAGAAAAGCTGTCGTATGTAGCCTAAAGCTACGCGTAGACAGGACAATACAGACTCTCATTCACTTACTATGCTTCACTTACGCCTTTTGTATATCCAATTGATTTTTTGATATCTAACATTTCTGTGAGAAATGGCCAGTGGTATCTTCATCGTACATCTAACTACAAGAAACAGGGGGAACGGGAATAGCAATGAGCGCAGAAACTTGCTCATTTATAGCAGCTAGTCGCTATGAGCCATCTGAGCTATCAGGGGGAGAAGGAAGCCGGCAGCAGTCGCCAGAGTATCACGCATTTGCGGACCGGAGCGCTTGCGGTGCGGCGAATCAGGGTATCCATTAGACGGGTGACCTTCGTGGTTACCGCTCTCTTCTTGCATGGCGTGCATAGCGACATAGCTAGACGACTGTTAGCATGTGGGGGTTTATTTTTTTTTTAAGAAGACTAGAACAAACTAAAACTTACAGAAAAGTTCCAGCAGAAAACAAAAGTAGCATGCCGGTCCAGTGGTGACCTTTGGCACCTTGCATTGCGCTCTCACCACCCAAAAGGTGAATCAGTAGCCAAGTTGCAAGCGCGCCACAAGGGGCAGCTAGACTAAAGACCAAAAGATGACCTCTGGCGACATACTTGGACACACCCTGCTTGAGTAGTACAGAGGTGAGACCAAACGCCGCGGGAGCCTTGTGCACCATGATGGCCAGGAAGATGATGAAACCCAGCTGGGTGTTCTGTGTGCTGCTGCTCGCGCCCATGGCAATGCCATCAGCAGCAGCATGTATGACCAGACCAACCGTCAGCGCATTGCTGCTAGAGTGCGGGGAGCTAGGAGACAGAGAGGACAGGAAGCCAGCTGTCTCTTCATCCGAGTGGCTATCAGCGCCGAGGTTATCGAGGGAGATTTCGCGGGGCGCAGGCGGAGAAAGACGCTCGGCAGCATGGCGCGGGAGGCGGTCGATAAGGAACATGAGTAGGAAGCCCGTGATAAGACTGAAGCCAATGGAGAATGTAGGCACAAACACAGTTGGTTCGTCAGTAGGGGGAGCTGGCGCAGCAGGGCCCGCGTGGTCGTCGGCGTGGTCGCTGGCCTCGTCGCGACGGGGGACTACATCGTCAATGGCGGAAAGAATGTCGCGCTGGATAGACTGGCCACCCAGGACGTCAATGACGGGAACGACGGGGAGGCCGACCGAGTTGGCAGACAGGTCGCGACGCACAGCAGGCGCAGCAGGGGTCGCAGGGGCAGCGGGCGCCGAGTGAAGGTGAGCCTGAGAATGCGAAAGAAGAGACTCAATACCCTCTGGTATAATTACTGTCATTGATGTACCGACAAGGATACCGACACCAATGCTTGAAATCAGCCGCAATTGGGACTGAGACAGTGTCATTGTGAGAGGGAGGGCGCCGGCGACAAAGGATCTGTAGATTCATGGAGCATGTTGTTAGGGGGTTGTTGAGTGAGAGGGGCGACCGCGTTCGAAATTCGGAAACAAGCACTGGAGAAGTAAGACCTACGTCACGGCCATAATCACCTAATCCGAGAAATGTCAGAACTGTTTCAGTCACAATGGTAGTATGGACAAGACTTACACAAAGTGACAGCAGCAAGAACAAGCCTCCCATGTTGATGTTGCGATTCGTGATGCCTTCAATCAAAGAGGAATTTAAGTGATTTAAGTCTTAATTGTACAAATCAAAGGGCATCAATCGTAAGAAAGACAATAAAAAGAATGTGAGGCACAGTTGGCGACAGGGAAACGAGTGCAAGAAGAAAAACAAAAGTAAAGAATTAAATCGGCGAATAAAGAAGAAAAAGTGAAGTTTGAAAAAAATAGACCGTGAAACAAGCGTCTTTGCCAGAAGACACGATCGAATTAACGGAAACGAGGGTTTAAAGAAGGGTCGAGGCAGTGAACAGCAGAAAGAAAAAAAAAAACAAATTGCCAACAAAAAAGAAGAAGAAGGAGAAGAAAAAAGCTCGAGACTTTGGTTGTGTCATAAAGTGCCAGCTGTGCTTCGAGACGAGACGTCGCGATCCAAGCTTGGGTCAGGAAGAGGCTAAGTCTAGGGTCTGTAAGGGTCCAGCTAGTGCTCGGTTAATCATTGGTAAATACTGCCTGGACGTCAGTTGTTTCTTAGACGTGAACGTTGACGTCCTTCTTTGTACGACCATTTCAAATCTTGGATGCTATCATCTCAAAGTCTTTTATTTTAACTATTATTATCTCCCTTTCAAGGCTTCTCATAAGCTTGTGAAAGCAGCTACGGGGAAGAAAAGAAACTACGGCAACAATATGGAGCGTGACCTCTCACCAAAACGACGCCATATTCTTTCATCATTCAATCCAGAAATTGAAGCAAATAAGCGCATAAGAACAGACGACGCAACAGATGAAGATGATCACAGGCGTTATACACGGGATCGTTCATCACATCGAAGGCACAGAGACTTGAAAGATGTACAGACTGATATTCCTACAGCTGCAGCTACAGAGGCAGTACAAACAGAGACCGCTGATGCCGGTGATGATAAACTAAAACCCCGAGCAAAAACGCTGCGACTCAAAAGTAGACGATCAAGTCGCCACAGGTCGCGTAAGAATCACGACGCAGATGATGAAGATGGTGAGAAACGACGACGACGGAGATATCGCTCAAAAGAGCGTCATGAGACGAGAGATCGAAGTAGAGAAAGACATCGTTCTTCCAGGCACAAGTCTCACCGTCATCGCCATCGCACTCGCTCTCCCACTCCTGAGAACCCCTACCAAGAGCCAGCTCTAGATCCAGATGCTGCATTCAGGGAATCCCTATTCGACGCTCTCGCCGACGATGAAGGCGCCGCATACTGGGAGGGCGTCTATGGTCAACCACTGCACGTCTATGCGTCCGCCCGTGATCACGGCGTAGCCAACGAACAGGGGGAACTCGAGCGCATGACCGACGACGAATACGCCTCCTGGGTGCGCGAGCAAATGTGGGCCAAAACGCACCAGGGCCTGCTTGAGGAGAAAGAACGCCGCGCCGCCGCCCGCGCCGCCCAGCAAGAGCAAGCCAAACAAGACCAGCGCCGCCGCCGTGAAGCCCGCCGGCTCGAGCGCCAGGTCGAAGAGACGCTGCGCGCCGGCGAGGAGCGGCGCGCGCGCAGAATGAAGCACGATGAATGGCAGCGCTATCTGAGCGCCTGGATGGGCTGGGATGGGGCGCTGGAACGGATGCCGTGGCCGCGCGGTAAAGTGCCGCTAGATGGCGATGAGGAGAGTGTACGCGCGTTCTTTGTCGATGGTATGCAGGATGAGGAGGCTACGGACAAGGCTAGGCTGATTAAGGAAGAACGGGTGCGGTGGCATCCAGACAAGATTCAGCAGCGCCTGGGTGGTCAGGTAGATGCGGAAACAATGAAGGGGGTGACGATGATATTCCAAGTTCTAGATGGGTTGTGGGCTGCAGCACGCAAATGAAGGGTGACCTAGAGTGCTCGGCTCAGTATTTTAGTATTGTGTTAAATGCATGCAAGAGAGTTAGACGGGCGGAGGACAGTTCAATATTGTGGTCTAGGGTTAGGGGTATGCAGTTCCTCGCACCACATTCTTTATTGGCTTGGGTTCTTCTTACAAGCTAGGTTCGTTGGAAAATTGAACACTAGAATAGGGGAACAGCGTTCATGAGAGTACTCTAGACACCGCACGACTTGAGACTCTGCCAGCTTCAGAGGTCCTCGCAATCAACAACCAAGGTTGCTAATGGCTTTAGCTTCATGTACGTCTGCGGAAGCGAATGCTGCTACCCAGCAAGGGTACTGTGATAGCAACGTGGACGAATACCAGTGGAGTACCGTTTTGGCATGAGGACGATTATATTTTCTTTTTGCTGTCTTTGATGACCAAAATATTGACTTGGCTACATGAAAATTTACAAATATATATACAATATTCACTAAGGAAGGATGACGTACACTTTGAGGAAAGAAAAAGAAACACCCTGGACAAAAAAGCGGCAGAGAACATACTTAGATAGGAAAAACAGAAAAGCATGAACACCTGCCAGCCCACCGTCCCTATAACTTGACCAGCTCGACATCGTCGACCATGGTGTAGTATTTCGGGTGCATAGAGCGCGACGAGAAAAAGACCTTAAAAAGGTGCGGCACTTTGTGGTGAAAATGCGTTAGGAACTCCATAATGAGATTGAGATGCAAGTTGACATCATCGATGATACAAAAGATCATCTTTTCGATAGGAATCATCTGAACCATGGAGCCAAAAAGCTCAAAGTATGCGCCGCAGTCGCCCTTGGCAATGCCAGCCTGCACCGTAACGGGCACGGTGACGTCATCGATTCCGATGCGCGTCAGGACATCGGCCAGCTGCAGCACCAGACTCTGCATGACCTTGATGGAAATTCTACTAGTCTCCTCGCGATGCAGGCCGCAGTATACTGACAGACATATATTTTTCTTAGCCTCGATGGTGCGGTGCATCTCGTAGCAGCGCTGGGACATGCACGTGACGTCGGTTGTGATGTGATGATTGGTCCAGTCGTGCACCATCAGCTGGTGTTCCACGGCAAGCTGCGGCCAGTCGGTTAGCGAGCGGTGGTAGTAGCGCTCGCGGATCTCGGAGCATGACGGCAGGTCGTGCCCTCCTTTAACCAGTTGCATGTCCTTCTGGAGGTCGAAGCAGGGGCCGAAGTTGTGCGTAATGTATCTTTGTACATCAGACACGTTCCAGACCCCACTCACGGACATGGGGATGTCGTCATATAATGGTGTGATGGGGGTAGTAAGGGCTAGTAACATGCACGCATCATCTGTTATGAAAGGGTCAGCCATACAAGTCTCGCCACACACAAGAACGTAGAGGGACTTTAGTACCTTCTGGTAACCTTGATAGCGAGAAGCTGCGCATTCGCCATTGATTTTTAAAGGTGTGGGCTATGCAGGCAAAAACCTCGTGGATATGTGTGTTCAAGACTCTGGCCTCAATCTCCAGCGCAATAGCCTTGAGCTCTGCGTGGAACTGGCATGGAACAATGCCGCTAGTGAGAATGGCTTTGGCTGTTAACGATGGGGTTAGTATATGTCGATGGACAGGATAATAGAGAAAATAAGAAAAAAAAGTAGTTACCAGGATTCATTAGTAGCCCAACGACGAAAAGCTCAAGGCATCGGAGGATCCGAGAAGCCACGAATACAATAGTCTCTATTGTTGCAGGGTGAGCCAAGTTTTGCAACTCCATCTGGGCAGCCACACTCTTTAGGTTTCGACGCTTAGGCGCTGTGCGCTCGAGAGTAATTAAGCCCTAAAATAGTTAGAACAATGCAAAATTAACGCAAGATGGGATACACAGATATGAGGATATATGTATATATATATATATATATATATATATACATAACAGTCGTAGTGAAAAGAAGGATAGCACACCTCAAGCAAAACAGCGACGGACTTGCTCACACGTGTCGCCATGACCGGCTCTGGGATCAGGCTAAGACAGGTTGCGATGGGCGGCAGGCGATTGCACGTGGTCACATGGGTTAAACTGCTAATGGTGGGTTTCTTGATGGCGATATCCCGGTCACCGATGCGGAAGCGAGATTTATAAGCCTTGTGGAACATGACAAGAACGTGGTCCCAGCTGGCAGCAGCTCTGAAGTTAACCTCGTCGATCGTTGGGATGGACTGGACAGGAGTAGTAGTACTAGTGATGTTTTGGATTTCGAGATCCATTGGCACGTCCTGCAAGACGGGCTCTGGGAATTGATATGCAAGAGTAAAGTCCTTTCGGGCCGCGTTAAACACGGGTCCCCACAGAGCTTTGACATAGTTCAAGTAAATCTCCATTGTAGCTTGAATAGAAGGCTGATATGAAGATGGATGACGAAAACAATGGATATGACAGAAATAAGCCGAATTTTTGTATTGACGAAATGGAACCAATGAATAAATCAAACAGGAACAAGAAAAGGGCAACCAGAGAGTGGAATGAATGCAGTTATAGAAGGAAAACACTGGAGACAGATGCTGAAGGGGAGGCTTTAACGGGAAGAGGAAACATGCTGAAAAGGCTGGAGAAGGGGAATTGTCATACGGAGGAGTTGCATGGGATATACTACCCTTTATATAACTGCGCGCATTTTGCATGATGCTGCTTGAATCTATTATATATATATGTATGTATGTATGTACATGCTCAACATGACACATGTACATATGTACCGATATGCATGTATACAAGCAAGTCTCTGTTGACACCTGCTGTACTTTTACAAGACAAGACAGTTCAATTCCTAGCCTACATATGTACATATAGCAAGGATGAAGTATGTCATGTGTATACAAACATAAGCATACAACACACTCGCGTTTCTCGAATCTCCTAGGACAAGTATACGGAGTACTTGTACATAAACATACTATGTACATACATATAGTACTGAGCTGTACCAAACCTCCAGGTCGACTGCTCGTTTTTACCATGCAGTCTTTATTCCGATCCAACCACTTGTGTGTAACTGCATACCAGGCGATTGTTTAGACGCAGTGATTGGATGGCCAGTGCAGTTCTTTATATATGTGTATACATATTGCTTTTTTCTTGGGTTTATTCTCCTTTATCTCATATATCACATTGTTTTGTTTTTCCTGTTTCTGTTGGCGTTATTGATATCTTTTCTTTTCTTTGCCTCTCTCTCTCTCTCTCTCAATCTGTGTGTCTATCTCTTTCTCCCCCCCCTTTTTCTTTCCTTTCGCTCCCTCCCTAATCACTCCACCCTCTAGCCCTTTGCTTTTTCCTTTCCCTATCGTTATTCTGTCTTTTCTTTTTCACACATAGCATATTAGACATCTGTCCAACACTCAATACAGACATGAGCCCAACAAGCGGGGTTAGGCAGCCGATGGCCTACAGAAAACAAAACAAATTATTGCGTCTCCTGATTTGTCTGTTCTTGTCCTGGTGCATTCAAGAACAAGCAATATAAAATATGTACTCATACACAGCTACAGTATAGCATCCGTTGGCTTGCAGCTGTCTGAGCACAATGCATCCATACTTTGTTGTTGTCGTTTCCCTGTTTTATTCCTTTTACTGCTCCCTTTGTCTTTTGTATCGCTAGCCTTCACAATCAGCCGTTAGAGACCTCTATACAACTCTGACATGTAGCGGTAATGTTTTCACTGGCTGTTCTGCAGATACAACGTGCTGTCGCTGCATAGAAATCCACTGTTACTGCCATGTCTTCTAATCTAAGCTCTGCGTTAAAATAATCTTCCTTTCCTGACTCATTTGAGCATATGGCCCGTCTCAGTGCTTCAAAGGTATCGCTTCGTATTTGCGTACTTGTATTGTAATACATAGATAGTATACAAATACACACCCAACTCGCTCTCACACACTCAATCGCCCCCAAATAAGTAAAATATCCAAGTGGTATGTGCCAACCATCCTTGGTCCCTCAACATACATACCAACCGCCGTGCAGCTAACCCCCAGTATCCACCATTGAACGTTTTGTCATCTAGAAGCCTACTGGAGATATTTTACCACGAGTTATCTGCAGACGCTGCTAATCTTCAGGACAAGTACCCACTATCAATCATACCATTAGATTCCTTATACTCAGAGATTCGTAGGCATCATTCCTCTCGCGTTTATCCCAATAGTCCGGGTTCGCAAACCTTTTCCAGAATAATTCTAGCGCCAAATGCCGATGGACAGAAACTATGGCTGAGTACGGAAAAATTACTACTGGAACAAGCAGAAAGTAGCATAGGCATAAATACTTCCGATGCCATAAACATGAACAAGCAGAAATTAAGGTATGCTTGCACATTGCATAAGTACATACATGTACAGTGCATGAAACATACATATACACCTCTGTATGTACTACATCTTACTACATACTGTGTATGTATGCATGTGCATATGCATTTCCGCTGATATCTCAAAATGCCTCAACACCGCGCTGCTACTCTTGGTTTGCTGCCCATATCGTGCTTTGTCTAGCACAATCATCGCTTGTCCAGATCGCCGTGAGATGGTAGTGCAGGTGATTATACTTTTGATTGTACGGAGTAAACCTGCTCGTATGCATCTCGGGGTGTAAGTTTTAGGCGTATATCCAAGGATATTGTGATCTGACTTGTCTTTTCTCAGAATATGGCGTGCATTTCCTCTATTTTCTTTTCTTCCCTTACTTGAGATGAATGCGTCCTTGTTGCTTTTTTGATAGCATGCTATTGTTTAGTAGTATTGAATGGAGAGGAGATTGAGCTAGACTCGAAACTCGCGTTTTTGATGATATATGTCTTGCTTCAATGACGGCTGACAGACTTATGAGTATTTCCACTTGTTTAATCCTTGAACTCAAATTGAGCCACACAACCATCAAGCACGCTAGGTGTTATTCTACTACTACATGCATTCTTGGAGCCTGAAATGTGAAACTCTAGCATACTGCGTACAACGTACGTAGCTTTCCATGGACTTTAGAGTAGCAACTTCTACTGCCGCTGCACGACTGTGTCCTCACCTTCTTTTTGTTTCCCTTGTTCTCTCTATTTTGTCTCTTTTTCTTGTTCTTTATCCTCTTCCCTTCTGTCTTCATTTTGGTTTTGTGAAGTTTTTCCGGAGCCACCCATAGTTCAAAAGTTAGAACCAGAGAAAAGGAAAAAAGATTTCAAGTGAATTTCAGTCCTCTACATCAAATAGATATCCACCTTAGAGTTTCATAAGGACCATAATAAACTTGATTAAAAATAGATATCCGGCATGCTCCGAGAAACTTGATGCCAAAACAGTCAGTTACAGCTACAGCTCACCATATTTTTAGAACTGGGGTTAAAAATATAACTAAAAAGAAGAATGAAACGCGCAACTATAGCTTATGTATGATCGCTGACGAGATTTTCCCGTTTTCCTTTTTCTAGTCTTCTCTTCTTTGTATTTGATCTGTCGATTGGAAGAACAGAAAGCAAGAAAAGAAAATACAAAAAGACAAAAGGCCCAAAAGCAAACGAAGGAGAAAAGAGGCGGGCGCAAACATCAAGCAGATCATTCGATCAGCCCAAAAGAAAATCAAAGTTGGAACGCCAACATCATATCGCCATACAATAAGAGCTCTACCGTCAACTATCATCAAGAGCCGAGGCAATCTTCAGAACGTGAAGCCTAAGTCTGGCCTTGGAGAGTATTCAAGATTTCTTTCTTTTCTTTGTGTGAAATCCTAGTACTGTAACATTTATGAACACTGCCATTCTATGTCGACCATTGTGATCGGATTCGATATTACCGCATATGCGTTCCCGTTGACTCTAAAGCTTTCGTCGCAAGGTTGAACTATGTACTGGGCCAGGCCGCTGATGCCATTCATACTCGAATTACTGAACAGGATATCTATTGTATACTTGTATCCGACTGGCAACCTTGTGGTAGTTGGTTTCGTTGAACAGGACAGTCCAGGTTGTGGATGCGCGAGAGAAGGGCTTGGTTGTGCTCATGAAAGTAGAGTTTTGGATGCTGGCCATGATTAGTTTTGCTGTCGATGCAACATAAGATTTGGAGTATGTACCTTTGTACGGGTTCTCCGATTGGTCTAACCCTACCCTGGGAGAAATGAGATCTCGAGAACAGCCTGATTGTGGCTGTGGTTGGTCTTTACGTAGGGGATACCCAGGACATAATGACTAATTTAAGAGTATATGATAATATAAACAGTGACAGAATTTGAGGCCGAAGTTGAATGTGATATCCATACAAAGTTAGTCTTTAATTCTCTGGATCATGAATCGAGCATAGCGAACTGTGACGGGACGCACATGTCTTTAAACAAACCACAAAAGCCGTATTTCATATGGCCATGCTGACAGTCTACTTCACGATGGTCAGAGTGCCTTCGGTCAGTTACCAATATGATACCACGACCATCATGGCCCCAACAAGCATAAGACCAATTATCAAGTAGCAAGAGCACAAGTGGTGATGGGCTGTCGTTAGTTTGGTGACACAGACCCGCTAATCCTGACAGGCAAGGGGGTGAACTATTTCGTTACACTTGGCCTCAGTCAGTGGGGAAAACAGCAATCAAGGCGAGTTCAATGATCGGATGAATTCTCATTTTATCTGGTGTTTGCTCTAAGTGTCTTGAGAGAAACCTGAGATTGCCCCTATTGGTGATTTGTGCATGGGAGCTGTGCTGTGATGGTCCAGCCCGTGACCTAATCTGGCCATTGTAGGATGGCATCCCACGATCTTGGGAACCTAATAAGCTATGTAGACTTGGATGATGTTGGTTCCATTCTGTTAATGGAAAGAAAAGGGTTACTTGTTGAATCTCAATCATTAGTTTCGAATCAGCGAGTGATGTGCTACCTTTTTAACTGTGCAAGTTTTAGATCTTGCTTTGCTTTCCCCGTGAATGGCAGTTTTGCATCACGACTTTGTCCACGTGACTGAATCCATCTCAGACTTAATTAGAATAAAAAAAGAGGCTTAAGTCAACTATGAATGACAATTTTATGGTCATTGTATACCGAATAAAAGAAAATGTATTCATGGGCTTGACATTGGTGTAACGCAACCATACATTTTACTCCTCAATTTTCCACTCACACGATATACTTGAAGATTGCAAAACAACAGTTCCATAGAGCTTATGGACATACAAAATTTCTGATCAATATCCTCACAAAACCAGAGTGTGGAACTTTTCCGCCTTGCACGCGGTGATGTTGACTCCTTTTGCACGGGATTATTGCAGATAGAGTGGTCACTTGTACGAAAGCCAAGAGTAATCATGACATTGCAGGTAATAAATCTCACTTTCAGATACATGCGTTGAGCTTACGAGGCTCAAAGAAAAAGAGGCAAACATAGTGTGATATCAAGTGGTTATCTGGCATGCTGATGATATACATTTGTAGGCCGAGAAACTCTGAAGCCAAACTGTCTGTCTCCCCATTGAGCCCCTGCGACGTTAGCCTGGAACTTTGGAGTGCAGTCTGTGGACGCCCTGCGTCTACATAAATGGCTCGAATCTATCAAGAACAAAGAAAGCAGACTAATACAACCAGCTCAGAAAACTGTATACGGAGCTTCATCACAATTACGTTCCAAAAACATGAGCGCGAGCAACGATTATGATAAATTATTAGATACGACTAGCATTAATCCTCTCTCCGTTTTCACAAATTACTTAAATGTTCATCATAACCGCCGCACCGCCCAGCAGCGCACCCAGTCCCACAGCCGCCGTCGGCGCCGCGCCGGCATTCGAGTTGTCGTTGTTATCGCTGGTCGATGTGCTAGTGGCGGCCGCTGCGCTGCCGCTGCCGCTGCCGCTACCAGACGGCGACACGACGACAGTGCTAGTCACCGAAGCCGAAGAGGTGGTAGAAGAGCTGCCACTGCCGGCGATGGAGGAGGCCGCCGAGGTCACCTGGCCGATGATGGAGGAGGCGTCGGAAGTCAGGCCGCCAATGACAGAGGTGACGCTCAGAATGTCAGAAAGGGCGTCCTCAACCTGAGGGGACTGTTGATGGCTTGTTAGTTGTTTGTATGTGGGTGGAGGGTGTGCGAAGTCAACGTACAGCTGAGGCGAGGCCAGCAGCGAAGAGAACGGTAGAGAACTTCATTGTGACTGGAGTTGTATGATGGAGCACAAAGTAGATGAAGAAAAGAAATATCTCCAAGAATAAAGAAAGAATACGGATGGATGTGATTATCGAAAGGGAAGGAAACCAGTCGCATCTGAGGAGGAAACGACTGATATTTATACACTTGCAAGTGACCCAGAATCAGGTCCGTATCCTATTCCGGCTCCTCTTTCGTTTTGCGTGTTTTCTTGTGTCTCACGTCCTTTTTCTTCTTCTGTCTCTCTTACACACGCCCGTAAAGCCCCTCCGGACGCATCTAGGTCACTCGATTACCCTCTCGATAGGGCCTACATACTGCGTGCCGTTGTCAGTCGTTTCTCCTTCCCTCCAGCTCTTGTTCCTAGCTCATAAGTTAGCTTCTTGCTTGGTGTAGGCTTTTTCTTTTGCTAGCTGTTTATTTGATACACGGCGGCTGTGTCGCCTCATACGCCTACCATCTTCTTAGGGTTTCGACACGTTTGCGTTGAGGGGTGGGATCTAAGCTTGGCTGAAAATAAGGACGTACCCTTAGTCAGCCGGCAAGCTGGTGATAGAATCAGACACTAAACTTATTGGGAGTCTAAAAGTCTGTATACAGAATGAGCTGCGGCCAGTTGCAGGAGGTTTTGGTCTTGGATGCTTTGCACAGCTCCAGTCTTACGCACAATCTTGGCCAAGCCTTGCTCTGTTCTAGACACACAGCAATGATTTTCTATTTTTATCAGGGGCCATATACTTCCATGTTGTACTCATACGCGGCCCATGTGTTGTTTCTGGCCAAACGCACAAAGATCTACATACATACATACATACACATGTGAGCCCAGTCTTTCGGCTGCCTGTGGGAAAACTTTTTCAAAGCCACAAAAAGCCCTCTTCCTCTGAGCCAAGAGCTTTGTTTGCACGCGTATCGACTTAGTATTGAGTGAAGGCCACCCAACTCCAATCCCGTTTCATCTTGGCTGCATGTATGCTTTACACATGATGTCATTCAACCCACTGATTATACTCTAGTTAGCAACGTCAAGGAGCTCTGAGCCCAAATAAAATTCCCTCTCATTGCGTAATACTGTTCTTCCTTAATGTGTCTTCTCGGTTTTTTTTTT
>CM069897.1:4901255-4911821 GCA_036034705.1 Thielaviopsis punctulata
TTTTTTTCTAAATAGCCTAAATAATCAACCTTGGCCTTTCTATAGTGGTGGCTTACAAGTAGACGTAATCATGTCTGAGCTGTGGACTTGAAAATACAAACTTCTTGGGTCAAGGAATGCTGATGTTAATCAACGCGACGAAAACGAAAAATCTGGGGAATTTCCCCTCTCATACTCATTCTTTCAGTTGCAATGGTTTTTGCTTTTCATTTTCATCTTCACTTTCATCGCGGCTGGCTCAGCATCTTATCAAGCTTAACTATCTGCTTTGAATGGATAAAAAGCTCACCCGCTAACGCATCTGCTATAGAGGGTTTACTGTAAGCTTCGGCTTTTCATCATATCGAGCTTAGCACGGATTCTGAACCTCCGCTCTCTTGTTTCTCTCTTCTTCTCTCTCTTGTTACGGTCTAGAAGCCAAGCGCACTAACACACAAAAAAGGGCCAGTTCACGTGATAAACAAGGGAGTTTCAACATTTCTCACTCCCCCCCCCCAATATCTGCTTATGTGCAACTCCCTCCAACCTCTAATGTTGTTCCAGGTACGGTGCAATCCCCTTCTTCAACTCTTGCACAATCTCGTTTGCCTCGTCCGCATTCTTGGCTTCAAAGTCGTACCGCTTGCTCTCGGTGCCCTTGTACACCATCAACTGTAAATTCGCAAGGCACGCACGTTAGTCATCATTGTCTTGATTCTTCTTCCTTTTTCCGTAAACTTTCGAAAATGGCAATCTGCAAAATGTCTCCCTGGAGACAAAGCATATCTTCTCATACAAAGAAACAGGGGAGGGAGGGAATTTGTCCAGCCAGACCAGAGCCCCCAGCAGATATTTGTCTTGACTCACCTTGAGATTCGTAGGGTGCTTGCGCAGCACCTTGCACCCAACAACATTACTAAAATGCACTGTCGTAGTCTTGCCATTGACTCCCGTTGCTGGGATAATATGCACGTATTCACCGTCAATCACCAGAGACCGCTCACTCGTGCCCACAATGCGCATCGGCTGCTTGCGCCACACTGTGTACTTTTTGTAGTTTGCCGAACCCAACTCTTCCTGCTTCAACGCCTCATGCGTCAATGGGTGTGTTCCCATAAACTGCCTCCGTCCGCGCCGCGGCATCTGCGACTCAACCAGCGGCAACACATTAGGGCTTGCGCTGGCTGGCGATCCCGTGACTGTTAGCGGGCCGTCTGTAGCAAAGCGCCGCCGGTATAATTCAAGGTCCGATACGTTGCCAATCGAAGCAACAGGACGGTCAAGGCGGGCTACGGCGCCGGACCCGGGGATCTTGAGCACGTGGTTTGCCTTGTCGAGTTGGCGTCTACGGCATACCATGTCGAGAACTTCAGCAAGGTACATGTCGGTAGTAACGTCAACAGTGACCAGTTGCCCAGCTGCGACGTCAGAGGTCAAGATGTGAATTCTGAGTAACTTTTGCTGGCCACGCGTAGGGTTCGATGATACGGGAGCTTGCGGCTTATCGGCAGGGACAATGTTGTGGTTTCGGTATGTTGTGGTCAGCAGCGGGTTGAGGTTTGACGGTGGAATGTATGGCGCCTGCGGAATTGGCTTTGCTGATGCCGCCGGCTTTACGCCAAGAGCATCATCCATGTCAGCCTCTTCGTCTGCAAACTCTCCAGTCTGTTGCAGATTCTCCCGTCTCTCAGAATCAGAAGCCATGACCAGCGCAAAGTCATCATAGTGTGCGGAATTTGCACGTCCACGGCCGCGAGCCCCACCACCACCACCACCGCCACTTCCAGGCCCGTTATTAGCGGTGATGAAAGAAACGAGTGGCTTTGTGCGCTCCAGAGGTGGGAAATCGTCATCGACCTCGCCGTCTTCCATCATGCGTAGAGTCCACCAGTTGACTCCCATCTTGTTCTCGGGTAGCGGGGGCTCTCTTTTTTCTTCAATATAGCGCAACAAACTGAGGCCAATTAGTTGTACCACAGTAACAGGCTTGGGGATGCCCGTATCGTTGGTGACTTCACGGCGAATCTGCACTTCAAAAGGCGTTGATGGCTGGTTGCTGAATGGCGCAAATATGCGCACACAAATCGGGGGTTTCTGTTCTCCTTGGCCAGAGAGGTTGGCAAAGCTTGCAAACGGCACACCAGAGCCCTTTTTCTTGAAGGCCTCGGATAGCAGAGACTTGGGCTGTATCACGCTGAGAGGTCGTATGGAACTGATGGGACGAGCAGGTGGCAAGGCAGCAAGCACTCTGGGAAGAATTGGAGCCTGTGATTTGCGTATAGTAGAGCGCCGAGTGAACTTTCTCGGAGGAGTTCCGACGACTTGTGCTGTCGGTGAAGCCGGGCCCTGAACTTGCATAGAATGCTCCACTGTATCAAGAATAGAGACCGAGTCTATGGTATCAGGGAACCCAGCAGACGATGCATCGGAGTCATCTTCGTCGTCGTCTTCATGTGCCGTGGGAGCCTGGGCCTGAGTTGGCGGCTTGCGTGCTGATACTCGTGAAACCCTTGCCACCACAGCAGCGGCAGCCGCGGCAGCCGCACGCTGTCTCTGCATAGTATCAAGTTCGTTCTCGGACGAAACCTCGCTACTCGTCACAGTATCGCGACGAGGACGTTCCTTGACAGTCTCCAGGGCTGATTGTGAGCCTCTTCTAGCAGCCGACAGGGGAGCCGATGGAGAACTGCGAGGCGACGAAGTGACGGGGACCGGCGGCCGCAGAGACGAATTCTGCAGCGGCGACGAGCCGGCTCTGCTCCGCACGGGCATCTTGGCAAACTTGAGTTGCGACGGCTCACGGCGGTGTTCCTTTTGCTGACCCACCTGCTGTGTTTGATCGGTGTCATCGTCACTTTCGTCGCTCATGTCGCTGCTATCGTCTTCCTGGTCCGGGGGATGTTCGCGCCGTCTACGCCGCTTGGGGCCGGTAACAGTCGTCACGGTGCTGCTGCCCATGGCACTTCCTCCCGGGCGGCCAAAGACGTCTGGTTCATCTTCAAGCGTGTGGCCAGCACGAAGAGGGGCTTGAAAGTACTCTGAGGCGATGGCTGTGGGGATTGGCGGTGAGTAGGTTCGCTTAACAAGCGCAGGGTTAGAACGCCAGCCAGTGGCCTTGAAAGGGCCAGTGTTTAAGAAGCCATCATTGAGAGTAATCAGACGTTCACCAACGCCATCGGCAATTTCATTCAAGTAGCTGGCGCGCAACTGATAGGCAACCAGACTGTAACAATCCAAAAACGGAAATGCATCTGTTAGCACATGAGGGAACAACAAGGCTCGGATAAGACGAGGGATCTTACTCTTCTGCTTGCATCACCGACATTGTGGAAGTTGGAGGTGTAGAGTCATAATAGACTGAGGCTTGACGAAGGATACAAATCTATACAATAAAGATGGCAATATCGAAGAAACAGGTGTTGTTGATCTCGAGATTGATGATGGGGCGTTCAAATCAGGTAAGTAAGCGGAAGGCTGTGAAATGGCATGCTATTGGGTAAGATGGGCAAATGTGGGGCGGCGTTACAGTTTACCCTAAGGGTCTTAGGGTTATCTTCAGGAACGCGAGCCTTTCACTGTCTACTTGTAGATAATTAATAAGCGCCATTCCTTGCCCAAGACGGATTGATTTATTCAACATCCATATTACGATAAAGGACAATGAGTGAATGACTGTACTGCATACATACGTATATACACATGAAAAGCCTCTTCGTTGGAAACAAAAACGGCCCATTCTAGAGGATTGATTCATGTGGCAAAACTAGTGGAACGACTTTACCTGACTATGCCCATCTGGTGATGTAGGCAAAGCAAAGTCGGACGACTAATGAGCGACATGAATAGGAAGACCCGGCAGCGGCAGTAGCCGAGACGAGAGGAGCAAGGAACCTGAGCGTACATACGGAGTAGAAGAATAACAAAAAGTCAGGAGTCGAAATGAACAGAAGCAAGGAGTTTGCGTGTACATATTGAGAGTAGGGGAGGTCCAAAAATAGGGAGTTGAGATACATACATACGTAGATAGAGGGCTGGGAGCTCGACTTTGGGCCTGTGAAATTGAATGCAAGAAATATGCAGCTGAGGGGATCTGTGCAGAACAGAACAAACTTTACAGGGGATTTGGGAGAGGGAAATACAAGTATGTATGTACATGTACACATGATAGTGCGGCAAAATACAATTTGGAGTATTAGTAGTATGTAGTACTACGACGGGTTGTATTGGAGGACCTGTGATTGTATGTACTTGTAGAAGTACATACATAGGTGAGGCTGCTGATGTAATGCGATGCAGCCATTGTCGCAATGAGCGGCCAGTGCAAGCCCAATCAGCGGGAGGAATTAGAAATGCGAAACGAAGAGGCGGCGGCCGGCTGAGCAATGAGGCGCCATAAAAAGGTTGGAGTTCAGCCGCCCAGGAAAACGAAAGTGCAACTTTCGTATGGCTATGTATGTACTGCGTACGCAGTGGTACTGTACATATGTAGTATAAATGCATGTGTATACTTGTATACCAGTACATTACATTTACATACTATGTACATATACATACATATAATGTACTTGTATGTTGTCGGAGGTTAGACTATGACATGCAGAATGTGGGGGTTTGAGAAACCAGCTTTGGGAAGAAGGGAATTCCGAGATCTTGGACGAAATGCCTGTAAACCAGGATTTTGACAAAGCATGAAGAATATGTATGTATGTATGTATGTATGTAGGTACTAAAAGTATGTACAATATACTACGTACATACTCCGTAAATGAATCCGAGCGTGTTTCTCTAGGTGTGCCAGAAAAGGTCACATGGTTGTCAAGAACAAAGTCAAACGGCCAAGGGTGTTATTCTGTGAGGAGGGCTCTCCCTATTTCTGGGATGTATATACAAGTACATGTATATCTGTGTCCTTTGTACTGGTACATATTTTTCAAATGTGGAAGTTGAATTTTATTGTCTTCATTTACACATACATGCTAAGGTACGTACATACATATTAAAAATAAAGGTGGGCTGCAAAGGCCTCGATTAAAGGGAGGGCGAATAATGGACGAAAAACTTGCATGTGAAAGTTGAAAGGAAGCAGTCGTAGGAGGATGTTGGACAGTAAAAATTTGCATGATTTAAAAAATAAAAAAATTAGCGCGTTTGAGTTCGTGACAATTTGCTATATACATACTGCGTACATACATATGTACATAGTACCCAGTATACTAACATAGTTGAAGTTTCCCATTCTTTTCTTCTTGGTTCGTATATTAAATAAGTACTTGTACATATACGTATGTCCATACATAGCATACATACATGTACATGTACGCAGTACGTAGTATGTGCATGTATGTATGTATGTACATGTCTGCTATCAAAACAAACGACTTTGTAAAATCTCTCCAAAGCTGCCTTTTCATCTCCACCCTTGGTTGAAACTTTGTCAAGCTCTATGGCCTTGTTTTGATTATTCCTTTTTCTCCAACTTCGGCTTACATGTATCTTGATCCCATCTTGGGCTTCTAGACACCTCTTGTACGCAGTATACGGCTGTTGTTCTCTTGCTAGTACATATATATTTATTTTTGTATACTTTGGCTACTACTAGCCTGGTCGCTACCATACCAGCCTTTCGTACCCTTCAAATACACTTACTTATACATACCACTAAATTCTTCCTGGTGGTTGGTGCCCGCACTTTGCATCACAATCGGTAACATCTGGTAAGCTTCCCTTTGCATATGATATGTATCATATATGAAATGTACTGCTATGATTTCTCCATGTATGTACCTGCTGTCTGTACTCGTCATCAGCCAGTTGTACAGTATATGCATGTATGTACATGTACGTAGTATGTACTACACATCTTATATCCATACATCATCAAACCTAAACGGGCCATATCCGTCAAAGGCTGGCAGCCCAAGTCTGACGCTGGTATTGAATTACAAGATTGTCAGCCGATTAACCTCCATATGCTTACAATCTCCCAGTTACAAGTAGACGACGTTGCGACTATAACGCTTTGATCTCAAGTTACGGCACTTACTTTTTCTTCTTTTCTTTCCTGTTCCCAGTACAAGCACATACATACTTGTACGTATATATACATTATATTAGTATCCCTGTTGGCTGCCTTTCGTTTGCTTTACCAGCCCGAGACCTTCTTGTCCTGTACCCGAGCCCTTGCTCAACAAATTCACTCTTTTCAGTTTGTGCTGGTGCTGAAGACCCATGCCTGGCGTTTCTTGTTCCAGTATTTTAACATATATGTACTAGGCCTGCGCCGCTCACTGACGCTGACCGACGATCTGCCCTTGATTTTATATTGCTCCTATATATGCTTATATTCTCTTCTTTTCTTCTTGGTTTCCATCTCCATCACGTAAATTTTTACTTCTTTACATTCTTATATCATGACAGACTCCCAAAGCCCTCCACTTGTTCGGCCTGTCCCGCGTCGCCCTTTTCCCTTTTCCGTGTCGATTCCAACTCCGCCTGCTTTTGAGCCAGCTGAAGCTGTTCTTCATGCACCCACTTACAGAACCGCCACGCCGCGATGCTCTGCAGCTGCACACTTTCTGCAAGCATTTAATCACGATGGCCCCATGCCGGCTACACCTGACTCGCCTGTGTTGAGCCGCTCTGGCTCATCTCTTTTCAATCTGCCGCTGCTTAACCTCAATATGAATAAGAACGTGGGCTCTGGCATGACCAGCTCATCAACGCTGTGCGGCATCTTTTCGCCCAGTGTTTCCTCCATGGATAGGTTCTTTGAAGACAGTAATCCACCGTGGGGAAGCGGCTCGCAGACGCCGACATGGAGACATACTGTCGATGATGCGACGTACGAAGTCATCAAGAAGCGCTCAAACTTGCGCTACCAACACGCAGGATCCGCAGGTATTGAGGCCATTACAAAGCCTATTCCTACGACCAATAGCAAGGCACGGGCACAGATGCAGACGCAGCCACACTCGCCAGCTCCCGAAGCAAAGGGCTGGTTCTCTTCCATGTCTATAGCGCTGCGGCTGGCGCTGCTGTTTGTCCTTGGGGCTGTCTACGGAAACATTCTTTTGAGCCTGCACGCTACACGAGCTGTTGGCCCGGTGCGCCAGACGCTGGATTGGAGGTATATGACCCTTTGGGGCTCTGTCGGAGTGGTCTTTGGAGCTTTGCTGCCGTGGTTTGATACGGCATGGGATGGCATTTTTGAAGACAAGGACGATATGGACGAGCCAATTGTGTCCGAGCCTGAGCCTGCTGTGTCCGACTTACACTCTGTTGCTGCGTCCCGTGGTGCCGATACGCTTAAAGAGTGGACGTTGGCGATCCGCAGTATTGCAACGTTTGTGGGCATTTTGTTTGCGATTGTGAGTTTATCTGTGATTGCGGTTTTCCATGCTCGTCATGTAGTCTAACTGTATGGATTCAATTTCTTATTCCTGTGGACAGCGCCGTCTTCCCTGGGACTCTACTCTCCAGGCGTCTATTTCCTTGGCTCTCGTGAACCCGTTCCTCTGGTACGTGATTGACCGCTCAGCACCGGGCCTTGTTCTGTCGTCGCTTATGGGCGCGGCTGGAACGGGCGTGCTGATGGGCGTCAACCCGGGCATCATGCCGACTCCGCCAGCGCCGGCGCGACTGGTTGCGAATTGGTCGGCCACGCCGTTTGACGATGATGCAGTGGCGTTTGTGTGGCGCACAGCGAGCGCGTCGACGGTGGAGACGCTAGTCTGGATGCTTAGTGTGCTGTTTTGCTGTTCGTTGTGTTTTGGCAATATTGGCCGACGCTTAGCTCTGAGCCATGCGACAGCGACAAAGGGCCGTTGGCAGGTTCGGTAAGAGAGGGTTTGGGGGTGTGTACATATATTCTTTTGTGAGGAGCATGTTTTGGCTGCATGTGTTGGTTTTTAGGAGGGGGGTGTATGTCTGTTATAGGTTTGGAGTTTGCTTTTTGGTATACATGTTTATTTAGTAGATTTTCATCGAGGCCTCTCTTTTCCTGTTTGATGTTGATTTTAGCTGGTTGATGAAGCCAATATTGAATCATGATTTCGCAGTTGATGCACAAAATCCTTCTACTACTACAGATGTAACATACATACTTGTACATACGTATATGTACCTAGCACACGCATACTAGTAGTAGATACATACTAATATTAAATAGGGCGGGCGGTCAAGAAAAATTGCCTACTACGCCATTTTCTTTTTGTTTCACACTTTCCAGCAAAAAAAAAAAAAAAAAAAAAATATAAATACCCAGTTTTGCTCCTCTTCCCCTCCTGCTGCAATCCCAATCGAATGCCGCCCTCCCGCTGATTCGAGCCGCTTTTATCTCCGAGCTTGCGCCATGTCGGCTCCATCCGCCAACGTCCGGCCCATCGCGGCAAAAATCATCAACACCATCAGCTTCGACCCGGCAACCAGCAGAATTACATGTTCCTGCGGCAAGGAAAGCCTGCATCTAGATTCGCACGTGCAGCACCTAGTCATAGCCCACAACGACTTTGTTGCCTTGAACACCTGTCGGCTGGTGTGCAAGTGCGGAAAGGAATTCAACACTGTAAAGCGAATGTTCCAGCATGTGTATGCCGCGCCCGTTCATGCGCATACGTCTGGCGAGCTCGCAATGAAGGAGCTGGCTGCGTTGGCCCGCAGATCGCCGCGGAAGCCGAGGGCGGGGCCTGCTCAGGGTTCTGTGGTTAGTGTGGTCCAGCCTGTGGTTCCGTATCGGGACATGACGTCTTTGGATGCGCCTGGGAATGTAGCTTCTGTCGTGGATGCTGCGTCCCAGATTGCAGCCAGTTCTCAACAGAGCTCGGCGCCCGCCGCTGCCGGCTTAGCAGCAACGGTTCCAGCAACGCCCGCTGTCGTTCCAGCAAGAGATCCCACTGTCTCTGAAACTACGGCCACTGTCCCTTCAGAAACAACCACTATCGCTCCGACAACAGCCTCTACCCCTCCAGCTCAGCCACCTGCTCAATCTACTTCAGTCCGTTGCTGTGGCGTTCTCTTGGATTCTGCTATAGCGTTGGACCACCACAAGCGCACAGCTTCTTCTCACGAGGGTTACGTTTGTTGTATGAAGCGCTTCGTGTCCATTTCAGACCTCAAAAGCCATGTTGCCAGCGTACACAGCGGCGTTTACCGGTGCTGTGGTCGCCGGTTTACTTCAGAAGTCTTGCACATGAATCACATCGAAAGCGACCCTACGCACCAGTCATTGATATGCTGTGGCATGGTGTTCAGCTCGACCAAGACGTTGGAGTTGCACGTGCTCCTTTCTGTTAGTCACCGCGTCTCCTATTCCATGGCTCAAGAACCGGCTGTGGTGCCGCCTCCAAGCTCGCTCAAGCCAGTTGTTTGCAACTGCGGCATGTCTTTTAAGAAAGAAGAGCATCGCCAAGCCCACCTGGAAACCTCGCAGTACCACGCCGCACAGGTTGAAGACGCCGCTGCCCCGGCCTCGAAAATCACGTGCTCCTGTGGCATGGATTTTAAGTCAGAACCGCATTACCAGAAGCATCTCCGGTACTCGCCTCAACACGAATCACGCGAGACTGCCCCCAGCAACTCCGTTCTCCCAGTGAACTGCGACTGCGGTCGCATATTCAAAAGCGCCGAGAGTTACCATTTGCATCTTAAGGAATCCAGCATACATAAGGGCCGGCAGAACGCAGTCGAAAAGAAACCCAAAGACTCGGATGTGCAGACCTTTGCGCTCGTGAAGCAGCAGCTGGAGGCCCAGCTGCAGACACTGGTGACGGAAATCCAGGGCCAGATTTTTGACATGCTCAAGAATATCGACAGCGCAAAGGAAATGTTTGCCGAGGCGCTAACCATTGATGACGCAAATGGGATGGATAGGGCTCTCCAGAAGCTTCAGAAGATGGTTATCAGACAGTCGGAGCCGGTAGTTGAAGCTGTTTCTGTGCCTGCTGTGGTTCCGGCCTCAGTCCCAGCTTCAGCTCCAGCTTCAGCTCCAGCTTCAGTTCCGGCATCTGTAGCCCCCAAATCCAGCACCTCTTCTTCGGTAACTAGCTCAAATCTTACCCGCTCTCCGCTCAAATCTACCAGCGGCAAATACGGTAGCACTCAGGAAAGCCGCAAAGAACACCTCTCCTCTTCAGAGCCTCAGGATATTAACCCAGAGCCGGCCGCCTCTGCACGTGAACCCTCGGAGCCTATAATGTGCTCCTGCGGCTCAGTCTTCAAGGCCTCTAGCGACCACAAGATGCACATGAAAACCGCCTCGGTACACCTCAAAAAAGACTCTGCCCAGCCGCCGCGACGCTCACGGTACCCCTCGCTGATAAAAGTCATCACTGCCGACTCAGCCGAGGCCGCAAGCCTAGTGCTGTGCAAGTGCCGCCGTGTGTTTATCAACCAGCAGCGCTTCGAAGAGCACCGCGACCTGGCGCAGTTCCATCAGACGCACCGCGATTCCGGCGTGGAGCTGCACATGCACCAGCAGGGCTACAAGAACTTTCTCAAGGCAGTCAAGGACACCCCGCTGAGGTCTTTCTTTGTGACAGGAGCGTTTGATTCGCCCTTGGAGCTGGATGCGCCGCGTCGCACTGGAGCAAA
>CM069897.1:4912021-4950595 GCA_036034705.1 Thielaviopsis punctulata
CCCCCCCCCCCCCCCCCCCTCTAAACAGCAAAAGAAATGAGTCGTTAATGGCTAACTTGGGCTGCACAGCTTGTCCTGGATTTTGGATCGAGCTCTGAATCAGACTCGGAGCCGGAGCCGGATTCTGGCTCCGACGAGACTAATGGCTCGGTGCCCCCCGGAAGAATGGTAAACAGCACCGACTTGAGCGTATGGGATGTGGCAGATGATGTCGAGGGAATGGGCCGGTTGAACTGGAGCTTATGCAATGCATCCTGTGGCTGGTGTGGGCTTTGTCTTAGCATGCAGCAAGGTTCTGTGGAGAATTAGAGGGATGTACTTTGTAATATACATATATCATATATACTGATGGAAATGTAACTTTTTATAAACTCCAAGTAACTCGAAACTAGTACATATGCTTCTCTCATTATCTACTCATCATCCGACTCCTCATCTGACTCTGACTCGCTCTCCTCCTCGTCCGAGTCCTCCAGTCCCTCCGGCCGCGGTATCAACACAAACGCTTCCAGGCACGTGATGCGGTTTTGCGTCTCATACGTCCCCAGCAGCTCTCCCTGCGCCACTGCCTTTTCCGCCTTGTCCTGCGTCTTGACCTTTTTCGCGCTTTTGCCGTGCTCAGCCGCCGCCAGCATCTCGGCGGCCATGCGCCATACGCGCACCCGGCCATCGCTGCTGCCGCCAACCACGTAGAACGCCCCGTCGTAGCCGCGGAGCACCTTGAAGTCCTTGATGCGCGTGGCCACGCCGGCCGCCCGCCCCCCGACCTGCGCCAGCAACTTGGCCGTCGGGAGATCCTCGCCGTCGTCGTCGTCTGTCGCAGCATGCAGGTCGGCCGCCCGCGTCGAGTAGAACAGCACGCGGCCGTCCTCGGTCGACACGGCCAGCACTGCATCGCCCGCCTCGGCATCGTCCACGCGCACGTACGCCACGCGGTGCACCTTGGTGCGCACGTCGCCCAGCACCACGCAGCGCGGCGTGCTGTCCATGCCAAATACCACAACGTCGCGCTCAAACGCCACGGCAAACTCGTCGCCGCCCTCGGCCGTCGACCCCCACACCACCTGCCGGCCCTCGCCCGACGAGTGCTTGCCCTCGCCAGCCTGCACCAGCAGGTCACGGCCGAAATTCAACACGCCCGCCTTCTTGCCCGTCACCAGGTTCCACAGCCGCATGGACTTTTCGCCCTTGCTCACGGAAATCATCACCTTGAGCGATGGGTGCACTGCAAACGAGTTGACGCCTGCCGGTTGCCCGCCAAACACGGCCGTGTCGCCCGTCGGCCGCCCGTGCGCCTTGGGAATCGGCACCTTGATGGTCGACAGCAGCTGCCAGTCGCGGGCGCGCGTGACGGCAATAGTCGAGTCCTCTGCAGCACTGAGCAGTTTGCCGCGGGTGGGGAAGGCGAGGGCCGTAACACTGCTGGAGTGGTGCATGAGAGCACCGACTTCGCGGTTCTTTTTGTTTTCGCGAATGGGCCGCGGCGCGAGCGCGGCGAGCAGTTTGTCGTCGGCCGAGGCTTCGGTGGGCGCCGTCTTGGGCTCGTGTGCGCTGAGGTTGTAGATGTTGATGCGCTCGTCGGTCGAGCCCGACGCCAAAAAGACCTTTTGCGTCTGTCCGGCAATGGGCACCGACGGCGGCGACACTGCCAGGCAGCGGATGGCCGAGGTGTGCGCGTTGAAGAGGAAGGTGTCGGCAAATGAGGTGGTCGAGCCGGCGATGCGCACCGTCATGCCGTGCAGCACGCGGTCGTAGGAGCCGGTCACGATTTGGATGGAGAACGGGCCATCGGTCGGGGGCGCGGGAGCGGGAACGGGAGCAGGGGCCTGCTTTGTCTTGGGCTTGGACTTGGGCGCAGAGGCGCCGGGTGCGTTTTTCGGGGCAGCGGGCTTGTTGGAGGCGTGGGAAGCAGACTTGAGAGCCGACTTGGGCGTCGAAGACTTCAGAGCCGACTTGGGGGTAGAAGACTTCAAGGCTGACTTGAGAGGCTGCGGAGCTGCCTTCTTGGCAGCAGCGACAGGAGCATCAGACCGCTTTCTCTTGACCATTTTGCGAACGAATTGGAAATGAAGAATACAACAAAAGACCGAAAGAATTGGGTTAAAGCAACAAGAAAAAGGCGAAAGCGGATGTATGATTTGCAATCGCAAACTTCGCACCCGAAAAAGAAAATCCTGGTAGAAAAAAAATGCTGCTGGAAAGTTTCTTATCGATAAGATAAATATACCATAAGCCTACAGGGATCCACTTTCAACGACCATGAAACCATATGTAGCTCTACATATGATTTCGAGTCCACAAAAGTCACGACAAAATAGATGACTGTACTTCTAGGCTTCATCTTCTGGTATCATATGTGAAGATGCAGCGACGTCAAAGTGCTAAAACAACGGCGGTGTTTATACCAAAAATCTCAATCAGAGACCATGAAATTATACTGACTCAAAAAATACTGACAAAAGAAATCATTAAAAGGCAGCAAACAACTCATCAGATTCATAGATTACCATGCCTCATAAACAGTCCAAGGGGTAAATAGCAAGAGAAAGCAAACAGCGCATCAAGTCAGACCTGTAGCGTACCATGAAGAAGACGAAGAAAAAGAAACGCAGGCCCAAAATTATGTGGGCAAGGAGTAACACAGAGATGAAACCATCGACAAACAATGCAAGCAGCGTCTATTTTTTGTCCAGATCCATGTCGACCATCTCAATCGTGCTCAGACTAGGAAAACGCTTCGAGAAGTCGCCAAGGTAATCCGGCTCCGCCGGCCCTCCGCCCGGCGTAATTTGCTGCACCGGCGCCAGCCCCTTGGTCGGTGAGGGCGCCCGCCCCGTCGGGTTCCCGTTCAAATGGCCCGGCTTGCGCGGCGCTGCTGGTGCCATCGGCTTTGGTGCTACCACCGGGCGGCTGCTGCCTGTCGTCGAAACACTGGGTGCGCCTGTTGTCAGGTCGTGCTGTGCACGCAGTTGAGTCTCAGAAGTCATGACTCGCACTGGCTTGCGCGGCACTTCGGGTGTCGGCTTGCTACTTTGTGGGGATACGGGCGAACCAGAATCAGTGTATCGACCGTAGCCCTGAGCAGTACGCTGCACTGGTGTGCTGCGCTGCTCTTCACTAAGGAGGCTCTGCACGCGGTTCTGGATGCTAATAGCACGTGGCACACCACCAATGCTCTTAGGAAGGGCAGAATCAGATGCCGGAGGTGACATAGGGCCTGAGCCGCTTTCGCGCTCAGTAAGACGACGGCGGTACTCGGCCTGTGCAGCCTCCACACGACGCTCCTCCTCAGCAAGCTGCAGCCGCTCAAATTCGCGACGCATTTCGGGCGTCATATCAGCTTCAGTTTCAGGGTCATTTCCGTCATCAGTCCGGCCATCAGTAGCCTCCGAGCCTTCAATTGGAGTCAGCGCCAGGTCTCTTAGATCCTTAGCAGGTGATGGAGCCCGCGGCGGGATCTGAGAGTTAGATGGCGACGAAGAACCATGGTGACTCTCAAAGCGCTTGAACGCATCGCCAAACTTGCCAGACAAAATGTTCTTTGTGTTTGATAAAGAAAGACTGCTCCGCTTTCTGTGCTTGGGCTTTTTTGAGTCCGAGTCTTCCGACTGACGCAGAGAGTCGAGCTCTTCGCCAAAGTCTTGAGATGACCGAGATTTGTCCAAAGACTTGCGCGAGCTTTTGTCCATTGAGCGGCGGCTTCCCTTGTCCAAAGATGCTCTTTCTCTCTCTTTTTCACGCAAAAAGTCCATGTTAGACTCGAGATGAGTGCTTACCGGTCTAGGGCGAGCGCCGGATCCCGGGGGAGAAACATCCAAAAGATCAACTTGTGGACGCGAGCTTTCCAGAGATGGTCTGGACGACGAGGGAATGCGCTTATGGCCAGCTGGAGGAATTGCAGCCGTCTTGGCAGCCCCGATCGGCCTCACATCTTCAGCCAAGTGCTTCGATATGCCCGTCGATGCTTTTGTTTCGGAAGAGGCCGGATAGCGGTACATTTGCGGTCGTGGTGAAGCTGCAATCTCCTCTGTAGCCATGCCGCCAATAGACAAGACGGTGGGTTTGGACGAGCTGTACGCCGAAGCCTCTTGCGCCGATGAAATAGCCTGCAGCTCTGGGTTGTTGAAAATGATGGCCTGGGCCTTGCTCATTTCCGCAGCGGCAGCCGGTTTCGCAGTATTCGGTAACGCCGCTGATTTTGGAGCACCTGGTGTTGTCGACGAGCCACGCGGTAGCGCAAACGCTTCGTCGGCAAGCTTCTCCGTCACGAGCTGGTTGAGATCTCGAGATGGCATTTGTGAATCGAAATCGAACTTTCCACCCTGGTCGTGAAGCAACGAGAACTGGTCGAGAGTCGGGAACCGGGCTGAAAGCTCGTCTGGGGGGTTGAGAACAGCCGCTGGTGGCAATGCAGACATGGGCTTGGGAGCAGGTTTGGCTGGGGCTGGCGACGGCGTTGAGACCTTGCTCCCATCAAGTGCAGCAAAGGGATCACCGCTAATGACCCGCATGGGTGACGGACTGGGCTTGATGGAAGTATTGGGCGTCGTAGACGCCGAGGCTGTCGAGGTTGGCCGGCCGCGTCTCATTGGCACAATGTCAGGAAGCACTGGCTGAGCAGGCGCCTGATGCGAAATAGTGACACCGACTGGAGGCTTGGGCTCAACAGTAGCCGGTTTTGTCTCAGGAGGACGATTAGAATAGATGTCGTGGATGGGGACTTCAATGCCTTGCATGCGGCAAGATTCCTTGAGCACTTGGTAGATGTTGGGCCGATTCGACGGCAATTCACGCAGCATGGCAGCTGTTCAAAGCATTAGTCAAGTTACATGTCCAGGCGCATGAAGCCACATACCAATCAGATTGCGCAGACGCTCTGAGAAGACGGGATACGCAGGGAAGCGGAGACTGGCATTCAAAATCGCCAGCTGTCCCTGGTCCTCAAACGGTGTAGTGTAGTAGCACAGCTTGTACAGCAAAACGCCCAGTGCCCAAATATCGGATTTTTCGTCGATTGGGAGCTTGCGGTACACATCGACCATTTCCGGACTACGATACTGCAGGGTCGTGTGTCTTTGGATATCGTCATCAATCTGCCGGCACTCGGCAATGGTGGTCGGAGCGGGGCGGGGCGGAGCAGCCGAACCAAAGTCGCAAACCTTGAAGCGCTTCGTTCCGTCTGGGTTGTTGAGAATCAAGACATTTTCAACCTTGAGGTCACGATGCAGTAGCGGCGGCTTGAGATAGTGCATGCACGCAACTCCCTCGGCAACATCGCTAAAGATCTTGAGAATTTCAGGCTCAGTCAAGCGATGCTGCAGGCGCGTGTTCATAAAGTCAATCAAGCCACCGCCATTGCAAAACTCCATTAACAGGAACACCTCATAACCGCCGCCTTGCATCTCCGAGGCATGCGAATCAATATATGTCACGATGGGCTTGTGGCCCTTGAGGCGCTTCATTGTCTCGACCTCGGTGCGCATACCACGCAGAGTGTCTTTATCAGGGACGGCGACCCGCTTCAACACAGCCATATCAGTACCGCTAACCGGGCGCGGCAGCTTGACCAGATACACGTGGGCAAATCCACCTTCAGACAAGTATTTTTGGATAACGATGCGGTGGCTGCCAACCTGAATCTTGGTGCCCGGAGCAAAGGTTCCTGGTGGCTGTGATGCAGCCATTGGCAGATGCATTTGCATTTGCTGTGAGGCAGCAGCCATAGCTGAGGGCATAAACGACTGCTGGCTTTGTTGCTGAGCCTGGGACTGTTGTCGAGGGTGGCCGAATGAAGCCATTGTTTGGGAGAATGGGGGCGGAGCAGAGATTAGGTCTAGTCTTGTTAGGGACAGAGGTATATGGTATCGGTCGATTGATCGAGCGTCGACAGCGGGTTATCGGAAAGGAGGTCGGGATCGGCAATTCGAAAAAGCAACCAAACGGATGGTCAGGGGTGTGCTTGATGAACACCGACTGTTGTGTTTTCTCAAGTTGATGAGAAACGACAAGGCTGAGATCAACAGAGAGGCTGAAAGCGGGCAATTCGGAGCCAAGGAACCAGAGCAAACAAGCACAGCAAGCAGTGCGGCAGATAAGATTAAGTATTGTATGTAAAAAACAAAAGAAGAAAAGAAAACCCCGCAGGCCTTGTTTGCGTTCTGGGCCAGAGAGGGCACGCAACAGAGCGAGATGAAGAAACCAAAACAACAGGCGGGAACGATGAGAACAAAAGCAGCAGAGTCAACGGCGGAAGCAAGCAAGCATCACACGGATAAAAGCAAGAAATAAGCAAAGCCAAGCCAACCTGAGCCCGAGTTCTGAATTGCCGCAGCTGCAATTGTCAAAGAAAAGTGCTTGGCGGAGGGTCGGCAAAGTCGAATTGAATCCGGTCGGAGGGTTTGCTAGTTTCGTTTCGTTTCGTCACGGCCAGCGATAATCAACTGCTTCACTTCTGTCCGACGTGAAAGGGCTTTGAATGATAGAATAAAAACTGAATAGAGATGTGAGATTGGAAAAGAGGGTAGACGAGCATTCCAGGACATGAATGAGACAGGTGAAGAGCGTCGCTGCTGCGATTGCGACTAGCGCAGAGATGCAATGTACAGTATGTACTTGCTACATACTATATACATACTACGTAGTACTAGTACTACATATACAAATCTGTATATATGCAGTTCACTTATGTGCTATACTTGCGCATCGTTGTTGCGATGCAACTAACTGTCCAAATGCATTCCCTAACAAGCTTCTAAGTTTATGTTAATGTGTTCTTTCATGTCCTCAATCTATCGCCATCGCTCTGAATCGGCTATGTACTGAGTACTTATAACTAAGCTCAGCCCCTGTCGCCATCCTTCGTATAACTCCGTGAGCTCTGCAAGTCCCCACTAAACTGGGAGGATTAGAAGCAAGGTTATATGTCAACAGCCTTAAAATACTCTCCAGGGCAGCTGGCAGCAGCTGTCCGGGCTTTGTCAAGGGAGAATCATTTCTCAAGCAACGATGTGTATTTATTCTCGGAACAGAAACATGTGTATGTACATACATAGTATATGGTATGTAAGTTTGTCTGCAGAGCCAATTAATCAGTGAATTCGCTTTCGTGAGCAGGCTTATTGACACGCTAGTTTTTAACCTTGAACACAAATACATACATAGTACAGACTTCATGCCAGGGTTAGGCCAACCTCGCTCCGAATAACCCTAATTACACGCATGAAACCAGGCAACTCAGGGACCAGCCACTAACAACCACTAAATGCGAGAAGCATAAACCCAAAAAGGGTCCGCCGTATAAGCAAGACAAGGACCCTGAACTCGAACAGAGAGAACAACTCTCGGCCAAATCTTTGCGCTTATGAACCCAAATCTTAATTCCCCTGACGAATGTCAACTTTGTTTATAGGATGGGGAGGTTGAAAACTTCTTGACCAAGTATGTACACAAGCTAGAGCACAAGCCGCTGAGGAATGACTGAAAACACTTGTCACATTAAGGGCCACGCCAGTTATCCTGGCTTGCCGATCATGATGTACTCGCTCAATATAGTGACCTGTTGACCTGCTGTAGAGGAGTTCCGAGTGTGTGTAGGACCTGTATTTTAAAGTAAATATAGTTGTCACTGCAAAGAGTTCTGGAGCCAAGACCCTTTCTTATATATATATATTTTTAGTATCTTTTGCTTTTCATACACAGCAAAGAAAGGAAGTAGAGTTGAGTTCAAAAAGAGACTGAGAAAACAACGACCCATAGAAAAAAGAGAAGACAGGCCGAGATGAAACAAGCATAAAAGAATGAAATGATGTGCAGCCTTAGGAAGGCGGGTTCCTGGATGTGACCAAGTCTGTTTCTGAAGAAGACGTAAGTGTATGTATCTGTATTAAAGAAGGTTGTGGCACTCAACAGCATCGTGACAAGTTCCAATGGCCAGATCCAAACGACAAGACAATTGTTGGGACAAATCTTGGCCCTAGCTTGAAAACATGATCGACTCCGAAGCTTTCCCAAACTGAAGCATGTCGAGACTTGTGGAGCTCTATAAACTTGGACTATATGTACTTGTACAGCTGTGGCTGGAATGTCTCCTTTTTAGATGTAGGGGAGTATGTACATATGTATGTATGTATGTATGTATACTCCTGTATTGGTGTAATTCGAATTGTTTCAGGGAAAATCGGTCGATTTTCCAAGAAGCTATCAAAGGAGACATCGAATCTACAAGTATGTACACATAGTTGTGAATACAATGAATCTGGCACAAGCCAAGGAGTAAACGCAATCTCCTTTTTTTCATATTCTATGTATCTTGTGTTAAAGAAGCAGAACAAGAGAAAACGCCCGCGCTGGTCATCAAAAGCCCTGCCACAATAACAATCACAAACGGACAAGGGCAAATTCTTTCTTTGACACACTATGTTTATTGCCTGGGCCCTGTTTATTCCCAGGGTGTTCATTCACAAGATGTAGACAGGACGCAGAGTACAAGATGTGCATAGCTAGCTAGTTGGAAGGGAAGAATGAGCCCTGGAATGTCAAACCAAGCTCGTTGCTCATGGCCCATGAAGCCTAGAAGCTGGGCTATGAATAGCTTAGATTGTAAGTTGCATATACAATCATATGTACATACTGAAGGCAATATAATGTATGTATAATGCTCGTTCCATTGTTTGGACCGGCTTGGCATCCAGCAAAGCTTTGGCCTATTTTGGCTTGCTCAACCTGGAAATCCCTCAACCTGGAAATCCCTCAATTTGCTCTGCCACTCACCCTTTTCGAGTTTATATAAGTTGATGGGCATGTCTGTTGGTCTCCTGGCCCTGGCTCGTTTTTCTTTTCTTCTTCCTCTTCTTCTTCTTCTTCTTCTTCTTCTTCTTCTCTTCACGCAATTATCCTGTTCTTTGCTGTGTCAGAGCTAATCCCATTCTTTTCGTCCTGTTTCTGCTTCTGTTGCTCTATTCCATTCCCGGTCTACTTCGTCCTGTAACACCAACTTATAAGACAAAGATTCTACCCAGTCTCTCATTATACACAAACACAGTCTCCTCGCAAAAGACATCACTTGCTTCAGCAACAACTGCCGTTCCTTTAGTTAATTCCCTTTTTCGAATTCGTCTCTCTTAATACTTCGTCCACAATGCAGTTCTCTCTGTCCATGTTCGTTGTGGCTGCCAGCGCCTCGGTCGTCCCGTCTTTCGGCAACTCCAACAACACCATTGTCAACGTCAGCGCCGGCGTTTCGTACGTGCCGCATGCCGTCTCGACCGCGCTCTCCTCTGTGATCAGCGCCGTGTCCACGGCTGCCCCGCTGCCTCTGTCCACTAGCTCGGCTGTCGTGCCTCTGTCCACTGGCTCGGCAGCCGTTCCTCTGTCCACTGGCTCAGCTGCCGTGCCTCTGTACACTGGCACTGCGGTGCAGAGTAGCAATGCCACTAGCTCCACGTCGACGTCGACGTGGGTGCAGCCATCGCTGGTCAACGACTGGCCGTTCAACGCTACCCACCCGGCCCTCAACAACACCGTCACGGGGGCCTGCGAGAGCGTCCAGTGCCACACGGGCTACGAGTGCCACGTGTACAGCGGCGAGGCCCAGTGTGTTATTGTCGGTGGCTCGCAGTGCGGTGATATCTGGTGCCCGGGTAACAAGCAGTGCTGCACTTCGTGCAACAAGTGCGTGTCGCTGAGCCTGACCTGCAACGACAGCACCTGCAAGTAAGTCACTCAGAGCATTGCTGCATTTGTGTATTGTACAAATACTAACAACCACACAGGTCTGCCAAGCCTTTTGTGCCGTAAATCCTTTTCTCTTCTGATGCCAACACGCCGAGTCCTTTGATACCCAGCTTAATTATGTAGACCGGCACACTCGCACTTTCAATGATAGTAATTATTAGTACACCCAGTGTACATAGAAATACCATTCAACCACCGTGGAATTGACGCCATAGTTCTTGTGTTTAATGTTTTACGGAGCCGCTATTGACATACATACGTACAACCCTTAAGATAATGAAGATCACAATACCCGTAACTAAGCAAGTTGGTGATAGGAGCGATGAGTTTTAAAAAGGAAAAAGAAAGCAAGGTTGAATGGGATCAGGTTTATTGCTGAGTTGGTTGCCTCATGACAGATCTGCGCATGCACTGGAACCCTAAAATCCTTGTTGACACTCCGTCACCTCTGAACAATAATGGGAAAATAAAGAAAATCAGTCATTACATATTGAAAGGATCAATCGACATGCATCAAGCGAGAATATGTGTTGTTTTATTTTCATCTACCTTCTTTTGCGGCATTTGCTTCAAAACCGTCTTCATGTGTAGTAGTTGGGTGTAGATATATATACATATATAGCAGTTTACAGCATAAACGCGATAGCGACCAGAATAGCTGTCAGACTAGAGCCAAATGACGATGCTCCTGATGTAGCAGCCGAGGGGGTGCCGGTAGCCGAGGAGGAAGCAGAAGTCAGAGACACGGTGGTGGCGGCGGCTGTGGCTTGAGTGCTGCTGACAGTAGGCTTGGAAGAGCCTGACGCCAACAAAGATGAGGTGGAATTGGCGGATGAAGCGGGGATAGAAGTGGAGAAGGAAGATGAGGCAGAGGAAGAGGAAGAGGAGGGGGAGGGGGAAGAGAAAGAGAAAGAGGAAGAGGTAGAAGTGGAATAGGTAGAAACAGAAGCAGAGGCAGAAGCAGAGACAGAAGCAGAGACAGAAGCAGAAGCAGAAGCAGAAGCAGAGGCAGAAGCAGAGACAGAAGCAGAGACAGAAGCAGAAGCAGAGGCAGAAGCAGAGGCAGAAGCAGAGACAGAAGCAGAGGCAGAAGCAGAAGCAGAAGCAGAAGCAGAAGCAGCTTCCTTGACCTTGCCAACTACAAAGCCAGCGCCAGTATCAGTGTACAAAGAAAAGTAACTCAGATGATCCGTGATATTGCCGCCGTTAGCACAGATAGGGTCACCCTCGACGCAGTAAGACTGAGTTATGCTGGCGTACTTGTCCAGGTTGGTCAGCATACCGCCCGAGCGAGGGAATACGCCATCGTGGGAAGCTCCGGAAAAGGCGTTGTAGGGTTGGTTAGCTGTATGACGCACGTCGCCCCAGATGGTAACAGCAACGACTTTGAAGACATTATTTTAGCAAAGAAACCCAAGAAATTCTTGAGGGAAAAAGTAAGACTCACTGTTTTTGCCAGGGACCGTGGTAGGGTCCAGAGCAGCCGTGGGTGAGGTAGTACAGCCGTTGAAAAAAGTGCCGCCGCCACCAGCCAGGATATCACCAACAATGTGCGACCCCTGGGAGTACCCACTGATGACGAGCTTAGCCTCGGGGCAGCGTTTAGCGTACGCGGCAATCTGCTTGTTGCCATTGGCCACGCCCTCGGCAATGGACGCGCAGTAGTCGGAGTCGGTGGGGTTGTAGTACAGAATGTCTTCGTAGTCGCACGACGTCAGGCCCGAGCATATGGCGCCGGCAAGCTTACCCTGGCGGCCTGGATATGGTTCGTTGTTGCCCTTGGCCAGGAAGATGTGGACGTCGGTGCAGGCAGACTCGCGGGGAGCCACGGGAGCCACGGCAGCCAGAGCCAGGGGCACGAGGGAGGAGAGGGCGATGGAGGTGTACATTTTCCCGGTGAATGGAAGCCAGAGATACTTGACGAAGAACGAGGAAGGCTTGCGCCAGAGAGAAGAAAGGCGAGTGAGGAAGATAAAGAGAAGAAATGGAGGAGAACGAAGTGGGAGTCAACTGGTAGTCGGGTCTTTGTTATATAAAACGCACCGCTCGTATTCACGTCCTTCGCCATTTTTGTTTGGGGGGGTTTTCTTTCTCTCTCTCTTCAATGTCTTATCAGCTGCAACGGACGGACTTGAGCGAAAGGGATCCATTTCCGCTGACTTTAGTTAGTCCGTGGGAAAGCAAGTCTATGTATGTATGTATATGTTGCTTGTTCCTTCAAGTCCGTAAAACCTCGCATTCGGAGCTGATAGGAGACGCATCTACACACTAGAGTAGATGAGATTGACAGCATTCAATAGTATGTATGTACATATCTGACTTGATAACAAACGTGGTGAATGAGGCTCATGTGTACATACATGCAAATACATACATATCTCCAAGAAATAAGAAATCGAGAAAACAAGATTTTTCCTTCGAAAAGCCGAAGCAAATCCTTTTGTCTCATTTTGCGCTAAAAGCCGCTTTGAACGCTACGTCGCCAACTTTATGGGGAATAGAAAAACGAGGCAACACGAACTTCCATCAAGGAAAACGTGGCAATTGGGTGATGTTTGAGATATGGGAGACATTACGTATGTATGTACAGTACATGTACTATGCTGTGTATGATATGTATGTAAGTGACCAAGAATATGACTGTAAGATTGATTCGCGATCGGTTGAGGAAACTGAGATATAATGATTCACTTTATGAACCCCCAAATCTTTAGCGTCCGCTAAAAACCTGTAGAAAAACTACTGAAGAAAAAGCCTGGTGGCTCTTTAGTCTCTCTACTAATAATCTTTTCAGCTCTCTTCACATACTGGTTCAAAGAAGAGAGACACTGTTTTTCCAGGTACATAAAGGGAGCGTTGCACAGTAGCGCGGCACATCATGAAGTTCTGTGTAAGCCAGGGAGCAAATCACACCTTGTTTTCAAGGGTCTTTACTTGCTCTTCGAAGCTGTCATGTATGTATGCATACAGAAATCTTAGTGGATGGCTCTCTCTGTTCAGAACTCGATGGCGTGTATCAGACTATCACCATTGAGCCTTTGCGCCGGCGCTCTGACATCGCGAAACCCAACAAAAGCTGCCGGGCTCGTATTTGGGCTTTGAATGGAGATCCGCCATGAAGTCTATAGTCAGAGACTCGAATCTGCGCAATCATGTATCCAAAAGGCCGACAGGCAAAGTACCGGCATCGACTCCATCAGATCTGAAACAAAACTGCTAAGAGCAGTCAACACCGACAAGATGATCAAAGAGCATCATAGAGGTGGCTAATGGCTAGAGTTGGACTATCTACCGGCAGAATGATACTGGCCACCCAGCGAATTCATAAGCTGTAGTCAAACATAGCAAGTCACAAGAAGTTTCTATTGTTGCCCTAAATTTTTTGCATATCAATCAATTCACAAGCTAGCTAAGCTACAGCGTCACACAGCCCAATGCTAGCGTCCAAGAGAAGCCTCTCATTTCGCATTTCCCTCTTGGTTCGTCTCCTTTGTCTCCTTCGTTTCCTTGTTCTTGTTCTTCTTTTTCTTCTTCTTTTTGGGCTTTGACACTGGGAAATCCACGATTCTGCCTGTTGCGCCAAAACTCTGCGATATAGCAAACAAGCAGCCGGAACGGACCAGCGGACACTGTAGTTTCGATGCCAGCGACCCTGTCATTGTATTTGCAAAAGGTTAGATACAGAAAACAAGAGCCTAATGCAACGGAAAAAAAAGCTTCAAAGATTTACCAGCAGTGATTCCAGGGTAGGAGTAGCCTGTCTTGCCGAGGCTGCACAAGAGTTGCTTCTCGACAATCTTTTCGGGGCAATCAGATCCAAGGATGTCCAGAAGCTGTCCAGGGACGGGAACTTTGGGGACGGGATTGGCGAGAAGCCGGGCGCGCATGAGTGCCCATTCCGGAGGGAGCTTTTTGAGAATCATGATAGAGACCAAGCTGCTATGAGTTGATGTGGATCGTGACCAGGCGAGTATCAAAGTAGAGGAGAAGAAGAAGATAATTAAAAGAAAGGGAATAGATAGCCTGGCCAAGTGACTGCACTGTCTTGGCTATGAGTAAAAGCGACATTGGAAATGTCCTGTCTTAAAAGACACGGAGCTATGCATATTGTTTGCATAAGCTTACTGTTGGCTAAAAATAGCACGGCTAGCTGAGTGCCTACATCAATAACAAGTTGGGTGCATGGCATATATCGTAACTATAAGCATGGCTTTTATTTGCTATTCATACCTGAAGATGTAAGCACACACGTATTGCAAGTTCTTATTCACCGCTCTGTCTTCTGGGTTAACTTCTAGCATGCGCCTGATCCATTCATGTCTACCATAGATTCCATATTCTTAGATATCCACTACCAAATTGCCCAATATATCCTGGTTTATGGCCTCTTCACACTCTTTTGGCGGTCGTCTTTGGCCAAGTTGGAGCCTTTGCTATGCGTCCTGTCGCCCCTGAGCTTTGAGATAGTGCAAAGCGACACCCACGAACGACATTTGGTGTCTGTATCTTTGCTGCCACAGACTCTATACAGCCCGTTAGACTCTTTCCTCAAGTATTGTCACGGGAGGAGACCTTACTCGCAGTTACACCAGCGCGATTAAAGCCCATTGCGTTGAGAGCCTTGATAGAAAACGGCTGGTCTTTGCCAGGAAAGGCCAGCATGAAGGATTGCAGTCTAGCAAGACCGACACAAAGCTTTTTGACAGCCATAGTTATCTTGAGAGTTTCGGGAGCAAGTGAGTTGGTGTGTAGAGGAGATAAAAGAAGATTGAGACTAGAGAATGGCTGGAAGATGCACCCTTTTATAGTGCTGTGACCGGCACCAACCATTCAGTAATGCTCGAATTGCTTTGTAGATGTCCATGGTTTCTAGAGTTGCCATGTAGCTTATTCGCTTATTCACACTCAACTGTGCAGTGTTGTCTAAGTTCGAACCATCAAACTGCTCTTGACAAAACTCACAATCACGTTTTCAAAGAAAACATTCACATCGTTTTCAGTCTATCAAGAATTATTGTTTGTATGTATGTCTCTAAAGCTTATGCTTATTGCCGAATTCCTATAGCCCATGCACAAACCCTGTACTATTTCACGTCGCACGAAAACTAACCCTTATTTATACCCAATAAATATGTTAACAAAACACAACGAACACAACGATAAAAGAATACAGAAGAAACACCCCATTACCCTAATAAACCACAAACCCCTCTCAACACAAGCATTGATGAATGAATCGCTTAGTAATAATATTCCTCTACCAAAATTGGATCAAGTGTCACAGCCAAAATTGGCGATATACTCAAAAGCGTAACCTTGAATCCCGACCCCAGCGATGGTACGCTATCCACATCAAAGTCATACATATCTGCTAGATCCGCCGCCTTATCCGACTCGAGAGAGTCCAACAGCTGCATTGGATTACAGTCCGTCTCCACCAACACCCGGCCGCTTTCCGAGTTTTGCAAATGCGCAGGCATTCCGTCTTCTCTTCGCCCGTACTCGTTGCCCCCCGCCGTCTTGTGCTCGAGACCCACCGGTGATAGCAGGCCACCAAGACTTGCTTCGACCCCCTTTGTGCGTTGGATGCTTCGGTACATGGCCTGCTGCTGCGCGACCCAGCGTGCCGTGTATCCGCCCTGGCCGGTGGACGTGCATGCATATGGACTAAAGCGGCTCTGCGGATTGCGTGGCTGCAGTTGCGTGGGCCGGTAGAAGTGTTGGTATTGGTGCTGGTATTGGTAGATCTCTGAGGCCATGAGGGCGCGGGTGGCAGCCTGAGTGGCTGTTAGAAATTCCCATGGATGGATGGTGTGCATGGTGCGGGGGGAGGTGGCGCTCAAAGCATTGGGGTGGGTTGGACTGAAGGATTTGCAAGCGCGTTGCTTGCGTACCTGAATCTCGTGTATGCGAGCGGCACGGGCTCTGGCTTCGACTGAGAGAGAGAGGTGAGGGTTAGCACTAGGGTTGCCATGTGTTGAAATACATATGGCGAAGAGAAGGTACATAGCAGCGTGATCCGAATGGGACTTGGTAAAGTACCAGCTGTTGTTGCTAGCTTACAGCGCTAACGTAGAGAGCTACGAGTGATGGATAACACTTACTCGGGTCAAATATTGGAGATATTGGGCAATTGGCAGGTGCCGGAGGAGGCGTCTGAACCCCGGTGTGTCGAACTTCCATAGTATGGGTCAAATTGACGAAGAACCCGCTGATGGGATGGTTGATAATATGGTCCATCATTGCAGTGATGGATAGTAGAAGCGAGACGGTACCTGTTGATGATAGATACGCATGAAAACAAGATAGCTTAATTCGGTATCTTTTCACGGGGACAAGGAAAGACGAAAAAAGAAGAAAAGAAGAAACAGTTGGGTGGGATTGACTGCACAGAAGTTCAGTACATGGAAGATTACTGGGGCAATTACCAACTTTTGTGGCCTCGTGTACTTTCCTTACTTGCTTTTCAGTCGAGTTTCCCATCTTGTTTACAGTGCCGGACGTTTTAGGCAGTTACGTGAATAAAGCCTGATTGTACATTGTGGCACTGATCGCGATTGGCCAAGCATCCAACTACGCATCGGCTCGAGTCTGGCTGCTGAGGGACTTTGGGGGTACATTTCTCCGGCTTCAGGGCCGCTTTTTGGTCTTTCCGTGGTCTCGACATGAGTAGTTTCCCTGGGCCGACACGCGTAGTTTCCCTGGGCCGACACGCGTAGTTTCCCTTGGTCAACAACTGCATTTATTTGACTCATTTCCGGCGAAAGGAAAGTCGAGGGTAGGTAAGATAGCACTCCAGAGTAGTAGGTACTAAGCATGTACGTAGCATTTTATCCCAATGGTTTCATGACAGAGCAAATATCAAGTCCTCATTACATAACTGCATGTAGACTGAGTGAATAGTTCCACCTACAACTTATCCCATGAGCCAAGAAATCGCAATGGCAGCCCATCCAGCCCCGCTCAAGCCCTGAACAATCCCCGACAAGGCGGCAAAAGCAGCAGCACCTCCGGCACCGGCACTCTGCAGAAAGGCAAAAAGACTGCCAGCAGCCACAGAAGGGCCTTGGAGGGCGGCAGCAAGAGATCCTAGAGCAAGGGGTTAGCGCACCTTTGTCTCCGATGCTTAGAGGCATGCCCAAGTGACAAGAAAGTACCAGCGGTGATTCCAGCTGCGCCAAATCCAAGGAGAGAAAGTATAGGACTTAGAATGGCCGCTGGAATGACTAGGCCTAAGCTAGCAATGATCAAAGAAGGGTTGATGGGCAACATGATGACGGTTTTTGTGTTAGGCGTAAAGCTTGATGTCGGAGAAAAAGAAGAAAAGGAAAAGTGAGCTGCGTGGGAGATGAGTTCTTGATCTTATGTTGCTAAAAGATACGTTCTATGCAAGAGGCCCGACCAAGCTCAACATAGAGTGGATGCCTTATAGATATGTACTACTTGTGCCACAACCCATGTTCACTTGATTGAGTCATAATGCTCTACACTGTATTAGTATCTCGTTTTACACCTTTTCCTTGAGGATATTTCTGTCTAGTTTGCGGCGCCGCTTGCTGCTATACTCTCGTTTCTCACTCTCAGAACGGCCGGATAGATGCTAGCCAGTAAGCACATACACTTACCAAGTTCTTGTACTCACTGTAGTAAACCTCTGCTATTGTTGGCTGGATTATATACGGAATGAAATTCTGATGTAGATAGTGTTGGCAGCATTTGGAAGCAATAACCACCCGTTATCACGTAGATTTTTTTGAGTAGATGAGACGAGAAGCCAGGGATTAGGCGTACCCAAAGAAGGAGATATTTAGTCTTTTTTTTTCGAGGTGCATGAATTTTGTGAACATACGGGCTGGCTGTTTAGCATCATAATACAAAGTCAAGTGGGACGTGGCACGAGTACATGATATGTGAGTGAATAGAAAGAAGGGTTGTTTACTACTGGTAGGATATCATACTTTATAAAAGAACATGAATAATGAAGGCTGAATGCAAGAGCCCACTACGTCTATAACGCAGGCAGCTTTAGGTCGCATAGGTATATAGTAACTGTGTTCCCCTTGTGTGCTGCCTTTGCAATCTGTGTTGCTCCATCTGCCTGAATAATTTTATTCACCACCACAACATCATCCCCCCCCAGCCCAGCATTCTTCAACAGTAGCAGGACGTTCTGTGCAAAGGCTGCCGGGGCCCGTGTGGCTGCATTTACTAGGCCTGTTGCAGTGGGTGGTCAAGTTAGATTGCTGTAAATCATCCAGTGGAAAAGAAGAAAAAAAAGTGTACCTGCTATCATGCCGTTGTCCTCTACACCCATAGCCCCCAGGACTGACCCGGCCACAGCACCGGGAGCCGCCATCGCACCCAGTCCTGCCACACCGAGCGTCCCAAGGGGCAGGTCCGGACATTCTTTCAACGCCGCAACAAAGGGGACGACGCCATAGATGGTCTCCAGAAGACACTCATACCGCACGCCGCCAGCAGCCGTAGGCAATCCACTATCGACCATGACATGCAGTGGATGCGGACACTTTACCGCGCCGTTCTGCAGCAGGCCGCCCTCGGTGACGATTTGCGAGGCAACGACGTTGTTCTGCTGGGCCAGAATGGATGATACGCTGCCCGAGTCGCGCAGAATGGACTGTGAGAGCTTTTGGGCTTCGGAGAGAACGGACGGCATGACTTTGTTGGCGGAGTCGGAGACAAGGGCGGCAGCGGTAGCCAGGGCGGCCAGGGCGTTTTCAAGATTCATGATGGGTTGTGTATATGAGTGACGGATATGAGTAGAAAAAGAAAGCAAAGGAAGGGAGGGGGTATGTGTGGGTGTTACAAGTACAAGTAAGGGCGGCAATGGTACAAAAGGACTGAAGCTACAATCAACAAGAAATTCACAGTCAAAAACTAGACTGTCTTAGAACCCTTTATTTGCCTTGCTGGGTGTTAGGCCAAACTATTGTAGACTACATACTTGTATGTATTAGGCACCGATAACAGGGGTTCCCTTCGCTTAAGCTGCAAGCACTTGTTCACCATAAAATGCATCAACTATGTATGTGAATCACCGCCACCAAAACCGGAGGCGTTCAAGCAACTGTTGAAACCAACCATAAATGCCCAAGTTGCATGTGTAAATAAGGATTTCCTTATTTTCCTTCAAAGCTGAGGCTATTCCAGCCAAGCTAGCGGCCTGGAAAACACCGTTGACAATCACCACGGCATATCCGCCCATGGCATAGCTTTGGCAGAGGGCAAACAGGCTTCCCGACACAACAGCAGGACCTTGGACCCAGGCGGCAAAGCTACCTGCATGCATATTCATAGGTTAGGAGACACCATCATAATCAAACCAGATTTTGAACAGGAGATAGTGGCAGTGACTTACCAGCTACCACGCCACCTGCCCCAAAGCCAAGGGCTGACAGAAGTGGGACAATAAGGGCGCCCGGGAACAAGATAATGCCTAGCAAAATAAAACCAATAACCAGCATAATGAGATTTTTCGGGTCGATCGGCGGACATCCTCCGTCAGTGGCAACAAACTGAAAAGTTTCGGTGCCATTAGAGGCGATACAGTTCCAGCGGCCGTCGGGTCTCTGGTTGATGAATCGAATGCTCATTTCGTTGGAGAGACCGGTGGGAGACACGGCGGAGGTGCCGAGGAGGCCATTCTTTTCGGCTAGAACATCTTTAATTGAAACAGAGGTTATGTTGATGGCAGAAATGAGCCTTTGATGCATCCAGGATGTCTCTGGGCTGCTTGGGAGTTCGGGGGACGAAGGCATTGTGGGTGGTGGTAGAGAAGGGAGTCAAAACTGGTGGTAGAGGTTAGAGAAGGTGAATATGGTCCAGTAGAGACTGGAAGAGAAGGGAAGAGAAGGGAAGAGAGAGAGAGAGAGAGAGAGAGAGAGAGAGAAACAGTACTGATCAAGCTCACATACCGATGCCATGATATACGTTTGTGTAGTCTGCAGGAGGCCCGACTCATTGGAGGGGGTGGCCAAATACGGACTTTAGACTTGTGCGGCATCTGTTTTATGCAGTTACATACTGGCAGTTGCCTTGTATGGTAGTACATACATAAGTACTATGTACCATTAGTAGTTGATGAGAAGAAAACAAGCCCGCTCATAACCAATGTAGTGACTCGGCTCTAGCAAACTCTATACCAAAAACCTTGTTGGCCATGGGCTTCATCTCTAAAGCCATCGCCTTTGTCATGGAAGCCCTCGTGCTCTACGATCTTTTACCTCAGGGCGCACAGGAAAATCACCGTCACCACCAGAGAGCTCCAGCCTCGGAAGACGACAGAGGTTCACAAGATGACATAGACCCAGGAACCAGGGATACAGCCTCGTGGCTCGTAGGTACGTGCGTTGTATGACAAAAATCATGATTAGAGTTTAACAAGAGTAGGACCCACGAGGGGAAAGGGAAGGGTGGATCACAAGGCAGGCTGAAGCAGCAGATGAAAGACACGATGGCGACCCGCAAGTTCGGGACAGAAGGTGGCGGGTTCTTATTATGTACAAGTATGTATGTATGTGGTATACTGTTAGGCTAGTATACAAGTGTACTGTGCATTGTGTAGTGTGTATTATACTGTGTATTGCATCATGTGTTACGAATCATTTCTCAACAAAGGACGAAGAAGCTGAGCTCACAGCCACAACCCTAACCAAACCCTAGGTCTACTGATATTGAAGTTTGCGACACACAGTGCTACACTTGACGGCGATCAAATCATGAGAAATACAAAAAAACGGCAAAAAAGAATAAAAGAAAAGAAAAGCTGCATCTGCTTAGCCAGTGAATGGAAGTGGATAGAAGAACTTGGCACCTTTGATCTGGTCAGAAAAAGAAGCGCCCGGAATATGCAACACCGACATACCATACTATATATACATAACCCACGTACATACATACGTAAAAGTACCTCAAGCAGTCCTTTCAGTGTTTTGTATTATATTGTTTTCAGGGATCCGACGGAAGTCAGAGTCCTTGCGAGTGGCTTTTCTGGGGGTTCCGCCTCGATTTTCTGTTTTCTTCATCTACAAGTCTTTGTATGTATCTTAAGTAGCGATTCCCCCAAAGAACAGATACATACATACATATGTACATGCTGCTATGCAACAGTTAAAAGTATAAGTATGCACCTAGAATCGCCCCTGCAGAACATCCCCATTAACCGACTTGACTTTGTTACTGACTTTTTTGGGTTCTCTGTACATTGTACGGCAAATCAGGCATTACTTGACAAACCTAGAATACCAGCAAAGGATCCAGACTCCCGGCCGATATCCGCGCGCTTTTTGTTTCGTGTAAAGACAACACAGCTTCACTCCTGAATTTCTGTATCTGTGTATATATTTCGTTTCTGCTGTTCTTCTTCTTGTCTTTTGTCAAGTCTGACTTCATCTCTTATCCCACGTCATTTCTCATCTCATATAAGCCCAGAATGGCCGACATATCAGAGTCCCGCCCGCACTCGCCCGATCTCGAGTCCACCGCTCGGGAATTGTCCCGCTCCAACCGCTCGCTGCGCGACGCTCTTTTCGTCTTCCAGTGCCCCCGTTGCTCGCACATCTATCGAGACCCAGTAGCGCTGCCGTGTGGCCGTTCTATCTGTAAGCCGTGCCTGCCGCGCCCACATGCTCGCATTAGGGTTACGTATCCCGCCACGGCCGAGCGCGAGGAGGGCTTTGTCTGCCCGTTTGAGGAGTGTTCAAAGGAGCATGCCGTTTTTGACTGTGGGCTGGACTATGTCTTGGGGAAGATGGTGCATGTAATAAAGATGGAGTTGGAGGGCGCAACGATTGTAGTGGATGGATATGAGGGTTCAGAGGCTTCTGACGATGCTGAAAGTCCTGAGAGTTTAGACTCCCAGGGCCGGACCACCGAAACAGACTCTCCCACTACTGAACCCCAATCTCAGCCCCTCACAACCATCCAGCCTCTCACCGACTGGGAAATCGCTGGCATCCCCTCTCTCCACACAAAATTCCCCTCCTTCTCCGCCCGCGGCTCCCATCTTCAAACTCTCTACGCCCTCGCCAGCCTACACGGCCTTCCCATGACCTCAGAACTGCGCATCACCACCACCCCTGCCATCTCTCCATCCACCGACTCCGCCCTCCTGCACTCCGCCCTGACCGCCCTCCGCTCCGAGGCCGACTGCCAAATCTGCTACGCCATCTTCCTGGACCCTGTCACCACCCCCTGCGGCCACACCTTTTGCACCGTCTGCCTGCACCGCGTGCTTGACCACTCCCCCCACTGCCCCGTGTGTCGCCGGCCCGTGTCCATCGCCCCGCTCCTCCCCCCAGCCACCGCCCCCGCCAACCGCTCCGTCGCCCAAATCCTCGCCGCCTTCTGGCCCGACAGCATAGCCGCGCGCCGTGCCGCTGCTGCCCGCGAAGGCTGGACCGCCGATGCCCCCAGCGCCCACCCCGCCGACTCCCACATTCCCATCTTCCCGTGCACCATTGCTTTCCCGGGAATCCCGCTGTACCTGCACATTTTTGAGCCGCGGTACCGCCTGATGGTGCGGCGCTGCATGGAGGGCTCGCGCACCTTTGGCATGGTACTGCCACGCTGGATGCGCGGCGACTGCGGCACTGGCGGCGCCGACGGCGAGGAATTCGCAGAGACCGGCACCCTGCTGCACATTGCCAAGATCGACTACTTCCCCGACGGCCGCAGCATGGTGCTGTGCGTTGGCCTGGCGCGCTTCCGCATCCGCAGCCACCGCTGGGAAGAGTCCATCCTGACTGGCTCCATTGTACGCATCCGCGACGTCGGCGTTCCGCAGGAGGAAATCCTCGAGACCGACGACCGCGAGCGCGCCGCTGCGCAAGGCCTGGCTGCGCCCGACTGGCGCGAGCTGGCGCGCTTTGTGCGCGGTCGAGAATCGTGCGCGGACGCCGATGAGCAAGCCGCGCGCAGGCCACCGCCAGACCCAGACGCGGAACGTGCAGAGTCGTCAGATCCGTCGGCGGATATGCCGGGGGCGCTGGCAGCGGCGCTGCCGGTGGCACTGGCGCCGGGCGATAGTCTGGATGCCATGTCAACGGCAGAACTGCTGGAGGTGGCGCGGGCGTTTGTGAGGGGCAATCGGTCGGTTCGTGACATGTCGCCGATTTATGGCGAGGAGCCACTCAATGGGTCGCAGTTTAGTTGGTGGTTTGCCACAGTGATGCCCATGTCGGATGAGAAAAAGTATGAGATTCTCAAGGCGACGACGGTTCGCCAAAGATTGAAGATTTGCTGTGAGTGGGCAATACACTATGTTGAGCATCGCGAGACTGGTTCGCGCTGTGTGGTTATGTAGTAGTAGTATGTACTGTTTATGACATGCAGGATTGTAGGCATAGTGTGATTTCAGGCCGTGGGCCGTTTGAATTTACTCCTAGTCGTACAGTACAGCCTCTCCCCTAGTGGTATAGTGTTACATTTGTCTAGTGATACATGTTGAGCCTAACGAGACAATTGTGTCTTGTGAGACAATAAGTAAGCCTTTTTGGACATAACAAGCCTTCAGGCCTTCAACAACAACAACAACAACAACAACCCCTTTAGGCATATCAAGCCTTATTCCGCCCCTTCCCCCGGCCTCCCCGCTTCCGTTGATAGTCCGCCTCTCTCCACGCTTCTTTGCGCTCCTCCTTGCGTGCGAGACGTTTCTTTTCATAGGCCTCAAAGTCTTTCCACTCCGCCCATCCATTGTCAGGCACCAGTCCGGCCTGATTGTAATGTGTCAGGTATCTGGCCAGCGCAGCCTTGATCGACTCCAGCATGCGCAGCGTATCGTCCTTCAAGACTCCGTCGCCAACTATGCGGTCAATCATGCCCACCAGCCGCTGGCCCAGCGCCGTCGACGTGACCACGGCCCGCCTGATGCCCGACGGGATTTCGCGCGCGGGCCGGTTCGCTGCCGCCGGCCGGCACCGCTCGAGGAGGTCTGCCTGGTTCTTGCGGAACAGGTCTGCCGCCCTGCCCAGCGCCGAACCGACTTCGCGTGCCACACCGTCCAGTGCCCGCTGCGCTTTGGCGTTGAGCTGCAGACTGCCGTCAGCTCGCACGCCAGCTGCCCGCTTGCGTGCCACGTGGCTACGGTAGAAGCGAATAATCAGCTCGGAATGGACCGCCATGCACGACGGCGGCGCAAGGACCAGCTCATGCTCCATAATATCAATGATGCGGCCAGCATTGGACAGGGCCAGCGGATTCTCCTTGTCTTCGAGGCAACACAGCATGGCGCTGATGATATCGTGGTTGCGCACTGACGGCATCTCGGAGAGGATTTCGACAGTTCTGGAACTGTTGTGGCCGCGGCGCTGAGCGAGGAGGTAGCTGCGCCAGTTTTCTTCGTCGGGTGTTACGCCGTACTTGGTGGTTAGGAGATTCCAGTAATGGCTGGCGGCATTGGTGCGGCGCTGGATGGCGAGGATGCGCAGGACAAGAGAAAGAGTGTTGGGGCCAGGGGCAACAGGCGTGCCGGCTTTTCCAGATACGGGCATTTGCATGCTCTTGATAAAATCGTCGACTGTTTCCGAGTCAGAGGCTTCTTCTGTCTCATTGTCCTCGGCTTTTTCGAGGTCTCGATCCTTGGCTTGCTTAGTCTCTTGGGCCTTTACCCCCTCAGTCTCTGGGGTCTTGGCCTCCTCAGCCTCTTGGGTCTTGACCCCCTCAGTCCCCTCAACCTCAACCTCTTCACTCTCATCCTTTGCAATATCCTCCTCAATCTGTGCCTTGAGCTCCGCACTCAGCTCCTTATTAGCCCCATCCAAAACCCCCAACCGCGCCTCTAGCGCCACTGTCCGTTCATCGCCCTCTTCCACCAACTTCTTGTATATTGTCAGCCCCTTGACAGACACTGGCTTGCCAAAATTAATTATCTCCTTCTTCATTAAACGCTTGTCTAGACGCTCCTGTTTGCGCACCGCCTGGTCTAGACGCTTCCGCATTGTATTTGACATGCCGACATCTGACGGCGCCTCAATCTCTGATGGGCGGTTGGTCAGCTGGCTGTACAAGTCGTCTGGGGAGATTTCCGAAGCTTCATTTGCGTCGTCGCTAGATTTGATTTCTTCGGAGGCGTAGTGTTCGTCAACCTCATCCATGTTGTCAAACTCATCACCGGGCTGCGTCTTCTGGGCCGACATCGCCTTGAGAAGCACATGTTTTTCGCGGATAAACCGCGGCTTCTCCTCTGATATTCCAACCTTTTGACCGTGAATTGTGTAGCTGGATTTGTTCACGACAACCTCGTGCGCGTCCTTCATCAGCAGCGGAATTCCCATTGTGTGTTCTAGAAGCATGAGAACTTGCACCTGCACGCCCCACGGTCCAAGAGCCAGCAATCGGCCAAAGGCACACACAAGCTTCTCCGTCATCTCAATCTTCCCATCAGCCCAGTCTTCAATCACACGTTGCCACAGGGCCTTTGCCTTGTGAATCATGGGAATCACGTGGCTGCGCATGTGCTCGGCGCCGTCTTCATGCAAAATGCTAAGCATAGTCGGACTCTGTTCCAAGTAGCTGCGCATAGCGTTGATCATGATGGTAAACGTCACAGAATCGGGCTTACGCGTGCCGCCGTCGGCCGTGGCGGCAACGGCGTAGAGAGAGTCGAGATCAAATCCACGCGCGCATACTTCGAGGACAGCATTCATGTGGATTGTGTTTGGCGGGCAGCGCTCGTCGTTGAGCATGGAAATGTAGATGCGGACAGCTTCGCGGATGGCGCGGGATGTTTGGGTCGACTTGGAGAGGCTGTGGAACATGGCGGTATAGGTTTTGGAAGACGGCATTTGCTTGCGTTTTTTCATCTGTCCAGGTTAGCATGGGAAGCTTCACAGCATAGCACAAGTATTAAGGAGAAAAAATACCTCGTTGAAAAGCCGAATGCCTTGCTGAATCGTGTCGCCCTCCAGATAGTAACTAATAATATAGCCCCACGATACCACCGTATCCATATCCCTGCTGGCTATTCTTGTCATACCCAGCGCATCCTCGACCTCGCCTCTTTTAATCATACGATCGATTTCTTTGGCAAAGTGATATGGGTCGTTGTAATAGCTGACTCGCGTGCGCCAGTTTCTGTTCTGTTCCATTGTCATTTCCTGCGGTGTGCGCACTGTCGGCTTCATCGGCACAGCCGTGGTACTAGACGCCGCCGCCTTGATTTCCGGCATGACCCATGTCGGCTGCTTCGTCTGACGGTCAAACTCGATGCCGCGACCCATTTCACGCTTGATAGTCTCGACGTCTAGGCTCTTGTGACTGGCCTTGGGACCCTCTGTTGCTGGCGATGTGGAGAAGGAGCGGTTCTGTATGCTGAGCTGGCGGATGCGTTCTTGCACGAGGACTTGGCGGAGATGTAGAGAGGCTGAATGTGCTGAGAGGCCGCGCGGGCTAGGAGTGGCAGAGCCGGAGGCGGAAACCGATGACCGGAGAGAAGCCTCGGACAAGGCCCGCAGAGATGATCGACAGACCATTCTTCTTTTGATGGTGGTAGTAGAGACAGATGAAAGACAGCCGAAATGAGCAAAGGATGGCTTAAATCAAGGAATGGAGGAAGATGAACAAAAACGCGACGATTGCTGCAGGTTCGTCAACGTTCTGGCTTGGTGTAACACAACAACAGCTCTGGGGTGGTCTGAGAGAAAAATTCAGTATCTTATCGGGGCAGCTTGGTGGGATGTTCAAAGTGGGGCGTTGCAATTAGCCAGCAAGTTAAAACTGCCGAAGAGCCGACAAGGCAGTTCCAGGCGTTATTGTGGCGTGTTTAGTGGCGCGTGTGGCGTATTGAGCGCGGTTTGCAGCGCGTGTTGTGTGTTGGGCACTTTACGCGATGTTCCTTGTTAGACCAATTTTGAATGGATTTCTGTTTTTGACTTTTCTCGCAGTTGGTGATTGATTCATTGAACGAGGGGCTTGAATCTTCTTGTGTTTCCGCTTTATGTTTATCAGTGACTCTCTATTTCTTTCTTACTTTTCCAGCAGGCTTTCTCCCATCTGCCCTTCTATACCCAGATAAACAACCAAATACACAAACCAAATGTCTGCTGCCGCCCGCAGAGCGCAGCTCGCCGAGCTTCGGGCATCCAGAGCGGCCGGCAAAAAAGTCGCTGTCAAAGTTGGCGAAGTCGAGTCATTCTATGAGGAAGTAGACGAGAAGGAGTACTTGAATATCCGACGCGAGCGACTAAACGAAGATGATTTTGTAGTGGACGACAATGGCGCAGGATATGTCGATGACGGTCGTGAAGAGTGGGATCGTGAGGAAGAGTATTACTCGGAAGACGAGGCGATAGACCAGAGCCGGCCAAAGCTGTGTAGGTTCTTCAAGTCTTTTATTGTGCTCGGATACTAACGAGAGCAGCCAAAAAGAAAAAGGCCGAGGAACAGGCCAAAAAAGACGCCAACATGCGAGACATCACAGAGTTCTTCAACAAAGGGCCCGTAGCAAGGCCCAAGGCCAAGGTACGTTTTCTTTTCTAGAGCGTGCTCAAAAGCCCCCAGCTACTCAGCTAACGAAGCAGACCGTCAAAACCAAAGAAGACGACGACTTTCTCGAGAGCATTCTCGATGGAATCGACTCAGCTCCAGCGCCAATGGCCTCGCCGCGTCACAAGAAGCGCGAACGCTCTCCTAACCGCCGCCGAGTTCGCGTGCAATCGCCGCCGACTGCCATGGACCTCGACGACCCTCATCCGGCCCTCAAGCGCCCCAAAGTCACGGACGAACGGACTCCGTCTCTACCGCCTCTTCCGCCACCGCCGCCCGACGACTCTGATAACTCTGACGACTACGCCAATGTTCCCGTTGTTACAGACGACCTCGATATGACAATGAGCGACATGGTGGCACCCTCATCGCCGTCAGCAAAAGTAGCTCTGCGCAAGAAGATTAAGCAGGAGCAACCCTGTGATAGCGATGACGACGACGATAACGATGATTTGCTCGAGGTTTCACATACAGGCACGGTCAAGGCGCGCAGCATCAACATGTCTGGGACACGGCCGGCACCAAAGCCAGTCATGAAGCCGACGCCGGTAGTCAAGCCAGAGCCCAAAGTTGTGAGCTCATCTCCGGCCAAGGGCCCGGCCGGATCAATGGACGCGTCCAGTTGGAACACAGTAACATCCAGTCTGGATGTGGTCAGTTCTTCAGGACCCGAGATGCGCTTCACTGGCAAGGTCGACCCCAAAGACGTACAGCTGGACGATGGCAGCATAAACTTCTTCTGGACCGACTACACTGAAATGAGCGGCTCTCTGCACCTGTTCGGAAAGGTGTTTAACCAGCGCACCAAACAGCATGTGAGCTGCTACGTCAAACTGCGAAATGTCATGCGCGTGCTGTACTTTTTGCCACGTGAAAAACGCGTCGTCAACGGTCAGGACACCGACGAGGAAATCAGTAGACAAGAAGTATACGAGGAAATCTCGGACATCATGTCGAAAATCGGCGTCAGCGAGTTCCGCACCAAGTTAGCCAAGCGCAAGTATGCCTTTGAGCTGCAGCATATCCCGCGCGAGACCGACTACTTTAAGGTCCTGTACCCTTATACTAGCCCGGCTCTAGACAGCAACATGTCGGGCCAGACCTTTTCACATGTCTTTGGAACCAACACGGCCATGTTTGAGCAGTTTGTGCTGCTCAAGAACATCATGGGTCCCTGCTGGCTGAAGCTGCGCGACACCGATGTTTCAGCTCTCAAGAACGCGTCGCATTGCAAGATGGAGGTATTGGCCGAGCATCCCGATATGGTCTCGGTCATGTCTGACCGTGACGCCCCCGAAGACCCGCCGCTGACCATGATGGCTCTGGCTGTGCGCACCGTATTTAATTCCGAAGAAAATAAGCAGGAGATTCTGGCTCTCAGCGCGCGCATCTACGAAAACGTGGTTCTCAGCGATCCCACACCCGCTATAAAACTGCGCTCCCGCATGTTTACGCTGGTGCGTCCGCCCACTGGCCAGGCCTTGCCGCTGGGCTTTGAGACTCTGGCCAAGCAGCGCAACCGCGGGTTGATTCGGTCCATGCGGCAGGAGAACGAGCTGCTGGCGTTTTTCCTGACCCAGCTTGACCTGGTTGACCCAGATGTCATTGTTGGCCATGAGCTGGAGGGAGTCGACTTTAGCATTCTGGTGAACCGCCTGCACGAAAAGAAGACGCCTCAGTGGTCGCGGCTGGGCCGGCTCCGGCGTGCGCAGTGGCCCGCGGCCATTTCTAAGCCGGGTGGCAATGTGTTTGCCGAGCGCCAGTTGCTCTGTGGCCGTCTGCTGTGCGACTTGGCCAACGAGGCCGGAAAGGCCGCCATGTTCAAGTGCCAGAGCTGGAGTCTGACGGAAATGTGCAGCATCTATCTCCCGGGCGACGCCAGCAAGCGCATGGATATCGACAATGCCGAGGCGATTTCGTCGTGGGCCTTTAATGACAAGGGCGGCCTGATGAACTATCTCAACCACCTTGAAGCAGACACGTACTATATTGCCGCTCTGACCATCCAGGTGCAGATGCTGCCGCTGACCAAGGTACTGACTAATCTGGCCGGCAACAGCTGGGCACGTACTCTGACAGGAACCAGAGCTGAGCGCAATGAGTACATTTTACTTCACGAGTTCCACCGCAAAAAGTACATTTGCCCTGATAAGCAGACGTTCAAGGGACCCACTCGGGCCGTTGAGGATGAACAGGAGGACAAGAAGAAGGACAAGTACAAGGGCGGTCTGGTGTTTGAGCCGGAAAAGGGCCTGTACGACCGTTTCGTTCTGGTCATGGACTTCAACTCACTGTATCCGTCGATTATCCAGGAATACAACATTTGCTTCACCACCGTCGACCGGTTCTCGGTCGCTGACGAGGAAGACTCGGCACCAGAACTTCCGTCCTCTACGGCTGACCAGGGCGTGCTTCCACGGCTGATTGCCACGTTGGTTGAACGCCGCCGCGAAGTCAAAAAGTACATGAAAACCAAGGGTGCTACGGCCGAGCAGCTGGCCACCTGGGACATCAAGCAACTGGCGCTCAAGCTAACGGCAAACTCCATGTACGGCTGTCTGGGCTTCACCAAGTCGCGCTTCTACGCGCGGCCACTGGCCATTCTAACTACCCACATGGGTCGTGAGATTCTGCGCAGCACTAAAGCCCTGGCTGAGGCGAACCAGCTGCAGGTCATCTACGGCGACACGGACTCGGTCATGATCAATGCCAATGTCGACAACGTGGCCGATGCTCTCAAGGTCGGCGAAGCCTTTAAACGCGCTGTCAACGAGCGCTACCGACTGCTGGAAATCGACATTGACAACATCTTTCGGCGCATCCTGCTGCAGGCCAAGAAAAAGTACGCTGCCGTCAGTCTCGTGGAAAAGGACGGCCGCTGGCTGGAGAACATGGAAGTCAAGGGTCTCGACATGAAACGCCGCGAGTACTGCGCGCTCTCCAAGGAAGTCTCGTCGCACATTCTCAACCACATTCTCTCGGGCGACGACGCCGAGGCTGCCACCAGTCGCATCCATGACTACCTCTGCGAGACAGCTGCTCGCATGCGCGCCGGCAACGTGCCTGTACAAAAGTACACCATCTACACACAACTTGGCAAAGCGCCGCGCGAATACCCCAACGGCGACTCGATGCCACAAGTCCAAGTCGCCCTGCGCGCTCTGGCCAACGGCAAGACTGTGCGTCGCGGTGACGTTATTGCCTACATCATGACAGGCGACTCGTCATCTGCCGTCCCCGCCCCGAAGCGCGCCTACGCGCCTGCCGACGTGATGCGTCCCGACGCCGAACTGACAGTCGACGTCGAGTGGTACATCGCCAAGCAAATCTTCCCCCCCGTCGAGCGCCTCTGCGCAAACATCCAGGGCACGTCGATGGCGCAGCTCGCCGAGCAGCTGGGCCTGGATATGCGGCGCTACGCCAGCACGACTTCTGGCGGCGCGGCCGCCCAGGACCTCGTCGTGCACCCGCTTGACAGCCAAGTGCCCGACGCTATGCGTTTTGCCGAATGCACGCGCCTCACACTGCGCTGCCGCACATGCCATGCGCGCAGCACGTATGAGGGCCTTGTGCACTCGCTGGCCTGCACGACGCCCGCCGGCATCATCTGCAGCGCGTGCTCGCGGGTGTTTAGCACGCTGAGCGTGGTTGCGCAGGTCGAAGCACAGCTGCGCGCGGCCACGTCGCGGTACTACGAGGGCTGGCTAGTGTGCAGCGACGCGCAGTGCGGGGCGCGCACGCGGCAAATGAGCGTGTACGGAACGCGGTGCCTGGGGCCGCGCGGGCTGGGGCGGGACTGCCGCGGCGTGATGCGCTACGAGGTTGGCGAAAAGGCTGTGTACACGCAGCTCGTGTACTTTGGCAGCTTGTTTGACGTGGAGCGAGCGCGGCAGGCGGCCACAGCGGCGCCGGGAGAACGAGACGGGGGTGAGGAGATGAGTGCGGCGCAGCGTGAGCAGGTGCGGGCGTTGGCGGAGCATAACCGGGTGCGGTTTGGGACGGTCAAGGGCGTGTGTGACAAGTATCTGGAAAAGTGCGGGCGTGGGTGGGTGTCGATGGATGCGATTTTCATGCGTCTGGGGTTGTTGAAGCCTGAGTCTGGGTGAAGCTTGTTGTCTACTACTGCTGCTGCTGCTGCTGCTGCTACTCTATGTATGTACTACTAGTAGAATGCTCACGTCCACAGAAACGGCCTGCAGATTAGATAGATGATTCATTGGAATAACAGAGAATGTATAAAATCCATGTCATGAAATATCTTGCTACGGCTTTCCCTTGGTGTTTCTGCTTGTCTTTTCATATTCCCATCTTCCAGGTCACGTGAGGCTTGTCTCCAACAACAGACAGTCTCGACTCTCTCCTACTCTTTCTACCAACCATAGACCAGATTAACTCATCTCCCCCCTCTTCAACACTCCATAGAACAGGAACACAAGACATAGAATCAAAGAACAGAGTACGAAAAAAAATGAAATACATAAAAAAGAAATCCCGAAAGAAAACCCTAACCCATAATATGGAAAATAAAAAGAAATAAAACGAAGGGGGAAATAAAAACGTCAATGCGAAACAAAAGACCCAAAATGAAAAGAAAAGAAGGAAAAAAAAACAATACCAAACACCCCCGATCTAACATCAAAGTGCTTTTTGTAAGGCCAACCACCAGTCCCTTTTTGTTCATATTTTCCCTCCACCCATGCTGGCTGGCTTTCCGGCTTCCCCCTTTTCTTCTTCTTCCTCTGCTATAACCATCCATCCGGTCACAATCTCCTGCAAATACCCTAGCCAGAGCCGCCATCGCCCTTCTCCTCCGCATTAACCTCCATTCATCCAACTTACTCCTTGTCACCAGTGTCAGGAGTCGCCTTCGCCAGGACGGGCGAGGCAGCGGCCGACGGCGGCGAGCCAGGGTGGTTATCCAGGCTGGCCAGAATGTCATAAGAGTTCATGTTGGACGGCGCAGGAGTACCGGTGCGGGACGACGAAGCAGAGTCCTCGTTGCCGCGGCTCATCATCGGAATGAGACTCATGCGGTGGCGACCCGAGTTGCTGCGCGAGCCCAGGCTGCCGCCAGGACCCAGAGTCACGTTGTGACCACCCGGACGACCCATACCACGCAGACGCTTGAGGTCATCCTTGCCAATCTGGTTGCTGTTCGAGTGTCCGCCGTGGCCGTTGCTATACGACCGAGCGTCACCATGACCAATCGGGGGGCGACCAGGTCCGCCACGAGTCACCTTAGCAGCCTCGGCAGCCTTGGCGGCAGCCGCAGCCTCCGCCTCGGCACGCACCTCATCCAGGGTCTTGGGTCCCTTGTTGACCTCCTTACCCTTCCAGCCCTTCTTGCGCAGATCGACAACGTCCATCAGCATAAACTTGAGACGGCTGTTGAGAGTCGGCATCTCAATCACGCTCTTGATGCGCTCAAAGTACGCGTCCATGAGCACCGTGTTGCGGCCAAGGGGAGAGTTGGCACTCGTCTCCAGGGCTCCACCAATCGTCGTCAGCAGCTTCGACAGAGACTCAATTTCCGACTCATCCGGCTCGCCATTGAAATCAACCAGTCCACGGATGCAGCCATGCATAATACGATCAGTAAGCATGCCCAGCTTGTACAGCTCACCAATAAACTGAACTAGACCCAGACCACGACGCTTGGCAGCAGCAGCCGCATAGTACTCGTCAGACATCAGAACAGCCTCACCGGCAGCGCTATCGCCAGCAACCTGCTCTCCCTCCTTGGTCTTAGGCAGGTTGACCTTCCAGCCACGCTCAAACTCTTTCTGGCAGCGGGTCAGCAGGTACTTGCGGAACAGCGTACCGCCAGTAACAACAGCCCCGTTCTTGTCCCTGATGCTATCGTCCTTGATTTCGTTGCTGGTGTTGTCGAGCATGCGCTTGCAGAACTTGGCGTACATAGACGCCCAGTGAGCTTCATCAGTCGCCTTCTCGAACGTCAACTGAATCACCTGGCGCAGAGTACGGCCGTCCGTCTCGTCCTTGGACTGGCTAGCAATGGCCATGATCTGCTCAGAGATACGCTCAAAATTCTCGGGAGTCATCTTGTTGAGAGCAGCCTTGACCTTACGCTGAACCATGGCGGGATCCATCGGGCCATTGGTGGGACCAGAGCCAGGCTTCTGGACCAAGCTAGCAGGCTTCCATCCAGACTCCGAAACAACAATGGGCTTAATTTCCTGGCCCGCCGTCAGAGGCATCTGAGCAGCCTGCTTGTCAGCCTTGGGAGGGCGGTTGCTGTTGTTGCGGCCGGCACGGCTGCTGCCAACACGAGGAGATCCAGGAATGTTACTGCTGGCGTTGCGGCTCGAAGGGAAACTAGAGCCACGAGAGAACTGGCCAATAGGATTGGTACCAGAGCGAGGCACCATACCACCAGGACCGCTGCCCATACGGCCGCTGCCGAAACCGCCAATGGGGGCACCAATGGGGTTGGCTGCACCGCCCTTGGAAGAGCCAGTGCGAGGAGTTGAGCTGCGAGCCGAGCCACCGCGGTTGTTCTCGTCGCCAATCAGAGTCTTGACCTGCGACTGGAACTCAACTGAAGGCTGCTCAGTAAAGACAGTCTTGAACTGAAGCAGGAAAGCAGCGTCATACTGGAAGGTCTTGCCCTTCTTCGACACAGCTGAGTTCAAAGCTGGGTTAGGTGACAGAATACCGCTAGGGTACAGCTCAGAGTTCATGACCGTCAGGAAACGAGCAGACTTAAGCGACTGGAGAGCAGCGCTAGGCTGGGCAGGCTCAATCGTCTTGCTGGCAAGGGGAGCCAGATTAAGGGCCGCAGGCTTACGAGCCTTGTTATCGCCACGTCCAGCGCCAGCAGGGGCCTCAATCTTGGGAATCTTTGGTTCCTGGCTAGCCTTAGCCTTGTCAGATGCGGCATCAGCTGCGGGCTTCTCCTCGCTGGGAAGCTCCATGCCGCTGCGGCTCATGGCCATAAGCTCAGCAACCGTCTTCGTGGGGCCACCCTTAGCACGGCGACGTTCTTTCTCCTCCTCAAGTCGCTCCATCTCCCGCTCCTGTTCACGTAGCTTGCGGTCGGCTTCGGCATCATTCTTTTTCTTGTTGGCGGATTCAGCAGCAGCCTTCTTAGCCTCCTCGGCAGCCTTCTTGCGCGAGTACTCAGCCTCGCGCTCAGCCTCCAGGCGCTCCATCTCCTCCATCTCGCGAATCATGCGCTCCATTTCGTCCTCATCATCGGCAGGGGCGGCAGCCGGGGCGGCAGCGGCGTTAGCCTTGGCCTTGGCCTTGGCCTCTTCCTCCTCAGCCTTGACCTTGGTTTCAGCCTCGGCCTTGACCTTGGCTTCAGCCTCGGCCTTGACCTTGGCTTCAGCCTCGGCCTCAGTCTCAGCCTCAGCCTTGGCCTTAGCATCAGCGGTGGCCTTTTCGGTAGCCTCCTTCTCAAAAGTCTCTTTACCTTCGTCCTTAGCCGGGGCTTCAGCAGCACCACGGCTGGTGAACTGGGCAATCTTCAGACGCAGCTCTTCCTGGACCTCCTTAGTAGTCTTAGTGGGGTGAGCGTTGGCGCCGGCTCTAGCGTTAGCAGAAGCCGCAGAAGCCTTGTTGGAAGATGCGGGAGCAGGTGACACGGGAGCCTTGACCGTAGACAGGTCCACAGCCTCGCCCTGAGGAGTGGTGATCCGGATGGCGGCACTCTTAGCGGGGCGAACGAAGGCGGACTTGCCGCCAGGGGCAGGCGGAGCACCTGAGCCAACGATCGGGGCAAAGGATTGAGGAGCAGAAGGCGCGGGCTTATCAGCTTGTTGCGAGCCCGAGCGCACCATAGGCGCAGCGGGAGCACCGGGAGTAAAAGGAGGCGCGTTGAAGTTTTGGCCGTAAGGAGCGCTGTTGGGGGGGCCGCCGTAAGGAGGCATATTGTATTGATATCCGGGGACACCGGTCATGCCCATGTTTTGAGACATTGAATATTGACCGCCAGGGTTCGAGGGATAACCGTACTGCTTTAAACATACCCATGTTAGCAAATTGATAACTTAGCCCGTTGAAAAAAAACTGTTGGAATAAGTGGAAAAATATGGTTCATGTAACAAGCACTAAACTTGCGCATAGGAGGTTGTGCACCTTTCTACCACTAGTAGATCTCCAACTCTGTACTGCAGAGCGATTTGCTTTAAATTGGCCGTCCGAATTCAGAGGCACTTCGATACTTTTCGACTGCGAGCGGGTATTAAATTGGTTTTTCTTCGAAGCACACTCTTGGATATGCGCAGACTTCTGCTTATTATTTTGTTTCCGGTATGTGTATTCCCCCATCTTGCCGGAAGAGAAAAAGCCTTGCATCTTGAGAGGGATTGATTCCAGAATAAGTTTTGCTGACATAGCTTGGTGCGGATATTGAGGAGGCTTCGACTTCTGACGCTTCCCCAAGAGGATCGGCAAAGCATAAAACTTGCCACGTTCAGCACGATTGTTTCTTTCCATTTTGTGATGCATTTCATGTCGGCTGTGAATTGGAGCGCCAGACCAAGGAGTTCTCGTGTGTCCAAAATGGGTGTGCTGGTGTATAAGCACGTCCTTGGGCTGAGTCACAAAAGACATGTTGTGACGTTGATGGTGTTTGCCCCAAGGTCCACTTGGATTTCCAAAGCTATTCGGCGGGTTGTACATGCGGTTAGGGTCTTGTGTTTGGCGATCATCACTTGATTCTCTCCAATTGGTCATAAAGGCTGATGCATGGGATTGACGCCCACGATTCGTTCCACCATATGAGCATTGCTTAAAGCCATTCCAGCTTCCACGAGTATTTTTCTTGTGGGTTCTGTCATGTGCGTGGTGACCATGACTGTGGTGACGAAACGAAAAATTCACAGACAATGGGACGGTCGATGGGTCTGATGAAATAACCACTGGCCTGTTGCTTCGGTTGGTCCCAAAAGAAGCTACACCTTGGTAGCACATCACAGGCGCAGAGGGATGCTGCATTCTCGGCCCTTGATAATGCACAAAGTCTGGAAAGCCATTTGGCGAATACATGTGGATGTATTGCAGATCAAAGTCCGTGGTGTACGGATGATAGCCGTAGTTGGTGCCCGGGAATACAGGGTAAAATCGGTTATGGAAATCGGGCTGATTTACCGGCTGCATACCACCCATGGGCTGGTGGTAGTATTGATGAGACGGCTGCTGGGCCGCCATAGGTTGGGCCAACGACGCGGGGGGCATGTTGGGCGTGCTCATAGCACTGTTGGCAAGGTGAGGGCTGCGGCTCGGCTGTGGCGAGCTCGTCACATGCATGGGGCCGCGGTTCTGGTTGTGACCACCATGACTATGAGAGCCGGGCTGGAAAGGCATGCCACCACGACCTCCAGGGCCCGCGTTTCCACGGTAGCTACTGGGAGGAAAGCCCATTGGGCTGTTGTGATGAGAGTTGAAGGAACCACCTCCATTGTTGTTAAAGCTACGCCCGCGGCCGTGGTAGCTGTTGCGGTTGTGGTTTTGAGAGCCCATATCGCTACCGGCAGCAGACTGGGATGATTCGCGGCGACCGTGGCTGCCAGACGGGGGCGGCACATGCTGGGGCTGACGGGAGCGCTATAGGAGAAAGGATGTTAGTGAATTTTCCATATGCATAGATTTAAAGACATTGCAGATGGATCAAGTGAATTGAGAATAGGCATGCCAGGTTATAGGTAACTCTTGATATCTCAAAGCGGATAATAAATCATAGTTTGACGTTGTATTCACATATTGTGAACCATGTGTTGTGATAGAAAAAAAAAATAACGCCGAAACACGGGAAAAGGGATTAGTGAAAGGGATACCAAGGAGCACACGTACATCATCGCTGCCGAGACTTCCAAAAGTCATTCCACCAAGGGCCACCGATGGAGGGCGACCACCACCACTGACAGCGGAGATGGGAATGGGCGACGGCGGCGCCGGCGAGTTGGAAGGGAGCTGCTGAGGAGCAGCGGACACCTGGGGGGTGTTGTGCGACATGACGGGAGAGTCAATGTTGCCGAACTTGATGGAGTTCTTGTGGCTGTGGTTGGCATTCACGTTGCCGGGGTAGGTCGACCCATTGGTAACAGAGCTCTTGCGGGAAGCTTCACCAGTGACACTGCTCACACCTTGCACAGGGAGAGCAGGAGTGACGACGGGGCGTCCGTTGGAGATGGACGCAGACTTGGCATTGTGAGAGGCAGTGGGGCCAGTAGTAGTAGGAGCCTTCTTCGAACCAGCAGCAGAGGCGTATGACGGAGCCGTGGTGGCTGCCGGGGTGGATTGCGCCGGGGTCGAAGATTGGCTAGGTGTCGACGTCATTAAATTGGTATTTTGGTACAGCGTCAGGTTCGCAAGGGCGACAACTGGCGCTGGGAGACGACGTCGAGAAGCTAAAAAGAATCAAAGAGGGTTGTCGGAAAGAAAGAGCGTCGGTTGACTGAACTTTCTTGTAGGGTAAAATCGTTCGGCTCGGTCAATTGATGACGGATTGTCGATGGCGATGGCGAGAACGATAAAAGAAAATGATGAATGGGATCAAACAAAAGCTACCGAAAGAACTTGTTGAACTTAGGATGGATTGATGAATGCAAAGACACAGTCGGAAGTCAGTCAGTTCACCAGACAGGCAAAGACCAATCAATCAATCAGTCAATAGAGGCGTCTAGAAGATGTTAGGGCCTGCAAATGGGATGGCAAAGCAGAAGCCTCAGACTTTCTTGTGATGGGACAGAAAGAAAAGGATCTGTTCTCGACAACCAGTATGTATGTCTGCTGAAATTCTCTTAATCTATGGCCTGATAGACTAGAGAACTTGAGAGCTGAGTTGACACTACTGGGGTTTTAGGAGAATTAAAGTAAAAGGAAAAGAAAAGAAAGGAAAAGCGCGACTAGAGAAAGCCTGCGTTTGGTTTCTTTTTTTTGTGGTGGGGGAGAAGTGTCTCAACAGGACAGAACGATGCCAGCAAAAGACTGACAAGACAACTGACCAGATGAAAAGGGAAGAAAGAAAGGGAAGAAAGTCGAGGAGGGAGGATGGAAATTTGGGAAGAGGGTCAGGCCGTAAGCCAAAGGTGATGATCGAGACTAGTCAGTGCAGATTGGTCTACAGAGAGGAGGCGACCAAGCAGCCAGAAGGCAAGCAGCAACAACCCGGCAGTATGTAGCAAGAAGGTACGAAAATGGAAAGAAGAAAAAATAATTAGGAAGATAACCCACTTTTTGTTGTGATTGGCCAATGAGAATGTTATTTTTGGCTCTGGAGATCCACTTCTAGCCCACAAACACAGAAGCTGACCAGGGAAAAAAAATCTTTTCAAAGAGAGAAAAAAAAAACAAAGCCGAATAAATGAAAAA
>CM069897.1:4961247-4990862 GCA_036034705.1 Thielaviopsis punctulata
GTTGTTTTGCTCTTGAGGGGTGCTACAAGCCTTGTTGGAAGGCTATGTTTATTTCTACGTCGATGAAGGACAGCCTTGTTTGCTGGGCACGTCATGGTGTCATTATACTTTGTTGGATGGGAAGGTATGCATGGTTTTGTGATGGGGGGTTGGGGTACTCTGTTTGTTTTTTAGTTTTAGGTAGAAAAGCTGTCGTATGCAGCATAAGGCTACGAGTAGACATGATAATAAAGACTTCACCTTAACTATATGAATAGTTCTAGTTTAGAAAAGCTGCCGTATGTAGCATAGAGCTACGTAGACAGGGTAATAAGAACTCAAATCAAATCAGATAAAAAAATAAAACGGGATAATAAAGACTCTCACTCACTTTTGATGTGGTCCTTCGCGTGCCAGTAGCCGGGAGGATAGCATGTCAATGCTTGCAGTGTAGTAGAAAGCTCATGTAACTGGGCCGGACTGGAAGTAAACTTGGCTAAAGCTTTCACCAGCAAAGAAGATTTCATTCGCATTCGCCAAATCCCATATGGCAATCATGGCACAATGGCAAAGCATTATGAGGGGAGTTAATATCAACACCATCATTCAACTAATCAATGGAAAACAACCAGAGAAAGAAGAAGGAAAAAAGAAGAACTTCAACTTTTTCCTTGAAGCTGTGCTTTGATTAGGCAGATATCAGGCAAATCTCGTCATCAACAAGTCTCATCCAGTAGGAACCAGCTTATCAACTTGAATTGTCCAAAGAACAAAGAAAAGCCAACCTTATGCCTGGTGCTGAGAAACTTCATGATACTATTTTGACGCTCACAAGATCTTGTTGAGCTTTATGTCTGCTTTGCATGTAACTAGCACTCATCACAAGAATCTATGCCTCTACTTATTATCAGTGCATAGAAATCCTTTAATCCCTGAACAAGTCTTGAAGCCCGAAACTCATAACATGTATGTACATACTTGTACTCTGTCCTCACCCGTATCTGCTCGACACTCACCGTTTTCACATCATCACTCAAAGAATCCACCCAGAGCGTGTCCTTCAAAAAATGGCAGGTGTTCATAGTAAGCCGCTCTGACAATACTCACACCTTCTCTCAATACCATCTCGCGACGATCGTTCCCCCATTCCTTAACCATGGGGGGGATGCTAATCAGATGGCACCCTACATGTAAAAAGGTGCGGAGAAGAACTTGACGACGATTCTGGGGAGGGACTCTGGAAATGTACGCCGCCAGAAAGCCCTTGATTATGATGAGGCTGTTGTAGATGTCCCGAAAGAGAAAAAGCAGATAAAGCTGTGCGAGGATCTCACCGATGTCGATGGCGGCCGAGCCAAAGGAGAGTGACTCCCAGTCAACAACAAAAGCATTCTGAGGGGTTGCGAGGGAAAGGGAAACGTTGGGAACGACAATACTTGTACAAGTTAAGTTAGAGCATATACTGTATAAGATAGTCCCAGACTTGAAAGGATGCTTCCTTGCTTACTTTCCAATCCAGAAGTCGCCATGGATTATGTATTTGGCTAGAGCAGCCTCTCTGGATGTCTTTGCAATGATGGCTGTAACTTCTTCATTCGTCAAAAAATTGCCGTCATCGCGGAACATCGATTTCACCTTGAGGAGAGTGCCGTAATTAAGATCCCATTTCATCATTTGCATTCTCTTGTTTTTCTGGGCCAGGCTTCTCAGCGGCTGCACAGCAGTGTTGTTGGCCCACCTGTGAAAATCGGCAAGCCAAAAGCCCAGCTTTTCAGCCGACTGATAGATGGCTTGTTTGTCCGCGGTACTAAAGTTGAAGTGAGCGAGACGGGTGTTGATGTAAGTGAGCAAGCTGCATCCTTGGGGACAGTAAGTCTGGACATGGGTTTCAAAGTTTTTGGTATGCCAGAGGACTTTCGGTGTGATTACATGATCCGATGAGAGGCTTTCAAGAATTCGGAGGGCGAGGACTTCAACCGCCTGACAATATGTTAGTGCGCGAAGGATTTTCTTTTCTTTTAGAAACAAGAGACAAACTCACACAGCGCTCCATGGGGAGAGAGTGGAAAGCATCCCATTGAACATGTGGCTCTCCATGCTTGATCAGGATGTGCTCTGTTATCGTGTCTTCGTAGTCATTTTGGATGGGGATCTTGAGGGTTCCGCGGAATGTGTAGTTGAGGTAGCCACTAGAGATGAGCACAACCTCTTTGACCTCGAGCTTTGTGTCTTTCAAAATGGCATGTATGTAACCCTGGATACTTTGGATCCGTGAGAGACTCATTTTTTCGGGCTAAAGCATTGATAGATAGCTTCGTTATGCAGGCGGCGTCGATGCGATGTCGGTGGCCGCAGCTCGGATCGTGTTAGTGGGGTAATCTCATTTCCCAATTGAGAAAAAACTGGGTGGGATCTTGTTACACATACTTGTAGGAGCCACAACCTTTTGGCAGTGATAGGGGTGAAACTCTCAGATCATGAGGCTTGGGGATGTAGGATATAATTGAAGCAGATTTCGATTGTTGCAGAATATTTACAGCTACGGAATGGAATTTTTTTGCTCCACACAATTCCACAATGTCCGCATATCATCAACGGCAGTTGCGATAAATCTGGATGAGAGTATATAACCCTAATCATGCATTTACCCTGGTAAATCAACCCTAACCCAGCAAGTTGGGGGTTTCTTACAAGTGCAGGAGTGCAGCAGGGGTTAAGGAAAAGCAGTAAGACGAAGCGCCAAGACGAACAAAAGTGACGAGAAATTTTTTTCAGTTGTGATGAATTTTGGTATGTACTTGTAGTACATGCTATGAACAAGAAGAAAAAAGTAGAGTTTTTTGCACTACGATTGTTTGAAAAACATGGCGAGTTCTCAGACACTATAGAAAATAGAAATTTGAAATGACAAGGCATGTATGTACATGCGCATAAATGAGAGGTGAAATACAAGAGGTTAGAGAAGAAAAGGGGAGAAAAGAACAGAACAAATGAGAAGAAAAATGCGTATAAAACTTCGCTTAGAGGCTTTGACAGATGACCGGTCTTTTTCTTGGCTCATGCACCGCTCTCTAGCTCGGTTAAGGCACGTTGTGTTGGTGGGTAAGATTCGGCCCACCAAGTTCAGCGCAGTACACTACGTACGTATAAGTACATACTGCTACGATGCACAGAACTTATATCGTATGTCGTACATACACATGGATGTACTGGCATGTTCTTTCTTGTAAGTAAGTTTGTTACGATTCATCTCGATAACCGCTCAAAATATAGATACAGTGATGAAAAGAAAAGAAAACCGTCCCCAGCAAGAGATCCGCCTCATCAAGAATCTCGTCCATCAACCACCCTGTTTCCTCGAACAATACTACTACATACATATGTACTGGTATGTACATAGCGGGAAAAGACAAAAAATTTTTATCAGATCATTCTTCAGGGTACGATGGATTTATTTTGGAGCTAGAACCTCGTGGCAACGGGTGGGGGTCATCAAAGCTAATAAATGTACTTCAGTATGTACTTTAGTGTGTACTTGTACATATGCACTACTGCTACTTGTATGTACAAGTACAAGCATATACTACGTATACGTACTATGGCATGTACTGGCACTATAAAAGTTTGTCTGCAAAGAAGAAGAGAGAAAAAAAAAAAAAAACCCTCAGTGTTACGTAACAAGCGGCTGGGTTTTGGGTTGCACCGGCTGGCCTCGATGCCTTCCTTCTTGTCTCTGCAGGCTTATAATCAATAATCTCAACTGATTGATAAGAAATAGTGAAGCTGAAATAGGCTTAGTCTAAAGTTTTTGTGTTGAGGGAAGGGGGAAGGCGCGCTCACTTTTGGAAAGAAGGAAAAATCAGATATAGCCAACGCTAAACTTGTTTCCAGCTGGTTGTTCCGAAGGGAATCTGGAATGACATTAAACCCCAAGCTTGCTGTCTATTTCTCTTGTCGTCTTTTTCCCCCTCCCCTCCCTTTTTTTTATTCCTCCCCCTCAGCAACCCCCCCAAAAAAGACACTCAAGCTTCGATAATGCCACTGCCCTTTAAAAAGTCACAGTCGGATTCCCCTACTCCGGGAACCGACGCCCCGACTGACTCTGCCCTCGTCGCCGACTACATCGCCAAGCCCGTTGAAAAGTCTGCCGGTGTGGCCCGCATCGAAGCTCTCTCGGCCCAGCTTACCCTCACAGACCGTGTGTTCCTGTACCTCGGTGTGTTCCTGGTGGCCTATGCCTACGGTCTCGACGGCACCCTGCGCTACACCTACCAGACCTATGCCACTTCGTCATTCGGCGAGCACTCGCTGTTAGCCTCCATTAACGTGCTGCGCGCCGTGATTGCCGCCGTCGCCCAGCCCACGGCCGGCAAGATTGCCGATGTGTACGGCCGCGTGGAGCTGGTTATTGTGTCCGTCTTTTTCTACGTCATTGGCACCATTGTGCAGGCCACGGCGTCCAACATCAATGCCTTTGCCGGCGGCGCCGTGCTGTACCAGGTGGGCTATACCATGATTATCCTGCTGGTCGAAGTCATCATTGGAGACGTCTCGTCGACGCGTGCCCGCGTCTTTTTCAGTTACATCCCTGCCCTGCCCTTCATCATCAACACCTGGGTCAGCGGCAATATTTCCAGCAGCGTGCTGCGCACCACCACCTGGAAATGGGGCATTGGTATGTTTGGCATCATCTACCCCGTGTGCGCCCTGCCGCTCATCATCACCCTGTACATGGTCGGCCGCCGCGCCCCGCCCTCATCCACCAGCCGCGCCATTCCGCTGCGCACCCTGTTTTGGCGCCTGGACGTCCCCGGCATCATTCTCATGATTGCCGTGTTTGCCCTGATCCTCGTTCCGCTGACCATTGCCGGCGGCACATCGTCCAAGTGGGGCGAGGCGCACATTATTGCGCCGCTGGTGGTCGGCGTCGTGTGTCTGCCCGCCTTCATTTGGTGGGAAATGCGCGCGCCGCACCCGCTCGTGCCGTTTAGCCTCATGAAGGACCGCAGCGTGTGGAGCCCGATGGCGCTCGCACTGCTGCTCAACTTTGCCTGGTACATGCAGGGCGACTACCTGTACACGACTCTGATTGTGGCTTTTGACTTTTCCGTCAGCTCGGCCACGCGAATCACCTCGCTGTACTCCTTCTGCAGCGTCATCTTCGGCACGCTGATGGGCCTTGTCATCTTCAAGGTGCGCCGCATCAAGCCGTTTGTCCTGGCCGGTGTGTGTCTGTTTATGGTGGCCTTTGGTCTGCTGATTCATTACCGTGGCGAACCTTCGTCGTCGGGGCGCTCCGGAGTCATTGGCGCCGAAGTCCTCCTCGGCATTGCCGGCGGTCTGTACCCGTACCCCGTGCAGTCCTCTCTGCAAGCCACCCTGAAGCACGAGCATCTGGCCGTCATGACCGGTTTGTACCTGGCAACGTACAGCATTGGCTCTGCTCTGGGCAACACCGTCTCTGGCGCGCTGTGGACGCAGGTGCTGCCCAGAACACTGGAGAAGAATCTGGCCAACATCAACAGCACGCTGGCCGCCCTGACATACGCCGATCCCTTCACCCAGGCCGATGCGTATCCCGTGGGCACGCCTGAGCGTACTGCCATCATCCTGTCGTACAAGCACGTGCAGTGGCTGCTGACAATTACGGGCATTTGTCTGTGTGTACCCATGATTGCGTTTGCCATGCTGCTGCGTAACCCCAAGCTGAACGACCAGCAGACCCTGGCGCCTGATAGTAGCGCCACGTCTTCTTCTTCTTCTTCTGATCACGAGGGTGTGATTGTGGGCGAACAAAAGAAGTAACCAAAATCAGGTAGTTGAAAATGGAGAGAGAGAGAGAGAGAGAGAGATAAATATGGACGAGGGCTGAATCTTTTGGTACATACATATATAAATCCAATCTAATAAAAGCCGCTGGTTAATTTTAATGCTTCATAACAACTACCACCAGCAGTAGTGCATGTGCCCCTCTCTTGACTACCACGACTTTGGCCCAAATGTCTGACCCTCGGGCAACTTGACAAGTACAGCGCCGCCCTTGGAGTCCAGCGTATTCCGGCCCAGCCGATTGCCCCACCAATTTGGCGCCTCGATGCCGTTTAACGTAAAAGCGAAAAAGACAAACACCGTTGCCAGAGCCAGCCCGAGATCCAAGCCAGACGCCGTGAGAAAGTTGAGTCTTTCCCACCAGCGCGTGTGCACCTTGCGGATGTAGTACTGGAAGATGTAGCCGACAATGCCCCAGCTGAGATAGTTGAGCGGCGTGGCCGGGGGAATGGCTCCGGCTCCGCCAAAAATCAGCGGCGCTAGGAGGTGCTTGACAAACGACTTGGGCCAGCGCTTGCCAGCATAGTACAAGCCGATCGGGGTAATGGCGCCAACGACAAAGAACCAAAACAAGCCCGAGTAGATCTGGCCGGGCGAAAAGACACGGGCCGGGCCAATGAGACCCCAGATGACGGAAGCAGAGAAAAACACGCGGCCGCCGGGACACGTAAAGTGGTCAATCTGGTCGGGCTCGCAGACGTTGGGAATAGTGCGCAGTGAAAAGTTGAGAGTCATGATCTGAACAAAGCAGGCAAGGGTGGTTGCCACGACCTGAGTGAGGAACATGGTGCGCGGGGGGATTTTCATGTAGTGGCCAAACTTGAGATCTGACACAAAGTTCAGGGCCTGAGACATGGTGATGTAGCCAAAGGTTTTGAAGCTTTTGAAAGTTAACATTGGGCTTGGAGAACTGAGCGATGTATGGACTTACAGCATGAGGGCAAGTGGCCGACCAGGCTGAATATAGCCGTAGATAAACTCAGTAAGCACATTCAAGCCGATCTGGTTGTTTGTCACGGCTTGAATGATGCCAATGGGAAGGGAAAAAGTGAATGAGATAAAGACAGCGAGCAAAAAGGACCACCAAGACAGATTGGTGGGGTAGCCAAGGACGGAAACAAATCCAATGATTAGCATCTAATCAGTTAGAACAGGCACACTACAGGAAGAAGAAAAAAGAACCTACAATGGTAAACAAGCTCATGTACCACCATGTCGGTGCCTCGGGATACTTGCGCATCAGCTTCATGTGGATATCGGGCTTTTCTTTGCTGCTGCTGCGCCACTGGTTCATGATTTGGTGGCGGTTGTGTAGAACGGTGTGTACAATCAAGCTGGTAATGGCAGCAAAAGACAGGCCATATGCCATGGCAAAGGTGGTACTGAAAGGGTTAGCAAGGCTACTGGTAACTTGGAGAGTAAGCCGGCCTACCTGATGAATAGTGGCGAGTATTCCTGGTACGCCTTGGCATTTAGGGTTAGATCCTTGGTCAAGATGCGCTTGGTGTCGTAGTGTTTGCCCATATTGTCGTAAGTTGACGAGTCGCTGATGGGCAGATAGTACGAGTACCAAGTGTTGGAAAAGTGCAGGCCGGCAGTTAGAATGATATAAAAGAGGACTACTCCAATGAGCGTGTTGAAGATGGCAGCCCTAGACAGTTAGCTCTAGCACGAGAACGCTTCTCAAGTTCAAGCGATAGACCTACCACGGGGGAATCAGCGGGGATCCAATATAGCCCGTGATTTGCGTCAAGTCAAACGTCAGCGGCAGAATTGACAGGCCAGTCTTTCCTCCAAACAGCTGGTTAACCACAACATTGTTGGGGGCGATCCACGTCGCCACGCTAAAGATGCTGAGGAATTGGGCAAAAAAGCCCGGGATAAAGTAGTAGACAAAGGAAACTCCAACCATGATGGCGAACCAGCGGTACCGCGGCATGTTGCCACCAAAAATGGTCGGATCTCTATCCGAGGACTTTTCGTACATGGCGTTCATGAGTGTCACCATGGCAAGATTTCCCGGCCAGATCATGGCGGCAGGGTAGACTGCATATGCGTCAGCAGGCTGTACCTTGCAGTAGAGACGAGACTGTGCTTGAAAACTCACCTAGAAACCTGCGCATCATACCGGCAATTCCATAGCCCAACGACTGCGTCGAGATGGTCAGCATCAGCTGCCACGGGATACCAAAGTCCTGGTTGTAAAAGATACGCTGAGCCAAGATAATGTCGGTGGCATATGCCACTCCAAACGACACGCTTGCCATGACCACAATGATGGAGTGCTCCTTGACATTGAACGGCCCAGGGTTCAAGCTCCACGAGTATCCAAACGTAGTAAACTCGCGCTCGGGCACAAATCGCGCCCATCCATGTCCCAACGGCCAAGCCACAACCTGCGCCAACAGCGCATTGACACTGATTGACGGCGAGCGCAGTGAAAACAAAGCATTCATGGACGCGCCAAAGACCACCAGGCCGAGCCCAATGACCCACACGCGCACAGTATTGCACGGCATTTCCTCGTCGTAGTTTGGCACGGCGGCGCGGACCTCGGGGTACGGCGAGTTTTCCTCTTCGTCCTGTTCGTCGTCGGACGAGCCCGGCATGGGAATCGCAGTGTCAACACCAGAGCCAGCACTGGAGGCCGAGTCGGAGCGGTGCTTGCGCAACTTCTTAGAGACGGGCTTTAGTTCAATAGACTCGCCGCCAGCGGCACCTGCGAGAAGGCCCTCGTTCTCGGAGGCGTCGTCGTCGGAGGCGCCATCCGAAGGGTTTCGTTTGTGTCGGCTCTTTTTGGGCGGGCGCGAGCGGTGAGAGAGGTGGTCGCCATCTTGCGAGAGACGGACAGTCGTGCTGGACGACTTGGAATCAGGAGAGCGAGCCATTGGCCCAGAGAGAAACAGACCAGAGGAGGAGCATGCGAGACGAGGATGGGATGCTGGCGGTAAAGAATGCTTGATGAGGAGTACATATATAGAAAGAAATGCACCCGATAAGATGGACAAAAGGTATGCTAGAGTACAAAAGACAGAAAAGAGCAGAAAGGAACAAAGGAAGGTAAAGATGAATGTGACTGCCAGATTTTGTCAAGTCGTCTTGTTCTTTCCTTCTTTCTTTCATGCACTTTCTTTGCTGCCGCCAGCTGGCCAGGAGCTTCAAAGGCCAAGCACAGGGTGTCTGTGAAATCTACACCATGCGTTTGCTGGAGCCTGGAGGTTTTAAGTGGGGCACCAGTGACGAAAGCATATCGAACTTGGCAGTTCAGTAGGTGTTAATCTTGCAAGCCAGTACTTTTGCACACCCAGCTCAATTGATAACTTAGGACCCACGCTTACTTGTTTTGGTGGTCAATAAAGGAATGAACCCCTAAAGCTAGGACTTCCGCCCTGTACAAAGTTCCGCCCTGTGCCAGAAAACACAAACACCCTGTACGCAGAAGACCTCAATTTCCTTTAGTGGCCTTTGAGAGCGAACTCAACTAACTCTCACTTACACCCATTTTGGACACCTTTTCTTTTCTTTTTTTTTTCCCTAATAAATGACAAGTCTCGGCCGAAGAGTTGTCATCACCGGTCTCGGCGCCGTCTGTCCGCTGGGCGTTGGCGTAAAGACCGCCTGGAAGCAACTGCTCGCCAGTTCCTCCGGTCTAGTCAGCGTTGCCGACCGCGGGCCCGAGTGGACATCGTTAACAAGCACAGTCGCCGGTGTTGTTCCTGCAGACCAATGGAAGGACGGCGAGGGCATGATTACGTCGACAGAGAAAAGACGGCTGGCTTTGTTTTCTCAATATGCCCTGGCAGCAGCGGATATGGCCCTGCAAGACGCTGGGTGGGTGGCGGAATCGGAGCAGCAGAGAGACCGCACGGGTGTGTCGGTTGGGAACGGGATTGGCGGGTTCCACGAAATCTACAGCCAGTCTCTGGGCTTTTCCAATGGCGTATGCATGTCTTCTCCTTGATTGAAGCCTCTTTATGCTAACAACCCTGCAGGGCCAGAAGAAAGTCTCTCCCCTCTTTGTCCCACTTGCCCTGCACAACATGGCCGCCGGTCACATTGCCATGAAACACGGCTTCACTGGCCCCGGCGACTGCCATTCCACAGCCTGTACCACGGGTGCCGACTCCATTGGCGCTGCCGCCCGCGCCATTGCCTTTGGCGACTGTGACGTGATGATCTCTGGCGGCTCCGAAGCCTGCGTGCACCCACTCTCCTTCGCCGGATTCGGCCGCGCCCGCTCCCTGTCCACTGCATACAACGCCGACGCCGCGCACAGCTGCCGCCCGTTTGACCGGACTCGCGACGGCTTTGTGCTCGCGGAGGGTGCCGCCATGCTTGTCCTGGAAGAGCTGGAGCACGCGCGCCGGCGTGGCGCGCGCGTCTACGCCGAAGTGCGCGGCTACGGACGCAGCATGGACGCACATCACATGACGGCTCCGCGGCCCGACGGCCGCGGTGCGCTCATGTCGATGACGCGGGCGCTGCGCGATGCGGGCGTCAAGCCGCACGAGGTGGACTACATTAACGCGCATGCAACGGGGACGCGGGTGGGAGATGCAGCCGAGGCGCAGGCGGTCAGCACTTTGATGAACGGCACGGGCCGGGCGCTGCTAGGCAGTACCAAGGGGGCTACAGGGCATCTACTCGGGGCGGCGGGGGCGCTGGAGGCGGTTTTTGCCGTCATGGCAATTCATGAGCGGACGGTGCCGCCGACGCTGAATCTGACGGACCCGGATGTGGCAGCGGATGTCCGGCTGGTGGGGCCGGAGGCGCAAAAGCTAGAAAGAGTAGACCATGTGGTTTCAAATAGCTTTGGCTTTGGCGGAATGAATGCGTCGCTGGTATTCTCACGGCTTGCATAAGCTTTGGATGCTTATTTCATGTACGATTAAGGAATGAGGAATGCGCACTGTACCCCCTACTTAGACAGCATGAGGGTTAGTGCTAATTGTAATATACACTGTCCACACACACCGTCCCCTCGTTTGCGTCAAAAAAATCCTGCAGCCTTCAATAAAAAAAGAAGCGATAATTAATTTGTAATTATTAATTTTTCATCGAGTTCGAACGACGTCCAATTTCTGCCATTTCTGGCCCGATCGGCTCCGAAACCAAGGAAACCTCCTCAAAACAGAATCAGGACAAGCATCCGACTCCCCTTTCTTCCGGCTCCGACAAACAAAGACACACACCAGACATGGCCGTCCCGCGCCATCTCAGCCGCGCCGTTCCGCGCCGCCTCACGACGCCCTTTGCCGCATGCCGGGGCTATGCCACCTCTGGCAAGCCGGCAATCTCGCCGGCGGACTTGCCGCCGATGCCGAAGCGCAGTCTGCCCAAGGGAATTACGCTGCCGCGCGATGCGTACGCCGGCCTGGCCAAGAGCAAGCTGGCACAACAGTACCAGAAGCTGAGCGCGACAGAGTCTGCATATGCACAGTGCAAGACGGCGGCCGACTATAAAGTGCCGATTGAGAAGCGGCGCAAGGAGGAAGTAGAGATGACGGCCGAGGGCGAGGAGATTGGCGAATCGCTGGGGCCGTGGCACGAGGGTCAGTCTATTTTCTCTTCTTTTCTGTCTTGTTCTGTTTATTCAGCCCAAGCTCTCTAGACACATACTAACACACTAGAAAACAGCCTTCGGCTTGCTTCCCACTTTCAGCACCTGGTCCCAGGTTACCATGCTGCACATGTACCTGCTCTTTGCGCGCCTGCGCTGCCTGGACAAGGAAGAGGCGCGGTCGTGGCAGCACCAGCTGAGCGACCACTTCTTCTTTGACTGCGAGCGCGTCATGGACGTGAACCACGGACTGACGTCGGCAGCAATGCGGCAGCGCTATCTCAAGGACATTTTCGTGCAGTGGCGCGGTATCATCATGGCCTACGATGAGGGCCTTGTGCGCGGCGACGCCGTGCTGGCTGCTGCCGTGTGGCGCAACCTGTTCAAGGCGCGCGAGGACGTCGATGTGCGCCATGTGGCCGCCATTGTGGCGTGGATCCGTGCTACCATGAAGGAGCTGGAGAGACGCAGTGACGAGGAGGTCTTGATTGGCGGCGCGCTGTTCAAGAAGAGCCCCATGGAGGAGTATGCCTTGGTTGACCGGCCGTCGGCTATGCTTACGGAGAAGACAGCGGCCGAGAAAGAGGTGGAGAGCAAGGCTTAGGCCGATATTCGACAAGGGGAGAGAGACTGCATCAGGAGATTCTGGGAGTTGTAACGAAAGAAAAAAAATGGCTCATTACGCCAACCTGTACTATAGACTATTTACTGCCTGTACCATTAACCACTGCACTATGCTTGCTGTTTTTGAATCTAAATCTATTCACACTGTCCAGTCCTAAGCTACTTGCAACCCCTCCTCAGTCTACTCACGCCTCCCCATCCTCCTTCTCCCACATCTGGAACTCATACTTGACCCCATTCTCCTCCTGCTCCCCCTTCACCACCTCCTCTCCAACCCACGCATCCAACTCGCCCGCCGATCTCCGCATCCACCCACCATCCACCGTCCCATCCCCCACCAACCCTAGCGGAAACACCGTATCACACTCAAACTCGCCCGCCACCGCTGTCAACAGCACTCTTCGCGCCGCCCCCCGCGCCTGCTTCAACGCCGCCTCGTAAATCTGTCCGCCGCCAATCACAAACACCCGAGCCACCGGCTTGTCCGCCAAATATCCCAGCGCCTGGTCCAGCGACGCTGCCAGAACGGGCTGCGCCGCGTCTAGCGTGGCCGCTGCCGCCGGCGTCTGCGGCTCGGTGTGGCTGCGGCTGATGACTACGTTCAGCCGGTCCTTGAGCGGCCGGAAGCGCGGCGGGATGCTCTCCCACGTCTTGCGGCCCATGATGACGGCGTTAATGGCGCCCGCAGGAGCCTAGTACAAAAGAAACCCGTTAGCAAATTTGACCTACTCAGGTTAAGATCGAATAGACAGAGCGGAGGACGGACTGTAGATGGCACCCGCTTGGTCACGCGCGCAAAGTAGGCCATTTCTTTTTTCAAGCCGGTCCAGGGCAACGTGCCCTTGGCACCAATTCCCATGGACTTGGTAGCAGCAACAATCAGGGTAAGTTCCGGAACAGCCATTGTTGCTTATCACGAGGGGTTGCAAACAAAACAAGATTTCAGCAGAGTAACAAACAACAAAATCTAAGCTCCAACTTTAGAATCTAGGGTCTAGCTAGGGTCCAGAATATCACCAAGTACTAACCGACAATTAACCGACTCTGTACAACAAATTCCCCATCCTTTCAAGCCCACCTCCACTCCACATAACGTTCTATGCCACTGCAGTTCGATGCCCGCGCAATATCAAACTCTCTTTGTGCCTCTGGTGTGCAGGAAGCAAGCTTCAGCCTCCAGGGCCACTCATCAACAATCGTATTGCGTTTCTTCATCTTGACTTCCACCACCTTGGCAATATCCCGAAAGTTCCACCGCTCCATGTATCTAAAAGTCTGCGTTAGTTATCTGACGTTGTCAACCAAATCCATGTGACAAGTTTGTACGCACTGTTGAAAATAATAGTCTCGGTCACGAAATAGGCCAAGGCTGTCTACCATCCGGTATATCTTCAAATTCCATTCTCGCGGCATCCGCCCCTTCGCAGCCTGCACGGTTTTCGGGGCCACGATCTTCATCATGCTCCGCACTTCTTTTTCAAACACATTCTTGTCGTGTCGGTCTTCCCAGTGCATCTCTTCTACGGCCTTGATGAAGAGCATGAGCATAGTGGCGTGCTTGTTCTCTGTCCTGCTGCGCAGTAGCGGCATCATGTTGACCAACACACTGCTAAAGCCGCCGTATTTCATGTCACCAAGGGTATTGGTCTAGCAACACTTGTTAGCAATCCATTGCAATGCTAGGAAAGTGTAAAACCTACATCAATACGGTCAAATTTGAACGGTTGCACATGCCACTTTAAGTCCTCAGCAGAAGCATGGTGTATCTCAATCACCTTGTTGGCCACTCGACTGTGAAAATCCGCCAGCATATCGCGCACATGGAAAAACATACGGCCGTATATGTCATTTGTTGCCCCGCCGATATTCTTCGTCTTTAGGATGTCCAACATATCCCATCCCTGCAATGGATCCGCCGTGGCCGGCAAAGCCCAACCTGTGCTGTATTGGTATAGCGTTCTGCCGTCACTGTCGTTAGCTTCTGTTCCAGCACGATTCCACCAATCTGTCAACTTACGGGTTCGGGTAGATGAAGCTGTCGCAGGAGTTTCCAAACGGCAGCAGAATACCGGTTGTGCGGAAATGCATGGCTGCATGGCGCCAGTGTCCTCGCTGCGAAAGCAGCACGCGGTCAACCACCTCCTTGCTCCAAAACACTGTCGATCTGCGAATCTCCTGGGCCGAATCTGCCGTCAGACCGAACGGCACCTCCAGGAACGAAAACAGCTTAACAACATCCTTCTTGCTCAAAAACAGCCTGAGAACAGCCTGGCCGCCTGTCCAGGTGCGGATTGTGATGGCTGTGTCGCTGGAGTAGCGGGCTGTCTTGTACATGTTTGTGAGGACGGGGCGGATCTGTGTTTCGAGGACGTCGATGCACCACTTTGGCAGCAGGCACGAGTACTACAGGTGCACCACAAATTCGGCGGCTTCGACGGGGTTCTCGAGGATGAGCATCGCGAGGAGCATAATGATGTTTCGCGATGTGATATGCATGTCGGTGTTGTCTATAACCACCGTCATGTTTCTCTCAAATGACTTGGGCAAGTTTACGACCGTCTTTACCACATTTCGCAGATCTGCAGCCTCTGTTTCACCGTTAGCTATCCAGCATCCAACACCCAAACCAAATCAGACTTACCATAAAACAACAGACTCAAATCCTGCTTCCACTGAACGCCCTCATTCTTTCTCAGCTCCAGGATATCAATCGCTGGTGTCTCTCCCCAAAGTTGCTTCTCCAAACCCGTGCACGTTGCCAGCTCCGGATTGTCAGTGTAAAATGGCGGCTTGCGATCGCCCTCCCAGCTCGGTGCCCATTTCTCCTCGCTCATGCGCACCCGGCAATCCAGCTTGTGCGAGCGCCAGTGCTTCTTTTGGCACTCTTTGCTACAATACTGTTGTTTTTTGTGCGTTAATCATTAGATTGCCAGTCCGCAAGAGAACGCCTTGGCTTACCAGAACCAGGTGGCATGCATTGCAGGCCATCCTATTTGTGCTGCAGTTTGTGCTGTCAAGATTGGCACAGTGCGGCTTCGTTATCTCAACCTTGGTCTTGAGACCTGGAGGTTTCTCCGATGTTTCGTTGGACACCATGGTCAATGTCCGGCGTGTGTAAAGAATAAACTTTAACGGTACTCAAGCTCGATGGTATGAACTTGGTGATGATAGCGCATCTAATCAACGTGTGGGAATATATTATCCTAGAGACTATTCTTCGGACACGTTATATTACCCAAGGATCGTGTCAAGTCACTCAAGCACAGTTGGGGCTGCAATGAAATCTCTTCATTCAAATTGAGCCAAGAACAGTACAGTGAAAAGTGAAAAATATTAATCCACAGTTTTTCCGTTCTGTACAAGAATCAAAGTCAAGGTTTGTGCGCAAACAGAGAGTGACTTCCTTTTCGAGTTTTTCCAACATCTGCCTAGTTGCACCTGCCTGATTTGCATAAATATTTCTTGAAACTACTGCCATGCAGTGCACAGTTGTATTCAGATAAACTTCAATCATCTAAAATACAACCCATCACTCCAGCTACAGGCAGATGCCCGAGATGCCCATAACTCTCATGGCCCTCATGGCGTCTCTCGAGACCGCTCGACATATCTCTCTGACCCCATCTCACCAAATGAAGAGAGGTACGCTGAATACCAGATGTGTATGATGGACTCTGTTACTTCCACAGAGTTCTGGTTTATTAGGAACATTACCTCGCTGCTGCCCAAGTTCAGGGCGTCAATGGCAGGACGATCGCCCCATACATAGGGGTTATAAGAGCTCGCTGATATTACCTTGATTTTATTGGCAATGTAGGAATGTGAGCGGCCTTGGACTTCCCAGGGGGCTTTTCAGTCCGGCCGGCATACTTCTGTGAGACATATCAAGTTGTGGTGTGGTTTGTTCTCGTTTTTGCATTTGGTGTTGCAGTACTTTTGATGGTTAGTCCAAAGTCCAGATGCTGCTGTTGTAATGTGGATGAAAAGTCTCATCAGTAAAAAAAAAAAAAAGCGACTGGTGTTTAGATTATGAATAGGGCTAAGGAGAGACAACAAATGTTTAGGGCTTTTAGGTATAAAAGACTCTTTGTCGCGAGGTCGGCCTGGAAATATGAAGACCTAAATAGGAAAGAAGTCATCGTTATGTAAGTCGGACTATCAACACAAGGTTGCACAAATATATTGGCCTGCATAAATATGTATGCATAAGAATTATGTAATGTAACTCCACCTGAATGCATCATTGTCTGCTTGGCAGCCTCGGTCTTTCAAGCATTTTATTTTATTTTCGACATCATTTATAAGGTCTTTGGCTTTGCTCTACCAGTTCCCACAATGTCACCTTGCGCGCAATGTCTTAAATGGCTTTCTCTGGAAGATGGCAGAGTGTATACAGGCAAAGTAACGTATTGTGAGGAGTTGAGCTTCTCGCCTGACTCTACAACCGTTACCTTTACGCCCGACTGTCCAGGATGCATGATGCTCTCATCATTTCTCCTTCCTCTTGGCCGTCAAGACAATGAGCTAGATGGAATGGTGCGCGTCTTCAATGCAAAGCTACTGCCAGCTTCACCTGGAAACCAAGCTGCCTCTAAAGGCAAAGAAGTCAAAACTGGCTTCATGCATTACTTTGCCCGCAAAGGCTCAAATGAGTCTCCGATCCTTTATGTTTGCTTTGCGGTTGTTTTCAGTGGGCTTCCACGACGCGTGGAGTCAGTGTGTCAGATAAAACCGCAGGCCAAGTTTGATCCAGAGTTGATATCTCGCTGGACTGAAGGATGCAAGTGCCAGTATTCTATTGACAGCTCGCTAATTAGTATGTGCTTCCTACTCAGATGTCTGGTGTTGTAACTAACATGCTGCCAGAACCTCTTCCACCTGGGATGCGCCTCATAGACCTGGAAAACAACTGTCTAACTCTTGTGAAACCATCTACCATCCCTAGATATGTCGCCCTCAGTTACATGTGGGAAACTCAACAAGAAGGTATCCCATGCTTTCAAACATTACTCGAAAATGTCAACGAACTTTCTGTAAAAGACGGCCTTCTCAACCGCCCATTTACCGGCCTTTTACAAGACTGTATGGACTTTTGTCGGGACCTTGGCCATCGCTATCTGTGGATAGACCGGTTCTGCATCATCCAAGATGACCTTGACGGAAGCAAGATGGCACAGATTACCGCCATGGACTCCATCTACAGCTGTTCTGCTGTGACGCTGATTTGCGCGCTGGACAGCAAGAACGCACCCGGACTCCCGGGATATCGCCATGTCAACAGAGACAATTCGGTAGTAGACAGAGACTTTATCAGCAGCTTTGACTACAACGAACGGCACTTTGAAAAGGTTCTGGCGGTGCAGTCTAGTGATGCTGTCAAAGGATCGCTGTGGGAAACACGCGGCTGGACGTATCAGGAGCTTTTCCTGTCAGTCCGACGTCTGGTTGTTTCAAGCCGCCACGTATTTTACGAGTGTCCCTGTCTAATTGGGACGGAGCTTTTATGCTACAAATATCATGCCGATGATGGTAGTCTTGAAAATCCCGGGTTTTACATTAAAAACATCAGCCAGCAGGATATAGATACCGACCACGAGGTTATTGTGTTCAACGAAACCGCCAACAGATCCAAGCACAGCATTGAAGATTTCACCTGGGCTGTCCGAGCATATACGCAGTGCAACCTCACGCTTGTATCGGACTCCCTAAATGCATTTCTCGGAATCTGCAGCGAAATGGGCTCGTCGCTAGGCAACGACTACGTCTGCGGCATACCAGTCAAATTTCTGACAAGTCTTCTCCTCTGGAAACGCTACCATAATGCACCGGTTTCTTGCAAAAACATTCAAGTCAACCACAATTTGCCATCGTGGTCGTGGGCGCAAAAGTTTGGTCCTGTTTTGGTTACGGGGTTTCCGCTAGTGGCGATGTCGACGTGTGATATCTGGCACTATACGTTTCCGCCTGGAATATCCCGGGCGACTTTTGACGGCAGCGAGTCTCTCCCACATAGGTACTCACCCAGTGAAGAAGTCGGACGGGAAGCACTATGCTGGACCAATTGTCTCGTTCTGCAGGCCTGGACTATTGGCTTCGAGTCACATCTTACATTGTGTCCCAGCAGTGAGAGCGAAGCCTGGGCAGAATTGCGAAGTGCTACCGCGTCTATTACTACTGGGGTTCTCATGGACTTACCACTGACAGAGTCCATCTCTGACGTGCATATCCTCTTTTTGGAAGATCCAGTGACTGTTGCTGGAAGCGGTCGTAAAAGCGGCGGGATTTTTGTACGACGGGTTACCACTAGTGGCTCTAACCCTGGTGCTACGGTGTACGAGAGATTAGGGTTATTGAGCATCTCACCACGCACATGGAACCTGCGGTTCAAGCCGTTGGGGATTTGCTATAGTGAGGTTATCATGACTTGAAAAAGCGGCCAGAGCATAGGCTGAGTATATGCAGCCCATAAACGCTGCACAAATAGGCGCCTGGTTAAAACGACAGTGGAGATTGCGACGTCAGTATGCATGCTGGCGGTTAAGCGCCGGGGACAGTATATATGGCCGGGGTTTCTACATTCTATTTTTTGGAAGCTCTGCTCGAACCAACTTTAGTTTTGTTACAATGGATACTTCTCGTTATTACATTTCAATATTATGTGCTCTTCCTGTAGAGCTTGAGGCCATGAAGGCCTGCTGTGACGATTTTTACACCCCCGCTTCAACCACCAAACTCGACACTTCGCAATACACTTTTGCTCGGATAGGTAGGCATGCTGTTATTTTGGCATCCTTACATCTCTACGGCAATATTAGCTCCTCCGTTGCTTCTTCTCGCATAAAACGCCGCTTTCCAAATGTGCAATTCTGCATGCTTGTCGGCATTGGAGGAGGAGTTCCATGCGGACATGCTCGCGATATGCATCTTGGAGATATAGCCGTCAGTATTCCTGGGAATGGTACAAGCGGCTTTCTGAACTACGATAGTGGAAAGAATTTGAATAGTCAAGGCATAATCATCAAATCACACATGAACAAGCCACCCCAAGTCTTGATAGACACTGCGCTTGCTCTGGGGCATGGATTCAGACCCTGGCTTGAAGAGTTGATCACTGAATATCTGGCATCGCATACTTTGAGCAAGTTGTTTAGGCCACAGTCACGCGACACAGACATACTTTATACATCAGAATGTTGCCACCCAAGCTCCGAAGCTAGCAGACCATGCTCCGAGATTTGCATAGGGGGGGCTCTGGTCGATCGCCCAGCACGCACTACTCAAGCTCCGTGTATCTTCCACGGCACTATTGCTACTGGAAACACGGTCATGAAAGACGCTTTAAAGCGGGACGCTCTAGCTCAAGCTGAGCGCATCATCTGCTTCGACATGGAATCCGCCGGCGTGGCCGCCAACATGCATGCCATCAGCATCCGCGGCATCTCCGACTACAGCGACTCGCACAAGATGAAGGACTGGCAGGGCTATGCCGCCCTCACCGCCGCCTGCTACGCCAAAGGCCTCCTCCTCGCTCTCAACCCGCAATCCCTGCTCCCCGACCTACATACCCAAATCCCCCCCAAGCACTGGCACGTGCCCTACCCCCAACGCCCCATTATCCACGGCCATCAGCCTGCCCTCGATACCCTCTTGAACTTTGCCCGCGGCCACACGCGCGCGCAATACCTCATCCTGCACGGTCCCTCCGGCGCCGGCAAGACCCTCCTGGCACGCGCCCTCGCACACGACCTGCGCCACAGCCACTCCGTGCTCTGGCTCTCATCTCCGTTACCCTTCGGAATTACTGCGCTGCAGCGCGCCCTCGGCCAGCCGTACAGCATGCCAGGTACGCGCGCCGGCCTGGTGGCGACGCTGGCGCACGTCGAGGCCGAGCAAAAGGCTCCGTGGCTGCTGGTTGTCGACGATGTGTCGGATCCTACGACTATGCTACGGCTGCTGGACGAGGTGAACCGGGTGCTTCCCGTGGTGCACGGGCGTGCCGTCGTGCTGACGCGCCGCAAGTATATGCCGCAGGGACATGGGCAGGGACAGCAGCAGCATCAAAACGCGCAATTCTCCGTGCAGAGCGTGCATGTTGGGTACTTGAGACCAGCCGAGGGCGAGGAGTTGCTGGGACATAGTCTGCTGGGGAGTTCGTTGCTAGGATGTAGCAGGGAAAATCGGCAGCTAGTGGAGTTGCTGCAGGGCGTGCCACTGGTGATTTCCCAGGCGGCGGCGTACATGTTGCAGACGTGGACATCGGTGGAGGAGATGCTGGAGAAACTCGGGGATAGATGCACCGGAGAAGACTTTGACTTTGACTTTGACGACCTGCGCCACTGCCGAAAGCTGTACCAGCTGATACTGGGCCAAGTCACGCCGCAACTCGACAGCCAGTCGGTCTTTGGCACGCACATTTCCTGGTCATATCCGTACGACGTGCCTCTCTCGAGTCTCAGCAGTAGTCTCAAGCAGGCAAACGACGCGGCCAACTTGTTTGTAGCGTACAATATGGCAGAGCGAATCGCAGGCGATGCGCTACGGTTCAAGTACCTGGAATACATGGACTATGCGGACATGGCCGTTTCCACGACGCCGGAAAGCGCAGCGTTTGATGCGCAGGTGGCTGCGAAGCCGTCGCGGGCAGATCAGACAGATGTGACCATGTACGTGTACCAGATAATGTCCCGGTACCTGTACCGCGTGCAGAAGCTGTGTTCTCCGACCTCATCTTCCAGCAGCCTCGATTTTTCCGCGTTCAATCTGTCTGCTGCTGCTAGCTGCGTGCCGGCTGAGACAGTTAGGACGCTCGCCGTCTTTTCCGACCTCTTCCTGCAGCACTCGGCATATCCCGAGGCCGTGCTCGCCCTGACCACGCTGCGGCAGCTATACAATCAGCTTCCGGCACACGACCGTAAGGAGACCCCGCCCACGCGCGTTCTCAAGTACAACTGCAGCCTGGCGACGGCATATGGCAAGTTGTGTCGGTACGCCGAGGCAGACCGCGTGCTGCAGGAGGCGGTGAACATAGCGACTGTCTACTGGGGAGAGGCAAGCGAGCAGGGGAGGATTATGGCTCAGCGGCTAAAGTTTATGCGACAGGCAGATGGAAGGGGAGAGGTTGAGCAGCCAATAGCGGAGGAGATTGAGGACTATGAGCCGTTTCATGTGTTGTTGGATATCGAGAATTAGTGGCGCGACAGGGAGGGAGAGCGGGGGGTGGTATAAGCCATATTTTGGGCGCTTAACAGAAGTTATGTATGTTCAATGTAACGTTGAGTTGGGCTCGTGGTTCCAGCAATGGAGAGCCTGATTTAATATGTATTTGCGAATAAAAAGTTAGTTGGTATGTAATACAATACAGTTTTTGCTGCCCAGTGTAACTCATCGACATCCCGGTGAATCTATCCAACTGTCATCCGAAGTTTGTGCTGTCCTGTTTCCGGGTGCCAAAACCTCGTGTTCCGGCTCGATCCTCCGGTATGAAAAGTCCTCGGTTCTACATCTACCATATTGCCATTCTATGTGCCCTTCCGCTTGAGCGTGAGGCCATGGAAGCCTGCCTCGATGATGTTTACCACTCCAAGCAAAAGCTACCCAACGACCCCATGATATACACTCTAGGACGCATTGGGAAGCACGCCGTTGTCATCACCTCTCTATCCTCATCCTATGGAAACTCGCAATCAGCTGCTGCTGCCGTCAACATCCGGCGCTCATTCCCGAATATCCGGACATGCTTGATGGTGGGCATCGGCGGCGGCGTGCCCTATTCAAACGGCAAGGACATCCACCTCGGCGACGTCGTAGTCAGTTTTCCCACTGGTGGTCACAGCGGCATTCTGTCGTACGACTGCGGCAAAGACGTCGAGGGCGTCGGATTCCAGGTCAGCGCCTACGGCGACTCGCCGCCTCAGTCTCTGCTGCTTGCTGTGCACCAGCTGCGCGATGGCTCGTGGCCCAAGCTGACGGCCATGGCTGACGATATTCTGGCTCGCGGTGCGCTCAAGGAGTCGTTTCGTTTTCCCGGCCGTGATGCCGATGTCTTGTTTGAGCCCAGTGCTGTGCATGTTTCAAGCCCGGCTGCTGCTGGCGATTGCCATGTGTCGTGCACTCATCTTCCAAAACGACAACGAGAGCCTCGAGAAAACGATCACCCAGTTGTCTTTCACGGGCTTGTTGCCAGCGGCAACGGAGTCATTAAAAATGCCGTTCGCTGCCAAGAGCTTGCAAAGAAGTATGGTATCTTGTGCTTTGAAATGGAAGCGGCTGGTGTTTCCAAAAGTCTGGATTGTCTCAGCATTCGCGGCATCTGTGATTATAGTGATTCTCACAAGATGAAGCACTGGCAAAAGTATGCTGCTCTAGTAGCTGCATGCTATGCCAAAGAGCTTCTTCTATGGGTATTACCTCACACTTTGGATTCAGTGACGTATAGCTATGGATCAGAACTATACTGGCATGTGCCATATATCTGTGCCTCATATATGTATGGTTTGCATGAAGAGAAAGGAGAAATCACGAATTTTCTCCTTGATAAAGATGACCGTGAACAATACCTAGTTGTCACTGGCCCAAAAGGTTGCGGCAAAACAAGTCTAGCTTCCTATGTCTGTCACACTCTCCGTGATACTACCACGGTGGTTTGGACCTCTGCTCTGAATCCTCTATACTGGAAGCTTAGCGTAATTGAGCTGGCCAAGCACCTTAAAGGATCCTTCAACCTTGACAACATTGACAACATTGACCAACCTCTTTTGGAACTTTTAGACCTTCTTGAAAGACAATCCGAGAAGCCGTGGACTTTAGTGGTCGATGATGTCAGAAATCTTCAAGACATCATCTCGGTATTGGACCAACAAAACAAAATTGCGCCCATCATCCATCGCCGAGTGGTTCTGTTATCTGAAGATGTTTCCGAGCCTCAGTCGCAGTTCCCCATCAAGAGAGTTCAACTCCAATGTCTCTGGGGCAAGCAAGGCCGCCTACTGTTACAAAACGTCCTGAATGACGCCTCACTCTATGAGACCGACGAGCTGTGCAACACACTAGTGGACATGATGGATGCCACGCCCGCCTACCTCGTCCAATGCGCCGCCTACATGACGGAGTACTGGATGCCTATCTCCAGCTTCATCGAGACCCTGGAAACCACAGCGCAAAAGCACGGCGAAGCAGAGTTTGCCGCCACTTGCAACGTCCCAGAGCACCTCGTCAATCTCTACTCCCTCATTCTGTGCAACATAAACGGCGACGCTTCTGAGCGCGAGCTGTTCCGCAGCCTGCTTTTCCACAGCAGCAAGAGCATACCCATCGGCCTCAGTGGCGCCAACCACGCGCACGTCAACATTTTCATCAACAAGCTGGCGCGGTACAAGCTGGTGCAGCGCACGCGCGACCAGACCATCGAAATGGACGATCTGTTTCGGCGCTTTTCCCTGGGCCATGCGCGCATGGCCTTGACGCACGACTGGGCCACCGAGAATGTCATCAAGGCCACGCCGCGTGCGGGCACGGCCGACGCGCACCGCCTAATCTACCACGGCCTGACCATGGCGCACTGCGCCAGCATCTCCGCAGACAAGCGGCTGGCCGTTCTGGCGCGCATCCGCGACATTGCGGTGCGCGCCGATGCGTACAAAGAGATCATCTTCATCGCAGATACCATGCGCGCGCTGTACAACGCGAGTGCAGAGTGCAAAGGCACGTTTTATCGAGAGGCCTGTGATGCGGAGCTGGATATGGCCGTGGCCTGCTACAAGACTGGCAGATATGAACTTGCCCAGCACGTGGTTGATCAGCTAGGCCCGCGCTTGAGTCTGCGAGATGCAAAGCTCAGACGCTTGAAGCAGCACTTGAACGCAGTCAGCAGCTCAATGGGTAGGACACAAGGGCATGCTGATGTTGAGGCCTATGTCCCGTTTGACTTTCCAACCGAAAGAAGTCAAAGCGAAAGCGCGGATTCATGGGCTGGATTGCTCGGAAGACTGGGTAAAGTGACGGAGTGGGCGATTTAGATGGCGAAAGAAGCTATACAGAGTAAGCGATATAGAGTACAATGGAGTGTCACGCGTCATACGATGTGCATTCAGAAAGGTTATAGAGCAAGAATGTCCAAGACTCCAAAAGGATAATAAATATTAAGTTTAGTTAAGAATAAAACAAAACGACCTTTTCGTACGAAATCACGGGAATATACACGTAGGGAGCTGGTGACGATGAGAGAGAATGATAACCAGCAGCATCAGAAGCTGAACTGGGGAAATGCGACAGGAAAAGAAGAGAGACTCAAAAGTCTGGCAAACACACAAAGCAAGACAGAAACAAACAAAACTCAGCAGACATGTACATACAACCTCAGGCCCAACCAAGTCACGATTAGAGGAGGGCAAAGAAAACAAAAACAAAGCATTGGATGGAGTAAGCAACAAACACAAAGACATCATGGGGACATTAACCAACGGACCGGCCAGAAAAAGAAGAAGAAGAAAACACGCAAAAGGACAAGCAAAGAGAAGGCGAGGGGCAATAATCAGGAGAAAGAAAAGGCACCTGAATCTCAGTGCGCTGCTCCGGCTGCCTTCTTGTCCGCCTTGGCCTTGAGACTGTCCTGGTAGGCCTGCTGCGTCCGCGCCCGCTGCTCTAAGTGTCTGGTGCCAGTGTAGCGCGTGTTGAGCAGCTTGTCCCAAAAGGTAAAAAATGGCTGCGAAAAGTTGGTCTTGATGCCCCAGTTCTGGTGGTGGATGTCGTGATACTCTGCATTGTTGCTGGAGAGGTGCTGCAGCGGGTCCCACGGCAACGAGTAGCCGCAGTGGTCGTCGACCGTCTTGAGGGTTGAGCAGGCAAAAAACACCATGCCCTGGCGCTGCGTCATGCCCGAAATCAGATAGGCGATGCCGGCGCCCAGCGTGTCGAGCAGGAAGCCCTCGACCGGGTGGTTGTACAGCGCGCCGTAGGCGTACGGCACGTACAGCCGGTGGTGGCGCGAGTGGAAGGTGGTGTACATCCACTTGTTGGTGTGCATCAGGCGGTGCAAAAAGTACTGCCACGTATCAACCCACACGGTGGCCAGGATAAACTGCAGCGTGGGCACCAGGACGTAGTAAATCAGCCGCGCGGCGGCCAGCTCCCAGGCGGCAAATGTGGCAATGGTCTGGGTGCCCAGCTCGGCGGTCAGGAACGGGTAGTGGCCGCCGGCAAGCACGCCAGCAATCAGCGGGTGCGACTGGGCCATGTTGGCGGAGATGTCAGCGGCGTTGAGACCGAGCAGGCCGAGCACGACGGGGAAGCCGCGCTGGGCAAGGCGCAGGCGCTGAGCCCACACGGCAACGTCGTACTGTTCGCGACCATATGTGGGCTTGTCTTCGGCGAGCGACAGGGCCAGGCTGGTGGCCATCTGCACGATTTGCTGGAAGATGGTATCGCGGGCGACTTCGTAGCGGGAGACTTTGTTGCGCGAGGAGATTTCCTCGGGGGTGTGGATGCGGTACTGCGGCCAGATGTCGTAGACGTCGACAATGTGGAAGAACATGGACGCTACCCAGTACACAACAACGGGCAGAATGGTGATGAGGGTGAGATCGGACATGAGAGACGGAAAGAGGTCAGGAAGGGGCTTCAGCTCGTAGGCTGGTAGAGGCGGAAGCCCGTCGGCGACGGTGGCATTAGAGATTGCCATGGTTCGAGCGGCGGTGTTCTGTAGGCTGCGTACTGGTGGAGTGGGTGCGGCGGGAGCTAATAGAGAGAAAGAGTGGCAAGGCAAAGGCCGGTCGTGACTGGGAGCTAAAGCGGAAGAGGTCGGAGGGTTCTGTAAGACTGGATGGAGTCGAGAGGTATGAATTACGATTATAGAGGAGAGAGGTATTACAAAGAAAGACAGCAAGATGCAATGAGGCTGGTAGCAGTAAAGAATAGATAGCGTATAAAGGGAAAAGAAATGAAGGGAATGAATAGGCGAGGATGGGAAGAAAACGAGAGTGAAATAAGGAAGAAAGAGAGAAAGGGAATAAAGAAAAAATATATACATATGGGCAAGCCAAGGTACATAGATGGATAGCGGGTAGTGCCAACCCTAGACCAGCCTAGCAAAGACCCGAGAGGTGAATAACGAAAGCAGCAAGAGAAGCTGTTGTTAGCGATTCTAGGTTTTTTGTATTTTAGCAGTACATTCACAGTGTGGACATAGTATGCAACATACAACTAACGCAGCACAAGTTAAGCGACGTCACGTCACGTAGCGAAAGGAATCCCATCCTATAGAAGCCATATACAAGTGCAAAATCAGCACCACCCAGTCCTGTGGGAAAAGAAGCACCGTGCTGTGGGAAAAGAGACACCGTGCTGGGGGAAGTATGTACATCCAAAATCAGCACCACCCTAAGAAGCCCAGTTCAGTGGGGCAAATTACAGCAAGTTAAAGGCACTGACTCGTCTGCGCTACTGGGCAACTTTTCTGGCTCTGCTGGATTTGTTCAGGTACAGGCATACAGTACAAGTACAGTACAGTATCACAAGTACATGTGTACATACAAGTATGTTATGTACCCAAAGCAACAGACTTAGGCGCTGATAGACGCTGGAAAACGAAAACGGGGTGCTTGGACTTTGTTTTTGGGTAAACAAATAAATCAAGCAAACTGTCATTTTGGTATGAATATCGTTATCTCGTGTGAAAACCACCAGTAGCCTCTCACTTTTTGTTTTCACCTCTTAGTTCTCGTCTTCACCCATGTACTGCGTATGTATGTACGTATATGTACGCAGTACGTACGTACATACCAGTATGTATGTATGTGCTCTTGGAAGATAAACAACGCGGGAGCCTCGGATTCAGAACCACAAAGAGCTCGGCCACTTTTCCGTCTGTTTATCTATTTTATCCTATTTTCTTCTTCTACTCTGGATAATGTTGTAATCAGAAGCCGGTGTTAAGAGTCAGTCATGGGGGTGCACAGGCTTTTTTTTTCCCTCTATCGTTCTGTACAAGTACTTGTAGAAATGCTCCCCCAAGAGACAATCCCTGGCCGTTTGCCGACTTATTGTCGAGGGAAGATCTCGTTTGAGGGATTCCCAAGTCAGAAGATTCAAAGCAGAAAGGCCAATACATATTGTTTATATTGCTTTCGTGTTCTTGGTAAGCAAGAGGGCGGCTAGCTGATCTCTAAAGACGTGCTTGTACTGGGTGCAAGTACAATACATACTTGTACGTATACTTGTACATATGTAGACTGAGTGTCGAACCAACAAAGAGCAAGCCAGGTAAACCCCGTAGCGTCGTACTTTGGTGAAAAGTAATAATAAAATAGACGCGGTGTGATGCAAGTCCGAATAACATACTATGGAATTAATAATTAATTTAAAAAAAAAAAAAAAAAAAAAAGATGCCGCAAACTCCGCATCAAAATGGATATGTAAATAAAGCTACTACCACATACATACGTACATATACATGTATTGTACACTCTACTTGTATGTATAAGTATGTATGCAAAAGTAACACTAATCTCCCATGAAGAATACAAAATCCATATCACTTGACTGTAAAATCCGGAATCCGAACCGCCCTCCTTCAACATCCCGAAGTCTCTTCTTCTACTCCGAATCCAGTCCTCGCTTACCCATACAAACCTTTGCCAAATAAAGTACAATGCACATAACTACATAAAAATCATGCGAGACAAGAGGAAATAAAAGAAACGACCCCAAGAACAAGAACAGGGGGAAGAAGACCGAGCTGTTTGGTTTGTTTGCAAGAATGCCTAGACAAGATGAAGTTCACCTAGTCCCTGCTCTTTCGCTGCATCTTTTACATCCCAGTACAAAGTCAGCTTTACAAAGCAACTATTTTACGTAGTTACTTCTGTAGTGACAAAAGGATATTCACCTAGCCCGTCATGATGACAAATAGTGAGCAAGTCTTGACGTCGCAGGAAAAAGATCGCGACTGCTTGGATTGCTGCTGCTTCTAGAAAACTATTACATACATATGTAGATACAAAAGAGGAAAACGATATATACATACAAGTACAGTATGTATTATATTATTACAATACAGTTGCTGACAATTCCCAATGGCATATAGCATAAATAAATACAATAAATTAAACAGAGTTTGTTCTTGCATAGACTTGCATGGAACTTAACTACGAGAGAAGAGAAAAGAAACGTCATATGTACATACATGTATTCGATATAAGGGCATGTGTGCATACAAGTACATACTTTTACTTACCGTATGTACATACATATTGCGTACATTTACAACCAAGACAAGGCAAGACAATCTTTTGTGTGAAACAACTTCTTCAAGGTCATCTCCCAACATCGTACGGCTCTTGAAGCCCATCAATATAGTTCTACAAGTCTCACCACCATCGTGCGTTTTGTTGGTTTGTTACTGGCGGGAAACTTGATGCCGCGCTTCAGTATCGAGCATAGAACAAACCCCAAATGCTATCAACCATCACCCCACGACTGTACATACATACCAGTACATACGTATACATACATAGTACATACTACCGCGTCTGTCTCTCAGCCCATAAATACGAGTCTCCCAACTGTCCAGCTCATCCTGGGCAAACTCGTCGGTGATCGCCCGGTTAACAACATGTCGTCACTCGTAAAAACAACAATTTAATAATGGAAAATAAAAAAGCGACCAGTTCATTAACTTCTCAGAGGTGTATCTCAACGTGTTGGCGGATAGCGGATAATGGTGTACAAATAACAAGATCAATTTTGGAGGGAGGGGCTCAATATCAGAACAATTTTCCACATCACAAGTTCTTTTTTTTTAAGTTTCTTTTGCTCTAACTGAACTGAACTGAACTTGATTCTTTGGCAATTATCAAAAGAAGCGAGTTAGTGATATGATCTGATAACAAGAAAAGATGAATCACGCCCCCCAAGAACTCATTTTGTTAAATTGATGGCTTGGGCTTGCTGATGCTTGTTACTTTCTGCGTGCTGACTTTGTCTGTAGTAAACCCTTGTGAGGGTTTGTCGGATGGGCGGATGAGCGGTTTGCAGCGGCACGTGCACTCTCTGAATGCGCTGCTTACATAACATGAAGCTGAGACTCCTTATTAAAGATGCTATTCAACAACTACCAGTGGCTCACGTAACGACTTCACTAACACCCGGCCATAAAGCAACTTCAATCCTCAACTTTTACATAGCATCTTGTGCCCGTATGTACTTCAAAACATCGCCGATTCAAAAGCTCACAAGACCCCAGCTCTTTGATCGGCAATTATTTACAAGCATTTACATCACCACTCGTTTACCACATACCAGCCAAGCCATCCCCTCCCCGAGTCCACGAGCTTTTTATATCCTTATTCCCTACACATACAATCCCAATCCAATCTACGCGCTTACGCTCCAAGTCTAGACCTTCGCCAAAGTTTATTGTACAAGCTGAGTTATCTTCTTCCCCAGTCTGGGGACCTAGCGTGAGCCATGGGTTTGGACAAAAATCACATGCTTTTACATGTGAGCTTCCTTCCATATGACATGTTTGTTCGTCCAGAAAGAAGCAACAAGAACTCACAATGTCGACCTGCTTTTAGGGAGATGTCTCTTGCTTTTTGTTTGTGGACCTGTGGCTAGTTTTTTTTTTTTT
>CM069897.1:4994118-5009731 GCA_036034705.1 Thielaviopsis punctulata
ACGAGCCGATGCCCAGCGCGGGCACGGAGACGCCGGCGCTGGCGAGGCGGGCCATGGGGGTGGAGCGCACGGGCGGCGGCGGCGGTGGGGCTTCGAAGCCGGCCGAGGTGGTTGAGGAGGCGGTGTTTCTGCGGGGCGGCAGACGGGGCGGCAGGCTGGGAGGGGAGGCGGGGCCGGGAGCGTCTTCGCCGAGGCCCTGGGTGATTTGCAGCGGAGCGGAGGGCGGGGGCTGGTAGTTGACGGCCTGGGGGTTGACGGGGGGTGGGAGCGGGTCGCGCGGTTTCGGGGTGGAGTAGAGGTCGGTGCCGGGGTAAAACTTGACGGGTTTGCGGGGACTAGAGGGAGGAGGCGGTGCGATGGAGGCGGTGTTTGAGCGTTTGGGCGGAGGGGCAAAGGAGGCAGGGTCGCGGAGTTGGCTGATGGGAGTCACGTGGCGGTTTGCGCGTTCTTGGTCCTCTTTTTTGTCGCGGCCAATGATGCCGTTCTGTTGGGCGAGCGTTAGACTGTGTAGAGAACAACTAGGGCTTGGAGGGTGGAGCGGAGCTTGGAGGGTAGAGCGGAAGACGTACAACTTGTTGGCGAAAAGTCTGGCCCGGCTTCTCCGGGTGCCAGCCGTCTTTGAGAATCGCCTTTGCTTTGTCCATGGCGAATACAGACGCAATGCTAGGCTGTGAATGAAAAAGTAGAAACGCCAGAAGAGAACACGCCGGGGGACGTCTGCCTGAGAAGAGGGCTTTGTTGCACTGCAAATGCGCCGAGAGAAGTTGGTTGGCTGCTCAATACCAAGCGGGCTGTTCTATACGCAGACCAGAGAGCCGTCAACTCAAGATTGACACTGAGTAGAATGGCAAGATCAATTGATGAAGCTGCAAGCAAAGGTAAAGCAAATGCTGTCTATCCTGCGATACTAAAAGCACCAAAATCAAAATAAAAAAGGGTTGGAAGGAACGAATTCCCTTTTTTTCTTCTCTTGCCTTATTTGCGGCTGTGAAGCTTCCGTTTTGGTGACGTACATGCCAGTCTATTCTAAAGCAGCATTTATGCACGTGCTAGCCTGCAGGATGGCGCTATTGGCACATATTAGCCTCAAATTAACACGTACACATTTGTACAAAAACCCCAACAGACCCTAATAAGATATCTGGGAGTAGTCATTGTGTTTTTTTTTTCTTGCGACGCGATTCCTACCTCGATTTATCGTCAAAGTCGGTCAAAGTCTGCTGCCGACAAAAACATCCAGAGACTCGCAGTGCGGGAAGCGCCGCCCGACAAGAAACCAAACACAAATATGGCCGAAGCGTCCGACGCAGCAGCAGATATTGAGATTCTGACGGAACACTTTGGCTATCCGCCCGTGGTACTTTGCCTCTTCTCTTTGTCTTGCGCTTTCGTTAGGGGAAGAGGGACGCTAACAACAAGACAACAAAATCTCGCAGAGTCTGCTTGATGACATCATCAACGCCGTCAACATTGTAGCCGAGAGCGCCCTGGTCTCCATCGAACAGGGCCTTCTGCGCTCGCCACCGTCCGCGCTTGGCTTCCGTCCGCCCCGCAAGCCGAAGAAATCCAGGTCCAAGGCGCTCTCCGCCGACGACGCAGCCGCCGAAGCCGCAGCGGCAGCGGCGGCCGTTGAAGAAGCAGCGAAGTTTGAAATCGACAACGGCACGCACCAGCTCGAGACGCTGCTGTGCTCGTCCATCGACCGCACCTTTGACATTTTCGAGCTGTACATTATGAACAACATTCTGTGCCTGCGGCCCGGTGACCGAGTGTGGATGCGTCTGCGGCACTACGATGGGCTCGACTTCTCGCACACGTCCGACACCGCGCCCTCGGTTGCCTCGGTGAGCGTGCTGCGCCGCAAGCTCGCGGCCAGCCAGCGCCTGACGGCCACGCTGGAGGCCGAGAAGGCGCAGAACGACGCGCTGCTGGGGCTGCTGCGCGGCCTGGTGGCGCGGAGCCGGGCGGCAGCGGCACAGAGGGGGGAGCAGCGTGCGGACGGAGCGCGGGCGCCGGGCGCGCTGGGATTCCTAGGCGATGCGGCGGCGGCGCTGGGCGCGGCTGATGGCGCCGCGCCGCTGCAGACGACAACGGGCTTTGCGCTGTCGCAGATGCCGGCGCTGCGGGGCCTGAGCGCGGCGCTGCGCGGCCTGGCAGGGAAGTTGCAGCCGGTGGATGGGGATGGCACGCCGGGACGCCGGACGTGGCGAAAGGGACGAGTGGAGTATATCGAGGCAGCCACACGGAAGCATTTGGAGAGCGTGCGTGGGCTGGAGTTGGATGCGCATGGAGAAGTGCGCGATGGTGAGTGGCAGAAGGCCGGCAGAAAGATTGGCATGCACGAGGTCAAGGGCCTGGAGGAGGTGGTGGCGCTGGTGGGAGGGATGGTAGACGGGCACAGACGGGGAGGACGGGAGGAGGAGCGGCAAGCGGTAGAGGTCGAGCAGAGGGAGGCAGAAAGGGGCGAACGGAAGGAAACAGAAGAGGAGGAGGAGAAGGAGTACGAGGAGCGACAGGAAACAGAGGAAAAACCAGGGGCGGAGGATGTAATGGACCAGTCATGAAGGGAATCATTTGCTTCTGGGAGTTTTGGGTTTGATTTTTTGGGACCTCACAGTTAGTATGGCATACAAGTTGTGTTGATGCTTGATCAAGTATGTGGTAAGAGTATATTGAATGCGTAAATGTAATAATGATATATAGCAATGTACAAACTAAGAACATGTATGTATAGTGATGTCATCTGTTCCGTCCATCATGAAAAGCAAGTTGCGCAACAAAAGAAAACAGCTGCGCCGTAAAAAGAAAGCAGCTGTGAAATAAAAACAACCAGTTGCAAAATAGATAAAAAAAAAACAATCATGGAACACGCAACGGGCAATCACCGCATCTCATCAGACAGCCCCACCCGCTGCTCCCAATCCACACACCGCCCAATCAAGTTCCGGTGCCGACACCGGCCGGCCACCGTCGGCTCTGCTGCCGGCTGCGTAGGGACCGGCACATCAATGTCCTCGGTGGTAGTCGGCTCGTCGTAGCAGCCAAAGAAGCGCCCGGGCACCAGACACGTAGTGGTCGAAGTGGTGGTGGTTGCAGAAGTTGTAGTAGTGTCGTCCTTGCAGCCAAACCAGCCGGGAGTCTTGCAGGTAGAGGTTGAGGTTGACGTGATATCGGTGGTAGTTGTCTCGTCGCGGCATCCCCACCAGCCAGGCTCGTGGCATGTGGTGGTGGTAATGGGTGGCGAAGGAGGCGTAGTCGTAACAGGAGACGTGGCGGTAGTAGTGTCTTTGGTTGTAGTCACAGGGTCCTTGCAGCCAAACCATCCAGGCGTCTTGCAGGTCGACGTTGACGTAGTGCTGACATCGCTAGTCGTCGTCACCGGAGCCGTAGTCTCGGTGCCTGTGCCGGTCGTGGTCGTCGTAACATCATCCAGACACCCCCACCAGCCAGGCGTCTTGCACGTCTCAGTACGCGTGCGCGTCAACGTCATGTACGAAGAAGTCGACGATGACGTTGTCGTGTCCGAGCCGTTGCTCTCGTACATCTTCCAGTTGCCACAGTCGCGACACTCGGGCGTAGTCACGCACTTGGGCACCTCGTCATACTTGAGAATGACATCGCGAATGACGGCGCGGATCTTGTGCGTGCCGATTCCCACGCGCCAGCCCTTGTCCGCCACCACGTCCCACACACACTCGTAGCCCGTGTGGCAGACTGATTCCATGGCATACCCACCATATGTACACGTAGCCGTGGCTCCGTTGCACGTGCCAATGTACACGGGATCGGCGGTATGGCCGAAATGGTACGTGCCCGTCATTTCGCGTGTCTGCATCAGACTCTGCATGTATCCCGGTGGCACCGGAAGACCCAGTCGCGATGCCGGCAGCGCATCGGGAACTGCCTCAAACGTCACGGTGGGAAGGCCATACGTCAGTCCCAGAAACGAGCTCACAGCACCGCCCAGCGAGTGGCCGGTGACCCAGATGTCAGCATGGGGATACAGATCCGTCACATTAGTGTACAGCTCCTTGACGGCAGTGTAGTAGCGGTTCTCATCTTGGAGTTCCTTGCGCACACACGTGTTGTTGCAGGTGTAGGTGCCCGTTGCACAGTCACACACCTGATGCCACGACCACTGGCCTTGCTGAGCGCAGCAGCAGCTAAAGAACAGGTTGTCGTTGATTTTGTCGTTGGTCGTCGTGCCCTCTCCGTCCCATAGAGCCGGAGACGTGCCCTTCAGGCCTATCACAACGGTCGAGTTTGATTCGTCGGCAAAAATGTGGCCGCGCAAGCCGTCGCTTTCCCAGCCAAAATCGGCGCTGCGATTAAATGGCGCGCCGACATCGTCCCAGTCCGGCTGGCCCTCTTTTTCGACATATGCATCGCTGCACATCAGTGCCAGACTCAGGACTGTTTGTTTATCCGTGACATCAGGCCCGGAAACATCGTCGACCGTCCAGGCCGTAGGCGACATGGCCTCCAGCTGGCCATTGCGCCGCGTCTGCGTCACCAGCGCATCGACAACTGCGGGACGCCGATCTGCTAGTCTCTGGATCTTTGTTGGCTTGCTGTTGACCATCAGCGGCGGAAGGACTTCACGCTCAAATCCATCCTCGGCATCGGCAGCCAGGAAGACATTGTCAGCCGAGTGAACCACATCGCGCCGGCGGTGCAGCGTCGGGTGCTGGTATGTGCCGTGGTGGAAGATCTGGCGCAGCGTAAACGTGTGTGTAGCTGGAGCGGGCGGTTCGGATTCTGACGGCAGACTGAGGCCCGGCGGGAGGACGAAATCGGGATGCAACGCGCTGCTGGCCGAGGCCGACACGGGAACGGCAACGGCTGCGAGAAATGCGACTAATAGGCCGGAAGTCGAGGGTCCGGAAGCGGCGCACCGCGTCCGGGGCGGTTCCATATTAACAGAGTCTCGGTATCGAATACTAGCAGGCAGCGTCGCGATAAAGAGAGTAGAGTTTCCTATTTATACCAAGTAGACGGATGGATTTGATTACGACGTCATCGATTATGGGGCACGATTAATGCGATAGATAGAAACGGCCTTATCGCCAAAGTTGAATCCCAAAAAGACACGGGCAGACGGTTGGAGAAGGGAAAGATAAGATGAAGGACAAGAACAAGAAAGAAGAAATAGGGGAGAGAAGGAAAAGAAAAGATACAGGCAAGGCAAGGCAAGGAAAGGAAAGGGAAAAAATGAGGCTGAATGTTTCTGTTGGGGAGGCGTTATGTATGTATGTACAAGTATACGTCAAGAAGAACTAAGAAGGGGAGGAGACAGAGCAAAAAGAGGCCTGAAACAAAAGTAAACCGGCTGCCTAACGGCCGCCAATACCGCCTGTAAACTTAGTGCAGAGTGGTACATCCGTAGCCTGTGTCTTTTTACAGTGCGCACACACTGTTGTAAGCTGAAGCAGAAGGCCGCCGACCGCCTATTTCTTTCTCAGCAAGCAACGCAACTAACTGTACTTGTGCATACATACAAATACAAATACAAATACATACAACCCTGCTCTCGCTATAAAGCCCCTGTATCCCAAGGCTTTATCTCTCCTGGCTTGTGATTTCTTGTCATGCGCCAACACCTTATCCCGATCATCTATTCAGCGTCCATTTAGTGGCCAGATGGAGGGCATGTCACGACTGGGCTTGTTTTTACTTGGTGCGTCTTTGGACTTCCTTGGATATGTGGTCACACAATGTACATACATCATAGTGTCACATGCCATACACTTGCTCCGTGGAGTCCCATTTAGTTGGTACTGTATGTATAGAACCAGTACATACAACATGCTGTTACCTCTATCTCTAGTACACAACCACCCCTGCATATAGCCAACTCACTCTTCACTCAGCTTAGTCAGTCTCCATACTACAGGCACATACATAGATAAGTCTCGTCACATGTCACGCATCACAAAATTAACCTTTGATATTCAAAATGACAACCCACAGAACAACAAACTCCATTCCCCTCCTGTAATCAAAGTACAACTAAAACAAACGAACAAACAAAACAGACACAATCAAACGCCCCCTCCTACAGCCAACTCGAGACAAAAACTCCATGGCATGGCAACGAGAAAGCAATCCAGAGAAAGAAACCAACAGGCCGATCGATAAACATGCATGGCCCGTGAATCGACGTCAGCTCTGATAGTGCTCTCAAAAAGCTTCAAACATGGCGTTGAGCCATTACAGTATAACACCCATTTTTCCATTTCATCCCCTTAAAAAAAGAGAAATCTGCCGTCGTTGCTTTCCGCTCAGCCTCATATCAGCCAACAGCTTCAAACTCGAGCGCTACTCTATCTGCTACCCGACTGCGCCATCGTCGACTGCAAGTATTTCAGCAAAAACGTCTGGTCTGCTGGAGAAATTGGCGTCTTGCTTCCACTCGCAGAAGGGTGAGAAGCGTCACTGATTCCAGACGTCGCCGAAGGCATCCGCTTGTACACATCTGCCGTCGCACCTCCGTACATGCCCTGCTGCTGCTGCTGCTGTTGGGACATTTGCTGGCCTTGCATCGGATACTGCTGCGCCTGCTGCTGATGGTACGAGTTGCGGTTGTATTGCTGCTGTTGGCCCTGGTATCCCATGGCCTCGCCAGCCTTGTTCTGCTCAGAAAAAGAAGCTTCAGCCCCAGGAAGCTGTGACCGACTCAGCGGGTGCGGCTGGCTCTGCTGGTACGACGAACTGTAGTATTGCACCTGCGACTGCACACTAGGGTGGCCGTAAGGCTGCATGTACTGCTGCTGCGGCGAGCCCTGCAGAGGGGCCTGCGGCATCGAGTGCTGACCTTGCGAGTAATATCCACCCATTGAACCCGCAGCAGCTTGCTGGGTCTGAGGCTGCTGGGTCTGAGCACCAAACAGTGACAAAAGCTTCTGTTTCTGCTCGTTGGATGCTTCGGGGCGTTTGCCGGCGCTAGGCACAGGCATCGATGCCGATACGGGGGGACTAGCCATAGCCGGCTGACTGGGTGCCGTGCTTTCGAGGTTGGACCGGTCAAAGTTGTACGGCGTCTGCGAGTGACGTGAGTGCCCTCCAACACTGGGAGAGATTGAGTCGCGCTGCAGAATAGGCACCGGGGATTCAATCGACACGGTGCCGCGAACGTAGTTGGAGTTGGACATGGAGCTAGACTGTCTCACTCCACCATGAAGAGAGAGGTTGCCCAGAGCATTGTGCAGACTAGCAGAATCACCGCCGTGTCTCGAGCCACTGTACGACTGGTTGTCCATAGGCGACTGTCTGTAGCTACCAGACTGAGATGCAGGCTGCTGCGGCTCGTTGGCAGCAGGAGAAGAGGAACCTCCCTTGAACATGTCAAGCAGAGCAGAGCGCTGCTTCTCCGACTGCATGCCCTGCTGCTGCTGTTTCTGCATCATCCCGTTTAGGATAATCTGCCCGTTGTGAACAGCCATGGGGTCCATGCGTGGGTACGACTCGCCACCCTGGCTGTACTGAGAAGACGCAATGTTACCGTTCGTAGCGGCCTGCTGAATCCTGGCCATGTACTGCTCAGGAGTTTCATTGGACCATGAACGTGCCGACTGCGTCTCGGTAGGCTGCAGCATGGCTTGTGAAGGGATAGCCACGGGCTGAGTAGTAGAAACTGGTGGACTGCCTGTAAACATATCGAGCAGGCTCTTGGAGTGCGTCGACAGCGCCGCCCCGGGCTGCCGGTTGTGCTGATCGAGGTTGGCGTGGCCTTGTCCAAATTGATCCGAGCCAGGCCTAGGTCCATACTGGTTCTGACTGTACATCTGCGCAGACTGGGGCTGCGGCTGGGACTGAGACTGGCTATGGTCGCCATATTGTTGTTGTTGTTGTTGTTGTTGTTGTTGTTGTTGTTGTTGCTGTTGTTGTTGTTGTTGTTGTTGTTGCTGTTGCTGCGGTTGATAGTGGTTGCCACCCATCTGATGAGACTGCTGCTCAGCCTGAGCAGCATACGGCTGTTGTCCCTGCTGTTCCTGAGTTCTGCGTTGGTATTCTTGCTGTTGTTGCAGCAGTTTCGCGTGTGCCATAATAGACTGCAATGATTGTGTTTGTCCTTGGTGCTTGACGTTGTTTGGAGGCGGGGTTGCGTAACTCAAAAGGCCTTGATCCAGGTTTGCCTTTTGAACTTGGGGTGGAATGGGTTGAGGGTGATGAATCTGCGCTGGGGGGGTCTGGTTGGTAAATGAAGGCTGAGCAGGCTCAACATTGGACTGGGCGGACTCGGCGCGGTAGTTGTAATCGCTTTGGGATTTCTGATCGTGGTTTCCGTTTCCATTGCTGTTGCTAGTGCTGGTTCCTCTGAGCACTGCGAGCAAATCGGCCGACTTGCTGTCCAGATTCTGTGGGGGCGTAGGAGCATAACTAGGTACACCAGCATCGGCCCCATATGAACTCTCGACCTTTAGAAGGCGCTGAAGGCCAATGCTTGCATCGCGCAGATTTGCCTGCTGCTGTTCGTCGTACTGGTTCGTAGCTTCAAGAGGAATCTCCTCGTCATATCTTTCCTCGGGAATTCCACCAGGGGACAAGTGAGAAAGATCGGTGTTGCCCTGTTTTCTCATATCCATGCGCTTCTGCTTCTGAACCCACCTCTTCAGTTGGCCCAAAAAGGGCGCGACCATGTAGAACTTGTTGTTGGCAGTAGAGCCACTGACGTCGTCAAAATACTGGTTCTTCTTGCGGAAGGTGGGCAGTTCGGATAGCGGGAACCACTCGATTTTGGAGATTTCCTTGCGAGTCTTGGGTTCGAAAGGCGTGTCCATTGGGACATTGCGGAAAACGTATAGGCGTAGGGCCTGTTCTCGAATGTTGATCTCAATGTGCTTGACAGGCTCGTCGGTGGGCACTAATCCAGCTGCGCGCAAATCTAAGCCGGTTTCCTCTTCAACTTCGCGAATGGCGCAGTCCAGATCGTCTTCGTCCTTGTTGATTTTGCCACGCGGGAAACTCCAGCTAGCAGTCTTCTTCCAACCCTTGACAAGAACAACATGATCCATGGTATCATTGAGCATGATGGCACCACGAACGGGAATGCGTTGCTTGTACTGTAAAAAGTTTTCAAAGGCTTTCTCATGGTCGGCGACGGAGTAATCGGCAAAGATTGGGCAGTGTTTGAAGATGAGGGCACAAAAGCTTCGAAGTGGTAGTGTCGGCAGGGTTGGGTCGGACGGTCTGATGAAGTCTTCGTAAAACCATTGTGCTTCCTCGACTTGGAAGCAGATTCTCTCCATTGATGAGAGGTCATCTGCTGGGAGGTTGATGATGAAACGAACACATAGGTCGTCCAGCCCTATGAGAGAGCCAGTGTTAGCATTGGGAACATCAATTGACGGCCACTTCTGCGCATAAATAGGCTGGCGCAGACGGTGTAGTTTTGGGGGGGAGGGGTTGATGACGAGAGTGCATCATGTGGAGTAAAAGCAACGTACAGTCCTCTAGCTTTCTATGATCTTGTCCTGAATTCATGGCTGTATAGGCAGTATAGCATGCTCCGATAGGGAAATGGCGGAGATGAAATTGGGATCAATGTTGGTGGTTCGTGTGCTGATATCAGCAGGAAAGCCAGTATCGATGGGATGATTATGATACTGTTGATGATGGGCCAAGGCCAGGTAGGTAGGATAGTCGGGATCAGGTCGCTGAATTGGGCTGTAAAGAGACGGCTTATTGGCTGTGTAAGTGGAAGGATTGACGAGCTGATGACGGAAGAAAGAATTGAGCAAAAGCACACAAAAGGTAGACAAGTCGAGGGAGGATATGTGCAACGTTGGTTGTACAAGTATGTAGGTAGTAGTTGGTTGGTTGTGGTGTATGTCCTGGTGTTTCTGGGCTTCGACCGATGGATGGTTTAGTCAGTTCAAATTGACCGTAAGGGCAAAGGAGTTCCAGAAGCTAGGCTAAGGCCGAAGGAATTGGAAAAGGGAAAAAAGTACTACTATGTATGTAGTATATTAGGCTTCAATTGTTAGTTTAGGGCGCAAGACACTGGAAAAAGCACAAGAACACGCGCTAAAAAGACCACCTAAAAGCACTTGATGGGCCGCAAAACTGATTGTTAGGACACGCTGTGGTCGCGAAGAAGATGAACTGAATAGGGGTTAAAAATGGAGGTGAAGAGATTTTGGGCGAGAAAGGAGAGTTTATCGGAGGCTGGAAATGCAAAGCCGTGAAGACAAGGCTTAGCGACGATGAATTAAGATAAGAACTTGCAAACAAGCTAGGCTTTGGGGGGGAGGGAAGAAATGAACTGGGTCACCAATTTGAAGTTCACCAGAAAAAGGAACACAGAACGGCTAGTTGAGGCCTTTGTCCGCTACAGAGCGGGTTTTTAGCTGCTACAGGGCGGGGTTTTAGCTCTGTATTGCTGGGATTTCAGCAACAAGGCTGCTGGGAACAAAGATGTCAAAAGCAAGGCTCAAATTAGCGGTTATGAGAATTCAGAAAAAGATGAGTGAGGTTGTCGAGCCTATGGTAAACCAGCAGAACGAGGAAAAAAAAAAGTCTTACTTGTACAAGCTCTGCAATCGGGCTGGGCGGGGAGGGAAAATGAGGACTTTGTGGTGTTGGCAGCTGACAGGAAGCTGATCTGATAAAGCCCACAACTACTGAGTATGTATGTATGTACTACTTGTAACTTGAGCTGTGAATATTTGTATCATATTTCAAAATTGCAGTTGCTGTCATGGCCGCACGATTTCTAATGGTGATAAGTATACGGGCAAGTTGGAGTTACCAGTTACAACGGTATAACCTCAGGCGGGACAGACGCAGCATAATCGGGAACCCACCGTGAATAGATGTGAGGGGAAGCATCTTTTCATTTTTGTTATCCTATTTTCCCGTTGTATTACTTTGTGTTTCGAAAGCTACAAGGAATCATCTCGATAATGGCATGTATACTAGTACGCATGTTGTAAATGCGCATGTTATGAGCTTGTATTGTAAGTAAGCATGTATGTATGTACGTATACATACATACATGCATGACTTCATGTATGCAAATCCAATGTTGTACATATGTACATACGTATACAGTTATGCACGACAGACCCGTAGAGGATTTCTCCGCAGCAATGGTAAGGCATCAGAACATGACATGTTGGGTTTCTAGCCCATCTTTTTTTTTGTCTACCATACTGGTACATTGGGTAGCAGTCACTTTCAACTCGAGAGCGGGATATACATATGTATGTAGGTGTATCTCAGGATACACAGACCGCACCCGGCGACCGTTATTTGAGAGATACAGAACCGTTGTTCAACGACTGGGCCTCAATTTCTACAACCCGTTTGGTTGTGTTTGGTGTGCTCATGAATTGAAGCTTTAGGATTTAACCCGATGCGCTTACTGACGATGCCCAGACTGCGTTTTTTTTTTGTCAAGGCGTAAGCTATCGCCCCACTTAATAAACTGCCCAAGGGTTTAAAAAGTGACGTACATGCGTATACGTATACATAATGTAATTTAGGGTTGCCATGGGCCATCCGAATTCCCCAACATCCCGACTTAGTCTGAAAGCGGCCTCCCTTGGTTTACCTGGCGCAAGAAATACTACGGAGTACAAAGAGGCTAGCTATACTGTTAAAGTAAACTTTTGATAAAACGGGCTGCATCGAAGCAAATAGAAAAAAAAAATCAATTGCGGCGGAGGCGAAAAGTGATATGAAACGAAAGAAGCGAGGGAGCCCAGGAACCAGAATGAAGAAGCTAAGCCTCTGCGTTGGGGAATATTCACATGCAATCAGTTGTTTACTGTAGTGACGGCCCAAAAATATAGCATCATGAAAATGTTCAACTTGTTTAATGCCAATGCCGGATAAAGAAGAATTTAGCGCGTTTTATGCAGACATGACATCAACGACTGCCGGTAAGGAGGGTTACGGAGGGTTATGTGGCTATGTTTCAACCAATTCGAAAGTCGAAAGCTGAAGGTTGCTGTTTCTATTGACTTGCTGAGTAGAATTATGGCGTAAAGGATAAAGACGACATCGCCCCGTTCTTTGTTAGTTGGCTATGAGTCTTTTCTTCTTTCAACTGACTTGAATTTCTTGAATCTTGAATTAGCATCTCTCATCCTGTTCGTTGGCTCTGGCTCTTTCGTTGAGCCTGCTTAGCGACCTTTGATCACTTCACTCACTGGCCTGGAAACAAGCGCCGGAGCTTCTAACCCACTCGCATTAAGCCCCTGCTCACCTTAAGTTTACTGTACATACATAACAAAACTCACACTTACCAAGCGCCGGGCTGCTCTTCTTGCCCTTGTTTCGTCTACTACATACCCACAGAAGCCCACAGCCGCCCAAGGCCAAACGAGGGATCGACAAGCAAACAGACTTTGTTCGCACCTTGAACGAGCTTGGATCCTTCAAGTTCTTCTTTCAGCTTTCTTGTCTTTGTCGTGCTTTATTCTTTGTGCAACTTTTACTGTTATAAACCCTAGTGGTCTGCTACTCTGCTCCATTTCGGGGTCTTCGTCGTTCATACTTTCATCTACACATAACAATATATCGCCGCCATGTCTTTTATCGCCAAATACGTGGGCAAGCGCATCTTGGGCGAGTCCATCACTAACAAGTTTGGCACAGAGGTATGTCGCCTGCATATTTCCTATTTAGTCATGCTTTCCCCAGCTTCAAGTCCTCTGCAGTGCCGAATATCCGGCTTGCTTACTTGTAGCATCCAACAACATTGTACATACACCCTGTTTACTCGTCGTCTTAACTAACACATCTTGAACCTGCAGGACCCCTACTTTGAATCTGTCCCTGCCACTCGTCTCAATGGCAAGCCCAATGGCAAAATGAAGAAGCGCAGAAAGGCGGCACCGCCGGGCATCTCAGAGCACGACGCAAAGGTCTTGACAAAGGTCAAGCGCCGTGCTTACCGTCTGGACATGTGTCTGTTCAATTGCTGTGGCATCCGGTTTGGCTGGAGCAGCGTGATTGGTTTTATACCAGCGTGAGTTATTGTTCAAGCTCCAACATTTTATATTTAATTCTGCTTGTATGTATGTACTAACTGTAAATAGAATTGGTGACGTATTTGATGCGTTGCTAGCCGTAATGGTTTTGCGCACGTGCTCTCAGATTGAAGGCGGCTTGCCTGCTAGTCTTCGGGCCCGAATGATGTTTAACATCATTTTGGACTTTTGTGTTGGCCTAGTCCCCTTCTTGGGTGACGTTGCTGATGCTGTATTTCGCGCTAACACGCGCAACGCTGCGCTTCTCGAAGCCCATCTCCGGGAAGTCGGTCGCAAGAATCTACGCAAGAGCGGCCAACCGCTTCCTGCCATCGACCCATCTCAAGGTTCTGAGTTTGACCGCATCGCTAGCTTGGATGACATCAGCGGCCACGAAGAAAACTCGTTCGGCCATGAAGAAGGATACAAACCCCAACAACCAATGGGCGCCGGGCGCGGCTGGACTGGGAGACAAAAGGAGTATGATCCCGAAGCGGCTGTTGACTCTCGGGCTAAGAGATAAAGTTGACGCATTGGTTTTGACTTTTTGCTGGATCTGGTAATTAATCGATTACGGAGTAGTGGGCGATACGATGTTTGGATGTATGGTGTAGATTTTCGCATTAATGATATAAGATTCTTCCCCCATATGCTTGCTTTCATGTTGTTTTTATTCATGACTCTTGTGTGATTTCATGTTGACATGAGGTCCTTCCCTCATTATCTCCTTGTTTTGATATAAAGCTCTCACTCATCTCCTTGCCTCTCTTTCTCTCTCTCTCTCTCTCTCTCTCTCTCTGTGTGTGTGTGTGTTGAACATCATTCTTGGCTTTTAGCATTTTGTCTTTCTCAATATTCATAGCAATCTTGCACTCCTTCCTTCTCTCCATCATTTGAACCTAGGCCATTTAATCACCGGCGACAGAATGTTATCGATTAAGATAATGAAACCTTCTATCTGCCTTCATGCCATTCTTTCACTGACATCCTTCTTGATTGGCTTGAGCCTCTTGTCCGGGCAGGCCTTTGCTCATGATAATCATAGCGATCCCTCCATTTCCAACTTCAACGACCTCCAACAGAAAAACGTCTCTGTGCCTGTTGTATTGTCGCAGCCGTTTGCCCTGCACAACCTGTCCAGGCCCGAGAGAGTCCACTGGGCTTTGAGCCGGCGAGTCAATGAGGCATGTAGCATCCTGTTTCCTAATATAGCACGGACACTAGCACTAACACGATACTGTAGACTCGCAAATTTGAGGCTGCGTTTGACTCTCAAAACAAAAGCATCAAGGCTCGGGATATTGATGAGTGCGAGCGCGAATGCGAATGTACTGATGAGACGGCTGCCAGTGACACAGCCACCGCTGCCAATGGTTCTTCCGTGCCGCCCGGAAGAAACACTACCTCGAAGCTGGTCGAGGACGACGTCGACGCCTTTATATACCGTGCCATCGCCGACGGATTAATTAGTACTGATTCCGAAAACGGTACTGAGGCGATGGCAGGCATCATCAATGCTCTGGCTCTCCAGGCCCAAAAGGACCAAGACGATTTTTTGGCTGTGCCTCCAGAGTTGACCCTCATTTCCACTGGAACTTCCCCTGGCTGCGGCAAGAGCCTTGCATTCTCTAACAACAGAGAATATGCCATCAACGTCCGTGGCCACAGCCGGCAATACTTTGTGCGCGTCCCACCAAATTACAGCCCCCTGAAGGCGTACAAGCTCATTTTTACGATGCACGCGTTCCGCGGCACGGCCAAGGCGGTTAAGAACGGCGAGGGCGCCTACAACCCATGGTATGGGCTTGCTGACCAGCCTGGAGCCAACGACGCCATATTCGTTGCTCCCAACGGTCTCGCGGGTACCTGGATTAACCCTGCGGGCGAAGATGTTGAGTTTATTCGCCGTCTGGTTCGATTAGTGGAGGGCAACATGTGCGTCGATCGTAGCCAGCGTTACATGCAGGGCTTCAGCTTCGGAGCCGGTATGACGTATGCCGTCACGTGCGCCATGGGTAACGAGTTCCGTGCCGTATCGCTGTGGTCCGGTGCGCCGATCAGCGGCTGTGCTGGCATGCAGCCACATCCAGTGGCGTTTTACGGCCAGCACGGTATCCGGGACGGTGTCTTGCCGATGTCGGTTGGTCGCGGTCTGCGAAACCAGTTCCTCGTCAGGAATGGTTGCAAGCCCAAGAGGTCAAAGACGCCCGCCAGAGGCTCTGGCCAGCACACTATTACCGAGTATGAGTGTGACGCCAGATACCCTGTCGTGTGGGTTGAGTTTGACGATGGTCACACACAGATGCCGATGGAGGTGGGCTCCAAAACGTCTTGGGCTCCGGGGTACACCTGGAACTTTTTCCGCCGGTTCTTTTAAGGACGGGCCCTTACTGGGCGGGCAGATGAACCAGAAGCAGTCATTGCCTAAGCTGGATGGGTATTGAACTGCGGTGCCTTTCTTCTTCTTCTTCTTGGTTAGCACATGGTGTAGGGCGTTGGGTTGAACTGGAAAAAGCGGTGAGTGATGTCTTCTTTTGTCTTGGTTTCTTCTATTTTTTTGAAGTATTTATTATCCTGTCTACGCGTAGCCTTGAGCTACATATGACATCTTTTTCTACCTAGAACTAAAAAAAAAA